>CM073771.1:29566359-30123660 GCA_037158775.1 Hetaerina titia | reverse complement strand
GGAAGACAGGAATGAGACAAAAAGTATGACTTGGGATCAAGGGATGACTGAGAAAAGAAGACAAGACTTTTGTCACAACAATAGATTGATAAGAAAAAGGTTAACACCTAAAACAACAAAAAAATCGTAACTAGGAAAAGGATTATTAAGTAGTTGATAAATAGACAGGTATTGGAAAGAAATTTGAGAGAAGGAAATGTATGGACGTGAACTGAGAAGTATGTAGAAGAAAGTTTAAAGTTATGATTAATACACGAATGCGAGAAGGCATTAAGGTGGTGGAATGGGCATTGCGAGGTCATGGAGTGCTTAGGTACAAGGGGACGGAAATGAGCGTGGTTTACTGGAAGAACTGTCACAAAAATGAGAAAGAATAATCCGTGCACTCCAAGAGATATACAATATGACGATTGTTGATAGAAGCAAAAAAAAATCAGGCAACGTTGAAATTTTGAATGGAAGAAGTACATGGTGAAAATGTTAAGCCAACAAATTTAGGCGCGGAAAGAGGAAATGCCAGCGCTTATTTTTTGTCACTGTGTCGCTGATGGCTGATTATACCCAGGCATACTTGCAATTGAGACAGAGAAGGCATTAAAAGAAATGCAATTGTATATTACTATAGGGATATATAAAATCTCTTAAGTATTACTCAAGGGTTATGGAAAACCTGGAACATGTGGGAAAATCATTGAAGTTTGCAAAAAAATTTTTTTGAACTCAGTTGCACTATATTATGATAATTTCTCCCCAAAGCAGCTAAAATCTTCCTATATTTATGGAAAAGATTTCCCAGAGAAAACGTTCCCAAGATTCTTAACATTTTCTTAGGAAAGGAAAAATTGTTTCAGAATACTGTTTTCATAAGTCCTAGAGAATTTCTTTAGGAAAATTTCCATAAAAGGTGGGACAATGTGAAGACTGATAGAGGGTAGAATGTAGGCCGAGGAAGATAGAGGCCCCCCTGAGGCTGGACGGTATGAGGGAGATAGAAGGCATTGCTTAGCTTAGCTTACACCCTAAACCCGTCAATAACGTTTACCGATTGAATATTGTAAATGATAATTTTGCTCAAAATAATCAAAAGACAGCCTCAAAACTTATGAATTGATTACATCTTTCTAACTGGTGGAAGTTGAAAAAAAACAATGAAATCTTACGAAAAATGCCTTTCCGAACATAAAGTGTCACATGAACAACGTGGAGTATAGTATTTCTTGAAGTCAAGTTTTTATCTTGCTCACATTATGTTTAATCGCCATTATTGACACTTATATTGTCAGTGATTTTACGGCATTGCCCATGCGCTAATTGTTTCACCAGTTTTCCTTTGATAAGTTGCAACTAGGGATGCAATCCTCCCATTTTGCTTATCAAACGAGGGCTGTGCCTCCCCTCTCATTACATTTAACGTCTTTTTATAATCCCCAAACTAGGTTTCTCACTTTTCCAATCACTTTTACAATGAATTGTTTAACTTCCGCTCCATGTTTTGCTCCATTCGCTTCAATAGCTACAACTCAAAAGTTTTCCAATCTCTTTTCATTTTCTTTCCGAGCTAGGCCTCAGTGCCTTATCACATTCATGTCTCACGAACATTTTGTAAGCATTCGTGCGTAGGAAACCCTGGAATCAGATATCGGCGCTATCTAGCTGATTTTAGAGCACATTTTCAATTCTCTAACATTTTTTTTACCAGATCCAAGATATCAGACTATGTAACATATTTACGCAAGAGCTACTTATTTCCTTGTTCATACTTAGACTATCTCGTTCCGCCCATTCTTCGAGGAGGCGATTTGTTACTAATTGCTACCCTCATGCCTTATGCGTACTGAAGTTCGGTATTTGTGCGGTGGAGCCTGAGAGCACTCATGGTGCGCATTTGCTTTGTTTTCCTGACGTTCACCGTCGTCTTAGAACTAACTATTCCTTTCGACTCCCCGGGTGAATGCTCAATCTCGTTTCCAGCTTTCAAAAGGGGACACGTCCCGGGTGATCGTTAAATTTCACATAAGAGGGAGAGAAAGAGAGAACGAGAGCCATAAGTTGCCCGTTCTTAAGACATGCCTAGACGTTCTGGGAATGTTTAACGAAACTTTCATTCGCGGTGTCGCATTGGAGCTGTGATTTTGAGTGGTAAATAGTGTATTTTTTATTCCATCACGAGCAGCTTATGCGTCCATACGACGCGGCAGCCCTCCCTCCGAGAATGAGCTTCACAATCACCAACCAACCCGTGACCGTTCTCTTTTCTGCATTCCGGTCTCCTACCCTCCGCCTTGCCACTTGTCTCAAATCACGCTGAGGCTTAATTGAGTGCGGGCATCTAAATGCTATCCACTTGATATTGTATTTATTTTTACGCCTTTTCCCCGCACGCCCAGAGGCACGGCAAAAAAGTGTAGTTTCGTCACCGCGAGCTGATGAAAGGGGACCCCAATCGTTTTCTCGGAGCGTGTGCATAAACCTGGATATTTGTTTATTACTTATGCAACGTTCAGAGTCTTCCGTCCCGGTGGTGAGCGCGAAAAGTACGCACGTCGATATCGCCGGCCAGCTCATTTATGACACCATGAGTGCATGCGCGGGGGCTTTCCCTCAAGGGGGAGTGAGGGTAGTTGCGAGTTCCCACCTCTCCCTCCCCCCATATTCTACCTTCCCTTCGGCCACAGAAGAAGGACATGAATGCATTCGCGAGGGATATCCTCGGAACAAAGGAACCCCTTGAGCGTTTGGAGGCCTCCCGACGGAGCAAACCCGATCATTATCGTCCTCCAGTTCTCTTCGCGTTTCGGCCTCTCGGCGATGCGAATGGAGAGCTCGACGCGCGTTGCCCTCTTAAAAGATATACTGTATGACGTTTTCAAAGGGGAGTTGCTTAAAACTCCACTTCCATCTTTCCCCACCCATCCCACCTTCCTCACCACCCTTTCTCTCACGTCTTTTCTAGTAGCGGCGACCTCAATGCGGGGGCAGGTGAAGAGATGGAGACGCGAGGGAGATGAATGTCGCCCGCGGGATTGGCTTCTCCTTCCCTCTCTCTCACGCAAGTGGCTGGAGGAAGAAGGGTGTGGAGGGATGATGACGTGGAGCAGGGAGGAGGAGAGACTGCGGGCGACCGTTTTAAGATTGCGGGGGAGTCGGCATTCGTTGGGAAAACCTTCTGACTTGCTGTCGATGCGAACAAGACCTCCAGATAAAATCAACTCATAGGAACATTTGCAGGTAGTAGCGAGAACAAATGGAATCGATACGCATGTGGAAAGCGTAAAACTAAAGGTGACGAGGGAATTAGAAAGGTTCTTCAGCCGCGTAAACACCTTAAAATTGTACAATTGATTTAATAAATGCTTACTGGCGGGAAAGTGATATAGAAATAATTATAAAAGGGGAGAAGGGAGATTATTAATCATTTCGAGAGTACGGGTGAGGATTAGTCGCGTGGAGATATGAAAATCAATGTTGTTAAGCTGTTAACAACTTAGAGCTTAAAAATTAAAATTTTTAAGTTCTAAGTTCTTTAAAGTTTTGCCGTTTCAAAGGTTTACTTCATTTTTTAATTGACCGTCGGGAACATATTTCAGCTTCGTAGACTACACATAATAAATTAATAGTAAAGTCTAATATCATAAAATACATATTAATGTAATATTTTTAAGAAACTGAGAAATCGTTGATTTTGCATAATATGTGGGTTGCTTTTCCGTACAGTAGATATTGAGATTTGTATGAATTCGTGTGAATTTGAATTCATTATTTTTTACTTTCTATTCCACTTGTTATAATTTAAAAAATGCTGAAAAAATACTGCTTTTAAGGTTACGAAGGACTGACATCAGACGTTTACATTATAATTACATGGCAATTATTTGCCAACCGAATGTGCGAATTTCGACGCCATGAATTATAGATTGACTCTCCGTTAAGTATAGTGCTCTTTACGTTAAGGTCATGCATTTCTGGTTTTGGGGTTGAAAAATTTTGAAAGCGAAAATAAATCAATATTTTGACTTTAACAATGACTGCCGCTCGAATGTCCCCTTATTGCATAATTCGAGGAGTGAGTGGTATTATGGTAAATGTGAGCTAAAAAATCCAAGAGTCCAATAATGAATGCGCTCGCAAGGTAACCCGAAGGTCACAGAATCGAATCTCTCTCTTGGTAATAGGTGGTGTGTGGTGATTTAATGCACTTTCTTGAATTGTGTTGACAGGGTAAAATGCGAACGTTGATTGACGCATTTGTAGCAAGTTAGTATTGTGGCTACTCGAGGAGTTTCCTCTTTTGTTCTCGAGTTTCGAAATTTACTTGTAGAGTGAAGTCTAATTCCATAAGTTAAAATTTTAAAAAGATTCCCTAGGACTGACTACCTTCAGATGAAGTGTTACCATCTACTTATCTGAACGTTACCAGGTGTATAAGGTTGTTTTATTCACACATTATATTATGTAAATTGAGAATGATGGCAAAGAGTAACCAAAAGGAGGAAAAGGTGTGGTAAACGTTAAATTTAAACAATTGAAGGAGTCTTGCGATTGTCAGAAATTTAATTAACTGTTTGTATAATGCCTTACTAAGCAAGAAAATGCAAGTAACTGTTTTCCACGCATAAAATCATGTGGCAGCTATTGACGTAATTAGGGAAATTAAATCCACGCATGAAATATAATGAATTATATTTTCAGAAACTCCGTTTTTAATTTAGTTCAGGAACAGCCTCCATTTACGTTATTTTATTCGTTTTTGATGGACTTAAGTGTTTTCCATATTGGCAATTCAAGTCCATCTAGTAATGACAAGTCAATATCATTTCAGTGGAATAACGATTTTGTTTAGTGAATAAACTTCACTGCTATTCTGCTCTCTGATAGCGGTTCGGATTGAAGCAAAATGTTCTTGTTCCAGTTAGTTACGTTCACGTGCAAACATATTGACCGGAATGCAATATTTATTAAATTGTGTTCTATGAAAGTTGGAGTTCTATGAAAACGAGATAGCCAAGACACGATTGATTCACGACCGTAGTAGCTACGTTCATTCTATATTTACATTGGAGTTTTATGATTGCAAGGCTATCGGTCCCTATGGTCTTGTTCGGTACCATAAGAGAAAATTCACCGAAATGATATGAAAATAAATATGCTGAATAAGAATGGGAATAACAAAACGGAAAACATGACTGCTAAAAGTACTATATTAGTTCTCATTTGAATTCAATTTTTATTGATTATTACCAACCTTTTACCTCAGTGAGATTTGAATGCGTTCAACTATTTCAGTTATTTTTTTCCTCCGGTCGACGAGTTCATGATAGTCACCTGTAGTTAGAAGGGGAGGAGGCCGACAGCAGAGATTTCAACGTTGGAGACATTTGGTCAATAGGCTACAACTTTGATTATGAGAAAGGGTGGTCGAAAACTGAGCGCTGACATTAGTCCCTCCTTGCTGAACGAAATATTGCGATGCATTCAGAATTTGACGTTCCACCTTACGGTCGGAGTACCGCATTTAAATGTTTCTCCATGTGGCACCCATGGAGGGTTCGGAACCCCGCAGGAATCATCACTTAATTAGAACCCGGTTCCATGAAGTGGTGTGCAAGTATCTACTCAAGAGTTTCATTTGTACTACATGTTTCCTCCATGGTTCATGAACAAAACTAGAAAATTTAACTGGGACTAATCTAGTCTTTTAGCTTTTCCAACACATTCATCGATAATCGGTGTTACGAAGAGAATTGTGCTTCATACGAAGTTTAAAAAAATAATAGATACATAATAAAATCTATTAGATGGTGAAAAATAATACTTTACTATTTTATAAGTATTTGTGACTATTTTTTTAACTCTGAAATTGGATACGAATAAATATTCGAACAAATTACAATATGCATTTGGGTTCATTATAGTGGGAATAGTGGACGTGTATAAATAATACTTTTTATAATTAATAAATGATTTGGCATGTCTCTTTGACACAGATATATGTGACACAAAGAAAGTAAACTGCGTTTAACGAGAAACTAAAGACATGCCAAACCTAACAGCAAAATGTTGCAGCACGCTGAGTTGCGATGAGAACGCAGCAACTCTCGAGGCTCTGCCAATCATTATTTCCGATAAATTACTTTTATTGGTCGCTTTGCTAATTTTATTTCTAAAAACCATCTATCTGTCTTTCGGTATGATGTGATCTCGTATATCTGGTTAATTATCCCCGACGCATGAGTGTCAAGGCGACTCTTGATGTGAGCCCACTTGCTCTCCCTCGGCTCTGAAGCGGGAGGTTGGCCAGAGGGGATGTTATGCAGGGGGAGCGTTGCGAGGGGGCATTTTCGTTTCCTGCCACGGCGGTTAGCTCCCCTTGACAGTGCACCATCAACACCTTCGTCTTGCAGGATGCGGACTTGTTGATCGACTAAGGCCCTTTTCAAGTAGCCATCTTTTTTTTAAGTGTCCTATTCGAAGGAAAATCTTTCAACTTACACGAGAATGAGTGCAATGCTTTTACCGCCTCCACGCTAGTCAATCATTCTAAAGATGGAAAACCTGCTGCTTTCTATGACTTATTCACTTAGATTGAGAGTAGATTTCGAGACATGAAGATTTTATAATTAACCTGCGCTCTAGGCTGATATCATATTGTTAGCTGTTTTTAACTCGAAACGACGCTCAGGGTCTCTTTTAATGTGACTAAAACGTTGGAGGAAATTTTAACAATATTATTATTCATACTTTTTGATATTTTTTATTTATTGGTGTAAAGTATTTTCACTAAAATGAAAAACCCACCAAATAAATTGGCCTAAAATATTTGGGAACAGAAACTAGAAGAGGTAGGATAGTTCACCTATTTGGGGAATGTTTTATAGGAGGGTGGGATATTAAAAGAAGAATTGCATGTAGTAAAAAAATACTTTAAAGAGAGGGAGTTGTCATTAGAGATCTTAATTAAATATATAAAGAAAATACTAGTGATAACTTTAATATGGACTGTAGTTTTCTATGGCAGGGAAACATGGTCGCTGAAACATATGGGATCAGCGTATATCATAGGTTTTCGAGATGTGGATGTGAAAAATAATGAAAAAAATACATGTACAAAAAGGAAGACGAAAACCCTTGAAGTTCTAGGAAAGATAGGGGGAAGAGATGCCGAGCAGACATCTTTTGGGAGAAATTTGAAGGTAGGACAAGTGGATGCACGAGTTACTTAGAGGCAATGAGATTATGAAGTATGTGATAAAGGGGGACATTTTGAAAATGCATGGTAGAGAGAAGGACAGAATATGCACTTTGAATGAAATTGGAGGTAGTAAGTATGCAAAGCTAAAGAATAAGTTATCGTATTAGTAGAGACTGGATGGATATTTTCTCATGCTATTTAGCTAGAGCGTAGAAGTACGGTAGTTTGTTATACAACGATCCATCAAAAACCTACCCTTACCCGGTAGACTACTGCTAATAATAATTAATCGACGTTCCCGTGGCATCCTGTTTAATAAGCATCTTTACGATTCATTGCATAGTTTCTTTATTTCGTCATATACGACCCGATAGCGATAATAAAGTTGGAAATTATCTCACTTTTTGACTGCCTTTTTGTTATTTTTTATCTCCCATGCATTAAAAAAAAATATGGCGGGAAATTTTGTTATAACTATTAAAATGAACGTCTGATCATACCACCATTGAATATCCATGAAAAAAGATATATTTTCCATGCTTTTAATTTAGTCTTGTGTCATTCTGCAAAAGAAAATACATTATTGTTTACACTTATGTATACATTGTATACACTTTTTTTTAACTTGGATCGTGTGCCTTGGAGTGACAAAAATTAAAAAAAAAAGTAACATTCGAATACCAATGCTGTTAAAATTTAATGAGCATAAATCATCATAGGGAAAAATACCGGTAACAACAACAAATAAAATTTGTTGTTGTTACCGGTACTATAATATTTAAAAAGTTTTATCATTTCGTTATTTTACATTCACAAAATTTTTTTTCACACATTTACCTTCTGCACCAGCTGTTCACAACTTAGTTTTTCTGTAATTTAGAGGTTGACTCTCTCCTTGCATAATAGTGCTTTTAAGCACATGTTAAAACATAAGAGACCTGAACCAGATTTAACAGCCCTTATAAGTACGCTGTTAGATAAATGTCTAAATGTAATGTCTGTGTTACGTTTGTTTTCCGTTTTCCTGGAGTGCAGCGCGTGAATCGGAAAAAAGAAAGCCTGCTTTCCGGTTCGTTTTAATGAGACATTTTGCTTTAAATTTATGGCCATGCGTATGATTTCACTCCTAACCGGTCCCCTATCTCATCACAGTAAGATTCAATCCCATGAAGTGGGTGTACTTCCCTGTCCATCAATGCATTATGGAAGACGCCTCCCTGACTGGAATTCGTTACACATTCTTGGATTCCTTTCTGGAACGCCTTGGTCAAATTTTTTGAGAAATCGAGGTGAAAACCTAGTGAAAGTTTTATGGAAGTCATAGGAGCTTCTACATATTAAGCACTACGGTTTCAATGAAAGCTTGGAGATACTTCCATTAGGAGAGAAGGCTCAAAATGGTATCTTAAATGTCTACTTTTTGGGAAATACCAATATAGGGACGTAATCATGTGGCAAACAGTCTTGATAGATTTCTTTTGATCCCAATGGAATTGACATTTAAATTTTATCGGAGTTTAATTTTGTCGGAATTAATATTTAAATGAGGAAAGGTCCATTAAGATACCGGCATAAGGTAATGGAAGTAATTACATTGAAATGAGATTTTAGTATTATTTTTCATAATACTTAATAATATTAAAAACATGGTATTAATAATAATATAATTATTATTTACTCCTGGAAATCTACTGATTAGGGTAGGTATTGGATGGTTACAAGCTACACAGCGGTATAATGATAATTTCTTTGCCTCTCCAGGCAGAATAAAACTTGGCATCAAACACTACAGTAAGCCCCTCTTCGATTCCGCATACATGTACTTCCTCCCTTCATTCCGTCCAACATGCTTATCCTTTTCCTGCCTCATCCTCGTTAAGCCTAACTTTCACCCCTCTATTACAGTCTTCAACATCCATCAATCAACCTTCCTACCCCACCATGCCTTGCAGCCCTCCGTTTGTTTTTCTTTCTATCCATTTCACCTTTTTCATCCTACATACCAGCAATTCAAAAGCCTCCAATCTACTCGTATAATCCTGCTGTAATGACCCTATTTTCTAAATATCAAAGTTTTGGTGAGTCTTTTCTTAACATCCTTAGTAATGTCCCTCTTTTCGATATTCTCGGCCTTATGAAAACTTCTTTCCTGAAGAATGCAATTCTTCTCCTTGATATTTAGACCATTTTGGAAGAGAATATTTCCGAAATAGGCAAACTGCTCTATCTTATGAACTTATATTTTAATATTTAACTTAGTCTTTCTCCTTCTCAAAAACTACATACTGTTTGGTTGTTTGCATTTGTTTTTATCCCCTACCTAGCGTACCGACTATCCAAAGAACTCAGCAATCCATGAAACCCCTTGGCTGACTGGCAAGCTTGAAAAATCATTCGAAAATTTTAATGGTTTAATGAAGTCATCTATCATTCTTATATCTAGCTCTTCCCATGCTCCTTGAACTATTTTCTCCAATTATGCATAAAAAATCACGCGTTTTTGCAGCACATTAATTTATCTACCTATCCACTCTGTCGAAATCCTCTCGAAATATGCGTAGCAAACAAATGCATCCTCAATGTATTCAATGTCCTTCTCCATTAGTAGCTTCATCACTGCTACGATAACCGATGTCCTTATTTGATTTCAGCTCCTACTCTATCTAGCCATCGAAAATCTGAACCTAAGCTATCCTCATCTACGTCATATTCTCTTTCTTTGCCCAAGCTTGCTGGCCTGACGTTTTCACCATACGTTCCCTCAATATTCATGCATTATTTCTATAAACGTACTCCTACGCATATTCATATTACATTCATACGCATTCTTATTTTTTCATTCTATTCAATTTCAAAGTAATTTTTAAATATTACTTTCCGTATTTGTAATGGATTAGATGGTCAAATTGTATCCGCAAATAGAAATGAGGAACTTCTACATTTCCGAAGGAACTACACATTTTAAAATATACGTTCATCAAAATTTTATCTATCCTAATTTCCCTGCTCTCAACACTGTCCTGATAATCCAATTTATTAATGTAGCTGGTTCGGATCTCTTCTATTTATTATTTGCTTCTGCTGCCAATTTCGCTTAGCAAGGATTTCTTGAGATGAAGCCTTGCTTCTTCTGATGACGGGCACGACAAACGACCCAGCACTTGTAGTGAGTGGAATCCAGCAGTTGCCAGGCTTCATCCTTTTATACATGGCCTCCAAAATAGTATGGATTATGCAATTGAGGCACTATTTTTATTAGGTAATCTACCGGTTAAGGTAGGTTTTTGGATGGACAAAACTATCAAATAAATAATTTTGTAACTCCAAACAAAACCCAATCCAGAAACCTACACTACATCAGGTCTCTCTTCATCTCTGTGTACTTCTTTTCTCCCTTCATCCCGTCCAACATCCCTATCCTGCTCCTGCCCTTTCCTCGTTTTCCTAATATTCTCCCCTCTATTACCTTCTTCAACATAGAATACACGCATAGAATAGAAGACGCGCCGCGCTGTACATAGATACGCTCCATATCAGAGTTTTTACGAATCTTTTCTAAACCTCCCTACTCAACGTCCCCGTCATCAACTCCCTCTTCCTTGAGAAAGAATCCTTGCCTAGCGTAATTATTCTCCTTACGTCCTTTGACCGTATTGGTCCAAAACACTTCCGAGATACGTAAACTGTTCTACCTGCTCTATTTTTTCCCCGCCTATTTTAATATTTAGCTTAGCTTTTTTCTTTCTGGAAAATCGCATAACCTTTGTTTTATTAATATTGATTCTCATCCCATCTGTCGCACTGAACCTCCAATTCACTCAGCTTGCAAACCCTGGGCTGAGTGAGCAACTAATGCTTGGTCATCGGCAAACCAAACCGATTTCACGAATTCCCCTCCGACTTTCATTCCTATCTCCAGTTCTTCCCATATTAGCGAGATCCTGAAGTCTGTGACAAAAAGGGAATTTTAGATGAGCAGGAAAGAGGAAGGAAGGAAAATGGTAAGAATTTTGGATGTCATTGAGGAGATTGTTTAAGACCTTAATTGAGAAAGACTTTTTTTTGGAAATATATACAGCTACAAAATACCCCATAAGTCGTCGCAAGGGCGTATGGTACCGAGAAGCAGCTATTTTAATGTATAAGTATGCAGAATTAAAGAAGGAAATATTCAAAATTTGGTATCCTTAAATGTTTCTGACAAGTATTTTGCCATCATGAAAATAGTGCAAGTTTAATTTTCGACGTAGTTGCGACCCTGTTTAAGACCTGAATTTGTATGTCATGCACCCTTATTAAGTATGAGTTCCCGTATTTTTATTTTCAGCACATTAAACTGTTACATCGCTGCACATTTATAACCACGTTAGACGTAACTAGTCATCCAATCAACACATATCAGCGATGTTAATTAGAGCTCTATAATGCAAATTATCTGAGTTGGACCTGACTATTGTATCGATATGGAGTTTTATGAATGTGTCAGTTGATTGAGAATATGAATATTTATACCGATTTAATGAGGTGTATTTATCCCGTTGTTGAAATATTAAAATTATAACTTTCAATATAATGAAAAGCTGGACGTATTAAAAACAGATTTTTGCGTACCTGGGGTTTCCTAAAATGGAAATTCTCATTAGAAATTCCACCTAAAATCATGCTGGAGAGAAAAGTATAATACATATTATTACTGAATTCAATCGCTATGGGATTCAGGCAGACCTTTGTGTCATGCATTATTATACACTTCCAGAGTTAAGTTCAATATTTGGTAATAATTTAGGGATTATTCTATTTTTACTCGTGAATGGAATCAACTTTGTAGATGAATAAATAAAACTGAGATTATGAATTCGTGGCAGAATGAAACATGTAAGTCTTTGTTCAATATTATTCTAATTTTCGATTCGTATTCTTTCTATGCAGCAACAATGATATTGAAATTGAGTAGATGAGAGCGTTTAAATATTCAGATCATATTGTTATGATCTCTAGCAACTGAATTCTGATTGGTGATTTCAAGGCTGTCTCAAGCAGATAATAATCTGGAGACGGAATTTTGCATTGATAAATAGACCTTGGGTTAATTATCTTCCTCACTTGGCACTACATTTCATCTAAGAGGTTGCCAGTTAGTGACGAAGGCTGGGCCAATTATTCAAAGGTAAATGAGCACTCGTGAATTAAATTACACTAATTTAAGCTCAACATTCGCTGTGTGAGATTACCTTTGACTGAAGTCTTTAAAGCGTTAAAAATATAGTATTGTGAAAATAGAGCTAGTAGCTGAAAGTAAGACTTGTTTTTAAAAAGGAAGTATCAAAAAGAAAATATGCCATTCTCTCTCCAACATTCAATTCCCACGGTTACCTTAGACATAACATTTATTTAGGTTCCTTTAGAAGTGTTTTTGAGCACGGTCAATAAAGATGAGGAACCTAGCTTGGATATACGTGCTTATGTCTGGAGAACATGCGTCCTTGGCATAAACCTGCCACACTTGGAGCCATGATTTAAATGTACCGAAGCAAACTGATGCTCACATCCATTGTTGGGCCGTCGTTTCTTTATACTCTCAAGCTTGAGTTAATCAATCGCATTCATGCTAACAAATCTATCCACTTGCCAATTTTCAGCTGCGCCAAAGTTCGGAAATTCCTCAGAGGTTAAAGTAGCAGATGAAAATCCGTGATTGAAGTAGTTGAAATATATTACAACAACGGGTCTTTCAGTTTCATTGAAAACCTGTTGTTCTCTTTACTGAGCAAATAGTTTAACTTTCGAACCAAGCATCCAGGTATATAATTTGAGAAAGCCATGATTTTTGTTTTAAATTTGAAACAAAGGTGAATTCGGTCCATATTTTCCGTTTTTCGGAATATTTTTGTTTGTATTGAAACTAGACGTGGTTGATTTTTATGATGTTGCTTAGGTAGGTTTCTTTCTCTATATTGGATGTTTGCCACTGTTGGTCATAAAATGCTTTGTTCCGTAATTAAAAGGTAAACCAGTTACTCGACTCAATACGACATATTCCTCTCTATATGCTGCAATTTGATACTTATTTGATCAGGGTTGAAACAGGAGCGAATTCTCTTTGTGAAGATACTAATGGATTAATAGGAAAATTAAAATAGTAAATTGAAAAAACATTAAAAAATAAGGCAACTCGCCTAAATTTAACCATCATTTACATGTCCCTAATGTCTTTCATATGGATCAAGTTTCAATGTTACAAACGAGGAAAAAGTTTTAATCATTATCCTTGATGATCATAATCACTCCTGATACTTTCATACGGGACATTTTAGAATATAAAATTTCCACAAAAGTTTAATTTACATCAAAGTTCATTGCAGGAAATGATCGTTTATGCTGCTGTATACGCTTATGCAAAACGTGAATGTTATTTGGATTGACTTTGAGAACCTACCTCACATCACCCGAAGGCTAGTTTGATAGGTGATGTAGTTACCTAATACCACAGTCTAAGAAGAAGTTTTTCTTCGGCTGTGTTAATCTTATAGAATAATAATGTCGGTATTAATAACCCAACGAATTGTGAAATTCACACGTACGGGGAGGAAGGTCAGTTCTTTACTTTGTGCCTCGTGCGGTTTCCCAGATGCATCTGATACCCGGAAAATCACACAATATGGGTATAGCAAAGGGGGTCTAGAATTATCCCTCAGAAAAGAACTTGGACCCTGCGTTTAGTAACCTAGGGCTCTACCCACTGGATTACCTCATTACCTTGTCTTAGAGAATCAAAGCTAAATATAATTGCGATGTTAATAATTACTGAAGGGATACTATGTTTATCAATAATTATTTTCCAAATATTAATTAGCTTGGCGAATAGTCTTTCGCTTTGCCTTAGGAATATTAAGCTTGTTAGTACCTCTACAAGGTGGCTGGTCTTTGACACCCGAGTGTGCTTCCCCCCTAACAGTCTCAGATGTTTAAAGTTGTGCTCTTGCCTTAGGGAAAATTTTCCTCATGCTTGTCTAAAAGGACATCAAACTGTGGAGCATGTATAAGCGTTAATGTGTGATAGAACAGATAGAAGGTGTAAGAGTTTGGTATCCCCGCTACTACGATATGGGCGAATGATGCGTTGGCACTAAAGTGATGCGAAATGGCATAATTCCTGCTACTAGAGAATCAGTCACTCAAGAGTAGACGATAAATTTGGCGGATGCTTGATGCTCTGTGTGCTCTCGTCCGAGGAACAGGCAGCCTCAGGCAAAAAAAATCTTCTCTACGCTCTGTTACCATGAGGACGGCGGGAAGACGTGATCTGAGACACGTAGTCAGTGGGACATCACCCGCGAAAAAGTGTCTCGTCTGGCTTGTTTTGAATTACACTCTATTTTCACTCTCAGGCACGTTTTATTTGCACACCCGAAATCGAGTTTGGCGCTAACAAAAATATTTTTTTTTATCCTGTGGAAATAGGGAATTCAAAATGGTTCTTGAACTTTGTGGAACTAATCATAATTGCAGAATTGTTCACCTATTTTCCAAACTGAAAGAGTGAAGGATGTTTTCATTAATTTGAGATTCGAAGGAAATAAACACTTTTTTTTTGAAAATTCACCCTTAGATATTTTTTACGCTGACACTTTGTTGCTATTCGTTTTGTGACGAACGTATGGTCTTTTTCCATAGTGCTGAATATTATCTCACCTTCACTGTACAACCCCGGTGGTAGCTACTGCGAAGTGTTAGGCGTTTGAAATAATGGCTACAATCATCTCTTACAGCATCGACGAATCATAATAACAAGACGATTTATATTCGCCAAAATTGTGGAAAAAAGAACAGTTAAAAATTATAATCAGACATAAAGTGTTGCCATATCATTCTCCATGTGCCAATAATTTGCAAATTCTTGATGAAACGCAATCAAAATTTCATAATACCAGTAACTCACGCATCGGAAGATTTTATAACTATTTTCATTTTACTGTTGTGCCTAATTTCCGTCACTGCAATTTGCACATTTATCTTCAAGTCGTCAACCTTTTCATTATGTAATGGTATTTCAGAGATTCGCGAATTAAGTCACCGTTTCAAATGTAAGCTTTCGAGTTAAAAGAGACCGTATTGCGATAACTTCCTCGCTTTTTCATCGACCGTCCAATGCTTTGCACAATTAACCCGACAAATGGAGGGAATGATTCGGAGGCAGAGAAAGGATGCGGGCTCTATTGTCCCTCCGGGGGAAATGTTTCTCCTTTTGCTCATCGGGGAAGATCGTTCCGCATCGGGATTGGAACCATGTCGAAGTGTGGCAAGGTTTCCAAAAAACTGCCTAAAATGAGCGTTTCCTTCGGGTGAAATCGGTAGAAATCGAAAGAGGAGTGAATGGGCGGAGGGAGGAGGAGGGGGTTTGGTTAGCAAGAGTGGTTAATTCAGTATACACCGTTTAATTGGAACGGAGACTTTCCGCCTCCGAAAGTTACGCAGCCCGGTTGTGTAGCTGCAGGACTCCGATGATTCGGCAGAATGGGTGAAGATTTTCGGGAAGGGTTTTCATGGAAAGCATTTTGTACCAAGTTGCGCCGTCATCCCTGGTGACATCGTTCGCCCACCTCAGATCGGTTTCTTCGTGATAGAAGGAAAGCCCGTGATTTAAATCCACGTGGTATTGCCATTCCACCGAGTTTCCATTTTTACCGAGTTCAAAGTTTACCCTTTCGTTAACAAAAAGTTAGATCCGTTCAATCTACACAATCATATCCCTTAACTTATTACATTCTTAACTTAACAATCAACAATAAAAAAAACAGTTAACAACAAATTTTCTTTTACAAAGGAAATTTGTTGTTAACTGCTATTTTCTTTCATGCGGTATATTCGATATTGCTGACGCAAAAAAGACGGGAAGCTAACGGGTTTGATCAACCAGGTGTCTGGTTTGAAAGACGAGGATTGATATCATTTCATACTCAGTCAGCTCTGTGGGGTGTGGAATAAAACCATCCAGGACCATTTTCTTTCCGCTTGTAGTTTCCTCGGGAGGTTCGGTAGCCGGAAAGTCACAGAGGTTGAGTGGATACTGCCTGTAGTTCCCAATAGGCAGTGGCCGATTCTGACTTCGAAGATTGCATTTATTACTATTTCATGCCACAAATGATCGTTTTAATTATATTTAATCTACAGCATTGCCCCGGGTCATCATAGTTTAGATAGATAATCTGAAAATTACGAAATGGTATCAAATAGCGAGAATATAACTTGATTCGATTCCAATGCAATGAGTTTTTGACAAGAAATATTGCAATAGATGTTATGAATGTATAAGTAGATCCAACTTCCAATCTGCCGAGGTATTCACATGGCCAAACAATCTTTAAAGGGAATACTCCATACGTTAATCCCTGTAAGCAAAGGATCGGTACGCGCAAAATTAATACTATCCGTCATTTTTCATGCGTTAAAACTGGTATACAAGTAAGTTAGCCTCTATCAACGTATAATTTTATAGTAAATGAAATTGTCGCATTAATTCTGTGTCCATTTCATTTAAAGTTCTTATTTTCTTGCGGGATAATAGGCTGATGGCATCAATTGATAAACGATCTGTTTATTTTTATTATCCTTGCATAAACAAACATGGTAATGATTTGAAAAAATTGAACAGAGCCCTCAGTAGCATTATCAATTGCCATTTCAACAGTTGCATGTACAAGGGAGAGTCAAACGAAAACCCTGAAACTTTATAATGAAAACTTCGTTGCAATTTTCCACAGTTAAAACTTTATTGCCGACCATGGTTCACGCCTAATTCTTCACTTTTCCCTGAAACTTTTATATTTTTAACCTCGTAATTTCTTGAATACACATACTTGTATAGCTCTAGGTTTCCCATGGTTTAACTGCTACTAAAACCATTAGTGCCAATACTTGGTGTGTCTTACCTGATCAATGGGAGTTTGTTAGAGAAATAATGCTATCTGCCATCCTGCTATGAGAAATAATGCTATTTGCTAGAGAAATAATGCTATGCTAACTGCCTAGTTCACATGTGAACTTATTGAAGTGATGGAGATGGATCACTAATTTTCATTAAATTGATGAATTTTAATGTTTTTTTCTCTTAACTGCTCAGCAAACAATGAGAGTATGCTGTTTCTATGTTGTGCATAGTATTGCAAATGTATCTGTCATGCTTAAACTAATTTTGCACCATATTTTTATTTTCTGGCATTTTGATAACTGTGGGTGTGCCATGGTTTAACTATTTTTATATATACGGACAGTGGGACACCATTTTGAAATTTTAGTGTATTTTCAGGGATTTCACTTGATTCACCCTCGTCAACGCGGTTATTCCCCTTTTCTAGATTTATGCTTGATCATATAATACTGTGCAAGGCAGTAAATTTATTAGTATATATTCCTTTCTCATTCATCATTGATTCTTTTAATTATTACTTTAGGTATTCATCCTTGTTAAAGAAGTATGTTTGAATGACAACTACGTACCTGTTGGACTCGTAAATCACTTCCATACAACATACTAACCTTTATTATGCAACTCTGTACCTTTCATCAGCTCTTAAATCTTTTTTACTATCCGACAATATGTCCAAATTTTTAGTTTAATGCCACTTTCCCCACTTACCAAATAGTTTTTCTTCTATCACAGTTTACGTACCCCACCACTTCTGGAGGCTGTCCAGTCAGTAACCGAATGCTCAACCTACTGGGATTCCGCGCCGCACATTGAAAATGACAAGTATACTTGAATGTATACATATACATATAATGATATATCTATCTGTATGTATTGAAAATTCAGAATAGTATTTGAAGTACTTATACGTTAGTAATATTTTTTCCAGTATTGTATCCAACGCGTTATTTCATGAAATGTTGATCTGAATAACATCTTTGGTGAATTCATATTTTTGCACATCATACGCGAATCGTCTTAACTCAGCATGCAATCGTTAACATATTGCTAAATGAGTCCGCCTGTATGCAGGATGCGCCTGAGGTATTTCCTTTCCATTCTTTTTTGCCATCGGGACCTTGAACATTTTCACCGAGTGAGAAGTGAAAAATTGAACGTGGCGTTGGGCGCATTCCAGATTACCTGATACGTGAAAATAAGAGGCAGAGCATTTTTAGCAAGGTCGAAACAAAACCTTTTACCTTCTTTACAGGAAAAATAAAAGCTTTCCTTTTCTGTTGGCACCAATTTCTCATCGGAGGATGCCTCAGGTATTCGCCCTCCTTCGCTTCCATCCCAATGGCCGTGGGCAATGGCGGAGCCCAGTTGTATTTTTTTTCCCCTCTCGTGCAATATCGAATCGCGTTCGCCCCCGCGGCCACCGGAAGCACCGCCGGCCGAGCCTACTCAAGGACGCAGACGGACCAGAGGCATGGGCAAAAAGATCTCTAACAATTGATAGTCGTGAATAGAAAATCGCGTGGAACTGAGATTTCTTACTAGAGATAAAAAGGTGCTGTAAGGAGAGGAAGAGAGGGAGGGAGAGAGGTTGCGAGATATTTCCCCTTCTTACCACGGCCTTAGGTAAAAGGAACATTGGTAGGTATTCCTTGGGCGGGGACCTGACGTAGTGAAATGGCTGCCTCTTTATAGGGATGCCAAGTATTCATTGCCCAATATCCAGGATCGAATTAATGAAATCGTTGATGTGGCGATAATTATTGAGCGTATTGAGAAATATCGACATATTGAATATATATGTTATATGGACAATATCATGTATATCGATCGATAACAACAATATTTTTCATGTCCTCTTTGTTGATCATATTTTCAATATCGCCCTCGTCGCATAACTAAACCATTATGAAGTACTCATATATGGACTGCCACCCAAGTGTCAGTAATATTGCCCGTCTATCGACGGTGTTATAATTTTGCACAGCAATGGTGTCTTCTACATATTTCACATACTTACATGGTTGCTGTGTTCTTTCCTATAGGTTCAAGGAGAGTATCTCAAAACATCTTTATATGGAGCTCCTATCATCATACCCTCGCTATCACTCAGAACGAAAACAACATCAAATCGACAATATATATTGACCACAGAAATATTTGTAGACCATCCATAAGATCCTGGTTGACATTAAATAATATCGATGTCGAATAAATAGAAACCGTCAAGTGCTTGTTAAGTCGCCATATCGCACAAATGTATATCCTGAGTTCAATAACTACGCTCGTTTATTACAGGCAACAATTTTGGAAATAGGTTTTCGTAGATTGTCTTCAAACGTATTCAATTATTTAATTACCATTCTCTCCGCAGGGTTCCGAAGTTTTTTTTTTGAAGGTTCAGAATGAGGTCCAACCATAAAACCAGAATAATACCCTTTCTTTGATTTTTTCATTAATATACTCCCAAACCGCAGAAACACAACACTCTCTGTTGGATCACCACACTTCTCAGAAGCGTATCCAGGGTCAGATTTCGGGGGGAGGGGGTGACCGCTGTGTTGAGCCGAGGGTGAAGTTAAGGCTTACACTAATGAGAAGAGAAATGCAAGTTTTGTTACAGTCAAATCTGTTCGGTTTTCGGGAGCTTGGCAAACAAGTTTTTGTGGAACGGAATTAAAGATATATCAGATGATGGAATCATGATCATGCATCTTAGAGTAGAGGGGAAAAAGGGTCATGGCCTCCTTGGCCACTCCCTGTTCTCGCCACTGAGATATCCTCCGTGAAACACTATTGGAGAAGTGCCGTTGACTGAAAAAATAATACCGCTCTCGACAAGGAATCTCGTCACATTACCAGCCCGTCACGCGGCAGGAATCGTGAAAAAATTTTCCTTTGTCTTTGAAACATGGGAGTCGATGGATGGTGGTCGTCCTTTCAATATTATTGTGGGAGTACAGTGGAATTTCCAACGGCACTGAAGATTCTTATTAACCTTGGGACATTAAGGGTGGCGCACGAAATGTCATGCACTGCCAACGCCTTATACATTTTATCATGTAATATATTCCATGGCAAATGTTATTTTGCACATTTTTCATATTGACATTTCGTGTACCACCCTGTATGAATAATACCTTTGGCCGCAATTTTAAGTTTTTTTTGTGCTTATCTTTCCCTTATCTTTTCGGTGGTATTCACATCTGCCTTCTTGAGGACAAAAAATCGATTCTTTGTGGGCAGAGTGATGCGTAACATGGCGTTTGTGAACGAATCCACTTGAGCATTATAATGGACCGGTACCTGGGGAATGAACGTAATTCTTTTGATGTGGCAGCGGAAAATTTGGTTCCATGGCTTGATTCATTCTTGCGTTGAAAAACAACAATGTGATTCCTTCCTCGTTTATATTTATTTTTGAAAAAAAATTACAGCACTTTTTGGCCTATACAACGGACTTTTAAAAATACTATAAATAACAATGGACACATTTACAAACACCCGTGCTCTAGTTGGAGGAAAATCCATCTAGGAAGGAATCGAACCTCTCGGTTGGCTGGGTCTGTATTTCCTGGGGTTCGCCACTGGGACTTGCGTAAAGACTTCTATTCGATTCCATGACTTCTATTCGCGGGGCGGGGAGAGCCCCCTTTTATGTGACAATGAGGGAAATCGTGAACCCACCTAGAATTCGGAAGTTTTGGAGGGAAATATTCGGAGAAGAAGCGAAAAACAGGGTAGCCGAGCTCCTAGAGCCACCATTGGCCCCACAAGAGATTATTTGGAACATAGGAGATGATGAAATCGTGGGGAGGGCTCCATATATTAGACTAAGGGACAAATGCGTAAACCAAATGAAGAGCGTTAGCTGTAAATGGCATAAGAGAACTTAGTATTGGATATACCTACTTAGGAGCGTGTGGAAGGCTACATTCGACCAAACTTCAAGCTGAAATAGTGATAGTTTTGAGATCAAGGGCCATAGTGTGGAAAATTATCTTTCTGCTCTCCGTGTACAGAATAGGTTAGTGGAATGCCATACTCATTACAGATAGTTCTAGCCAGTCCGGAGAAAGAGAAAACGTAGTTAAAGTGCGCGCACGAGTAGTGAGCCAGAATATTGGGGCACGCTCTGTGCTTTTTCATTGGTTAAACTTAAAATGACTGAAGATAAAAACCCTTCCGAACGCCTGCGTTGAAGTGCACGGATATAATGAGTAAATTAGAAAATAGGAGGTATTTAAGAGCCCGTGTAAAATGTCCATTTTTCCCTTTGTTTTGAGCAACCTTCCACGAGTGCTCTCTCTGGGAACGAACGAAAAAAAGATTAAGCAGATACATTTCTAGAAAATATTTGTAGGAAATTTTGTTAACAATTATTTAATGCTTTATTTTCAAAGATTTTGTAGCAGAAGAAAATTAATATGTCTCACTTGAGCTGAAGTGTTCAGTTATTGAAACGGTCTTCCACATAAATTTTTCACTCTGTTGGAATGAAAGTCGCTTCCATCGGGTGTGAGAACGACCCCGCGTTCTTCGAATAAGTGAAGGATGGGCATGTGCAGTAACGGGTGGCAGTCATGGTGAATTAACATTTTTTTTGAGACACGTTTTGGTAGAAAATATATTAATCCACAATACTCGGATAGGTCAAAAGCCATACAAACAGCGAAAATAATCACTTTTATAGCTATTCAATATCGTAATAACACATTTCAACCAAAATGTGTACAACTATTTTAAATTTAGTTCATCTTTTAACAAATTTAATCACCTTTGGAGCTTATTTAACAGTTTCCCTCTCATCGTATGAACATTTCTTGAAAATATATATTTAATAATTTCTATGGAAACCTTCACTCCTCCTAGTGTCATATGCGTAATATCAATTATTTTTGTCAACATTATTAATATTATTGTGAACTAAGACACTTAAAATAAAAAAATGGGACATTTGATAAACTTTTAATTTTATAAATAACAACTAACAACCAACTCTGTAATTAGGTTTATACACAAGTTATGCATTGCACAACATAATATGTTGTGCAATGCAAAACTATCATTCCCTTTTAAATATTAACCCCATAGCTCAATAACATGTTTTACTTTTGTGTAAAATTGAGTACGGATTAACATGAGTGAAAGTTTTATACTGATTTCTACATCTACATTAATTCCCCCGCGAGCCACCAAAAAAGGTGTGTGGCAGGGGGTGTAGCACCATGGGGGAAAGGTAAGGGATGAGGGGGTTGGGGTTATCAAATACGTGAGGAAAGGTGGGGGGAACCTGTAAGAAAAAAAATATATAAATACATACATACATGCATGTACACATAAAAATATATATATATATATACATATACACATACATATATGTACATACACAAACATATATACATAAATATCCTCGCGCAGTCCCTAACCTGTACGTTAATACTTATTGTAATGAACTAACTCCTGGGGAATTTCGACTACAAACATTCTGGTCCCTTATCGTTCTTGGAAAAAATGGCATTTTAAACCTGTCAGTCTTGCAGTCTATCTCTCTAATCTTATCTTATGACAGTAATGAAAATAGGTAAGCTTTTATGGCTTCTGAAAGAAGTGGCTTTCAGGAACTATTATGCGAATTTATTGAAATTGAACATGAATCAATTTGTTGAATTATTTTGGCTATCTCACAGGATTAATTTTGTTCTAGTATCTATAGGAAATTGAAAATTTTTCGTCGTACAAATATTAAACCTTGAATTATTAAATTAAATGTGCGTGAATAAAATTAAACCACATGTCTCTCATTTCTCAGTTCACCATTAGAGCATCCCTAGTATGATATTGTTCATTTAATTCTCCAGCACAAAATAATTCACTCTTTTCGTACAACAACTTTTGCTCTTCCACTAACGTACCCAGGTTGGCAATAGCAGCGCCAGTGGTTCCCGTGCACGGAGTGTATAACCCTCACGTAACAGCTTAACAGAAACCACCCTTCCAAATGCTCATCTTGAGCGAATTAATTCAACGAGCATACTTGGGGGCACTTCATGCTCAATAAATTACCGCCAAAAATTTAAATAACAACGCACGGCCAGGGGTGGAGCTCATTTCAGACATCGCGTAAACGAACACATGAAATCCAAACAACACCCAACGCCTACCAATGTAAATTTGCTTCGAATTGTTATGCTCTTTTATTTAATGGGTAAGGAGGTTCACTCGTCACTGCGTGAGTCAGATACTCTTCAAAATACTGCCACATTCTATTCATTCATTTGATTCCAATTTAAAAAGCTTTTTCGTTTTTATTTTGGACATTACCAGTATGCTCTTTATTATTTAGTTATACGTGAAGCATTCCGTGAAGATATCAATGAATTAAATTGGAAATTGAAATATTTTATGTTTGCAGTTGTTTTTAAAGATAACTGTGCGCCTTATCAAACGGTGCAGCAATGCACTATGGGAATTAGTTGGGCCAAAATGTCTTACACCACGACAAAGAAGGTCAAATTAAGACATAGATGACGTCATTAATTTCCACAACGAGTTTTTTCTTACTGTTTTGATTGATTTATACTGATATCGCAGGGAACTAATGGTTACAATTTTTATTCCAGTACCGTGGAATTTTCTATTAACATTCTGGAATAATTATTCACGCTAAAAAATGAAAACGGGTGAAGAATCACTTTAATGTCTAGTCCTGATCTCGGCCTACCTTCCGGAACCTTCGTACCCTGCCCACATCCAGACTAACGGCGTTATTTCGTTCACCTCTGATTTTAGTCCTCTTACGAACCGACTGAAATCTCCTTCCCGCAATGTCGTTGTGATTTCACTAAGTGGTAACGTATTCGTCTTATCTCCCGAAAAATGTTTGCCTTTGACTCCTCTTCCCATACACGTCCTGCGCGGAACATCCCGCGCTTAAAGATTTATCTCCAAACAAGGAAGAACATACTCCCCGCCGGTGCAGTCCTAGCTCAATTAAGACCACTAACCCCAAAGCAAATCTCATTTAATTCGTTGAAATAAAAACTAAGGAGCTGTCACATGTCCCTTCGAAGGATAAACTCAAATACCGGGGCACAAGGGAAAGGAATCGCTCTTCGACTCGTCTCAAGGGATGAATTTCACCGTAAATCTCACGCCGTGCTGTATCCCTCCTTTTCAACAACAACCTGCCTCAGTGAAGATTGCATTCATTCCCTCGCAAAAGACACATACTCAATACAGAAATATGAAGAAGGTACGTATGATAAAAAATCGCAGAGAAAGTTGATTATTCATGAGAGAGCTTTTAGAGGGCAATCAGTTAAGATGGCGGTCAATGAAGTCTCAAAATAAAAAAGTACTTCATACTGCCAGTTCCTTTGATGAAAACAATGTAATTTTCGAGAATATTCCAAGGATTTGAAATAGTCTTGATGAGTTATTTCTAAAAGTCATCAGGTATTTGGAAGAGGATATACCCAAACAAAGGTGTATCATCGAAGCAGTACATGGTTCCTGATAGAGGAGATGCCTTTAACCCCTTAGCTTGAATTTTGCAAGGCTGAGACACTTGATTTATGTATTCTGTATTTTGTTATTATATATTTATGTATACAATGATTTCTCCCAAAAGTACAACCTGGAGTTGTTTTGCTTCGCTCACCTCTGAGATAAAACGTTCCTTAGGATTATCTATTATTATTTTACTTGAAGTAAGCGGAATGCAGCGCCTCCAAATCCCATTCCAATGACTTCGACAAACCGTCTTAACTGGAAACTGCCTGTTTATCCGCCCTTTGAAACGTTTTCTTTCCTGCTTTGTGAGGGATGAATGGATATCCTGGGTGTCCGTCATTTGTTCTCATCAGCACACCTCTTTGAATGATGTGGCATTTTTTGGCTGCTTCTGGAAATAATAATAATGCTTCTTCACCACTTTCATTTGAATTGTATAAATATTACCTACAAGTACATCTGTCATTGAAATATTTTTCTATTCTCAGTTAAATTCTCATGATAATAAGATTTCAAAATAACGGTTACATGCTGTAATTCACACAACATTGGTGGAAATAATCCTAATTTGTTGCCACGATCAATATTGACATTGCATTCTCCACGCCTATTGGAGACTCTTGAATCATGTGATTTCATATGATTTTGATTTCACGAAGCATCATGGATTAAAGGTAATGGTGACGCCCTAAAAAACATTTTCCTAGTTCTACACCAGAAACCAAATTTTCGTTTGAAAGTAATAATGCCTGGGCATCATCAACTCCTTCATGGGAGTCATAAGTCCAGATTTTACCATCGGATCATTTTGCGCCTTTCAATTTATTCAAAATACAAATTCAAATGACGGAGTAAATATAATCAAATAATGTAGTTTTCAAAATATCTCCAAACTTTAATCTTACTACACAAAGGGCCGATTGCCATAAAGGTATTGCCAGATGGAGACTACAGTTGCCGAATGAAAATCTTCATGAGAATATGTGACCGAATTGGCAATATTGACGACTTTTATGACAGTGAGAATATGGCAGTATTGCACAGTGTCCCATAAGTATCGTCATGTTGATATAAAAATGTCATTTCCATATTTTTATATCGACGTTTGGTATTATAAATTGGATGTCGTCTATTCACTAAGCCATCCACGTCGAATATCTAAAATGTGATTATGCATAATGGCGATAAACGAGAATGTATGTACTACCAAATTAGTATAACTTCTTATTGTGCATCAAAATTAACATAAAAAATGCAAATTTTTCAAATCGTGAACATCGTTCTTATCTTCTTTATATAATCCATGCATAATGTGTCGTTGCAATCGATATTATCGCCCATATCGTTTTATCAGAATTGATTTTCGAGCTTTGAAATATTGGTTTCTCAGGATTATTATCAACCTAGTTGACATAAAAAATACCAAACTTTTGTTACCAAGTTGTTTATAACAAATCCGAAGGGATCTGTACCTTCTTCACCGTCCATGAAATTACAACACCAAAAACAACTAATCTCCAGTAGGAGGAGGAAAATTCTCCTAATCGGAATTCGAACCCGCGAACCATGGATTAGAAGGGGCGGACGTTTCCCCGCTTCCACTGATGTGGCCAAATATTAAAATCGCCCATCCTAATTGTGATAGAATGCATTTCTCATTTCGAATTACGCAGGAATGGTCTCTCACCCCAGCCCTCAATGGCTCTGCTCTTAGCTTTGCTTCATCGACATTTGAGGAGATGGATTTGCGCTTCACTTCCCTCTTCGTTATCTGTGCAATCCATTCGGCTTACCGGCTTAAGCTGCCTTTGATTGAATAATGATAGAATGCGAAAGAATGAATCCCTCTATCATAGGGAAGATAGATGCTGGAGAGAGAGAGATTTCGACTTGCGCGTGACCCAACGGAAATCAATATGGATGAAGTTTTCTCGTGTCTTCCACCGGGTCAGGGGTTACATGTTGGCCGACGTTTCGATGCCCGACTCGTGCATCGTCCTCAGGGTTGATGATGGGGAATCAATATGTTTTCCTTCACGTCCCGTTCTTTACAATTATTTCAGCAATGTAGGTTTTTATTGCTTTTGACCAGTCCTTTTTTCGAGGAAGATGTAGATAAGCCGCCAACCACTCGATAGAGTTTGGGTTTCTGTTACTTTACAATATTGTTGAAAGCGCTCGAGACACACAAATGGCATTAGCATACTCGAAGACAAAGGAAGAAGGCGCTGGTAGGAGACAAATAAAAGTATTCTGTGTCCATATAAGTTTTCAGAGTTTCTTTCCATTTCCAGTGCAGATGCATTTTCTGCCGTGAAGTTAGTGAAAGAAAGAATGAGTAATGGCGAAAAATTAAGTAACTTTACCGCATTTTAAACATGATGCAGAGAAGGGGACAGTTTGATTACAACGAAACAACTTTCATTGGTCAGTGATGAGGATACGGGCGTGAATTGATGTTGTAATCAGAAATCACATTTTGAACTGCGTAAATCTTAAGACTGCCCATTATAGCACTCATTGAGGGTGGTCGAAATAAAACACAACGCAGTAATGCCCGCCTTTTGCGAGCCTCCTTGTAATAATCTCCCTTTGATTTTCTCCCATAATTTGTAAAGGTTATCTAATGAATATCCGCTTCCAAAGCAGGATAAAGGTGGAAGAAGCTGTACTCAGAAGGCCTCTTCCAGAAATGTGCAGTTTTATTATCTGTGACGCCATGAATTTTATTAATTGTGTGAATTATGAGCTCTATTAATTTTTAAAATAATTCTATTGATTAAGAAATAACTTCCTGTTTACTGAAATTGGATCATGTCTCTTTGAAATATATTTTGGGTTATTTTTCAAAGACGATATTCAGTTTATCAAAAACAAAATTTAAGACAATTACACAATACGCTTTTCCCAGGCATAAATATACACTAAGACTTCAGATTAAATCTCTTTTTTCAAAAAGCGTATGAGCGTGTTCATTGGGTGGTTATTCTGAGAGCTGGTGTGTCTCATGAAGGATTTGGTGTACACGGTTTGGTGAGCATTTAAGCGAAGGATGATAACACATATATTTTAAAGCACGTGTGCATTACACGACAGCCTACAAGAATAACTATCTTGATACAACACGGAGGTTTCAACTTTCCAGTCCTCAGTTCATTATTATCTCTCAGAGCTTGGTTTCATTAACCCAGCGCTGCTTGAACTGCGGCTTGAATGAAGTCGCAGCATCATACAAATTGGCGAATGATTTGGCTTTTGTTATAATCCACACCGTCATCACTGACTTCATCCTGGTAGAATTGGCATGACGCTCTTCTCTCAACTCTCTGAAGACTCTTCATGGATCCATTATTCATTACTTTCACATTTCACGCCAATGAATTATTTTTCCATTTTTATTACCTCGAAAAACCATGCGGAGATCTAAATTACGTTGTGATTTCATACTTGTTTCCATATATATTTTGCTATAGTTTTAATATTTTCTCAAAAAAATCTTAACCTGCACTAGAAAACCTATATGAAATATCTTCAAATTCTTAAACTTTCTGTGGAATCGGAATGTATAAGGTATTATATTGTAATTTTAACTGCTAAATCACGTCGGGGTAGGTCCCACAACCACATGAAACAAACAGATGACTTGTTCTGCCTTATTGTGTTGCGATACCACTTACTGAAATGTTTACTGCTATTTATGTCGTATTCACACGTGCACGTGACTTGGTAGTTTAGTGGGTATAGTGTTTGGCTTGTGAGCTAAGGTCTAGTTTAGACTCCGGATGGCCTCCCTGAGCAACTCAGCTTTACCAAAGCTGTGTGATCTTTCCGGTAGCAGACCTTCCTGGAAACCACAGGAAGAGAAACTGCTGCTTCCTACCCTAATGTGCGAATTCCACACGCCGTACAAGGGCTTAGCGCGAACATTTCAAGCTTCGGGAACACGTTATTCATGTTAATTATGGTGCTTTGTAGAATTCAGTATCTTTATTTCATGCACTAGGATGTGACCTAAGTCTTTCATTTTTGACAATCTTGGTAAATTGAATTTGGTGAGTAAAACCTGTAGCATTATGGGACAAAATATGAAATGAAATTTGTCTCCCCAGCATTCTTCGGTTAGTTATTATATTTTTATTAAATCTAGATTATGGAAAATACAATTATTGCATGAATATGGATAAAGTTTATAGTGAAAAGTGTTCACTTAGAAGAGTCTGGAAAAACTACAAGATATATAAATGTGAATGAAAGTTACAATGAAGAGTGGTTACTGGGGATAAAAGTGATCATAAGACTCTTCCAATATGATGGTCACATATTTTGGAAAATCACAGCGTTTACTGGGATCCGTGTGGTAAAAATAATTTTTTGTTGTTTTCTGAATCGCGAGGAGAATCTTAGGAAATCAAATAATATTTGTAACCTGCATGTGAGCATTCGAATTCACATTGCAATGGCTCATTTCATGTTCCGTTTTGAAATTGGAAGGGGAAAAGTCATTTTCCTCGTTAATTTTTTCAATTCGTTGCAAGTTTTTTTTACTGTTCGTAATTATTTCAATCAATAACTGGAGTGGTTCCTACTGTTTTTGGGTTTCTACGGTTTAATGTCACGTTCCCTCTTCAGAAAACACTCTTCCTTTCGTCACATGGAACGACGGTTTTATTTGTTTTCATTGCGTCGGGGCAAATTAGCTGGCTTTTAGAGGTTCAGCGGATGCATTTTGAAAGCGTTGAGGATGGTCGTGAGGAAGTCCTAATTCCCCGGCACCCACAAACTTTCTCTGCCAATTTACCGAAAAAACTCCCTCAGGATTATCGGGACGAGACATCGTTTTTTTTTCCCGTGGAGCAGTGGACATTTTTTCCTTCCAGCCTCTCATTATCCTCCCTCCGCTCGAGAAAGTTGGATCGAAGGAACTATATTAAATGCTCTCGGATTTGGGACGCATGATTCGAGGGGGAGTTAATAGATTGAGACACTCCTCGCGTCCTTGAAATGGGATGACAGTGCTTTTCTTATTGGAAGTTTTCTTTCCCCTCCAATCTTTTCCTTTTATTTCTTTCCAAGGAGAGACTAATCGTAGATTCACTTTTGAAATCCGGACCCGCTTATTTGACGGAGATAAAAGTTGCGGAAATATTTGGGACTAATCAAATCCTCGACCTTTGTTCCCTTCGCTATTCTAACACGTTGTAACTTGAAATGGAATCATCTCTTCGGTTTAATCTGTAAATGTGGCATGCAATCTATTGTTTTTACTTACCCTCCGTTTGGAACTCAAATTTATGAACTATTTAATTTCTCTCAGCCATGTTGCTTGGAATAGAATCATTTTCGTGTTTTTTTCCATCTTGTTCTCTTCCTTAAGTATTCAGTTAAACTATCTAGTCTTACGAGACGTACGTTCAAGAAAAAATATAAAAAACTAATTTTATATAATCTCTTGTTGGATCTTAATTTTACCCGATTTTTGTAATAGTGCGGCTGTTTGATGTTTATAAGAAAGCAAAGGTGGCACTGGGATGCGGCATTTGTTCCCTGTTACATTGTAAAAAGTTCACAGCACATATGAGGTGGATGCTACCCTCACTATCAAACAAACCCTGCCTGGTTTCTGCTCGTGTAGATGAAATTATTTCAATTAATGCTTCGGTAATTGTTATTCAGAAAACCTGAAAATACTAGTGAGTCATCTTGAACCTAGGAGATATTATTTTTTGCGTAATCATTAAAGTTGTGCAAAAGTCAAGTTAACCACTTCATAGAAATACTGTAAGAAGAAAAAAACATTTATACAGATGGGTTAATTAGTTTCTGCCAATTAGTTTCCCTTACTCTGGTATGGCCTTCTGACGCTAGTGATAAATAATTTAGCTGCACACAATTTTTTTTGATTGGATGATAATAGTTTTTTTCTGTAGGTTTCCCATATATATTTTTTATTTTCCATAAATGCATCGATTCTACGCCTTTCTCTTTGACCTTTCATGCCAAAATGAGGTATTTTTTTTATTTTAATGCATGCATTCTTACGTTTGAAAAAGTCTCTAGTTTTTTTGTGCCCCAACATAAAGAACTGAAATGGAGAATAACTTTTTTACCAGTGAAATAGATTTCTGCTCCGGGTATATCTAGCGGCTCGTAGTCCCTCAAAATTCAATTTTGGCTTGCCGTGAGGAGTCCCAGGGTTGAGAGCACTTGCGTCCACACGTCAGCGCATTGGGTGCGATTTGCTTGGCCACTCCTGACCTGCAAGACTAACTTAAGTCTTACCAATAAATTGACGCTGGTTCCTTTTTGGTCAATGTGGGTAAAGAGGATGATGAGACGTGGATGATTGTGCCGTGGAATTATTTAACACTCATTAACTGTTCTGTCATTCTGGACTTCCAAAAACGCCGTGTTGGGTAGTTGACGAATAGAACGGATTCCATGCAAAACGTTTGCCCAGCATGAGGTACGGACTGCTTCATCTAAAGTCTAAATCTCCATCTGCTGAAAACGAAGTATCAATAGAGCCGAAGGTATTTGAACGTCCAAATCCGATTTTGATTTTTCTCACAACTTTAACATTGATCATTGGAAAGTCACATAATATTTACTTCCAACACATTTTAAATACATGCATCCCTTACTTATGTAAAAAAATATCCCCTATGACTGCACCGGAGAAAACTAGAATAAAAGTCTTTCACACAATAATTTTTATTTTATTTTGCATCAATTGATGAGAGGGATTGCACCTTCACGTAGAATATTCGTATACCACACACATTTTCATTTGAACTGGATACTTTTGGAAGCGAAGTAAGTTTTATATCATCTTATTACCGCATGAGTCAGTATTTGCGTCGCGTTTATTTGGAAATCGGCACTTTTGCATTTCGATTTTCAAATAAATGCGGCTTTGTATGTAGTATGTACTACATATTCCATTGGACTCAGTCGCTGTATATATTTGTTTAAAACATTTTTATGTTTCAGTTATCATATTAAAAATTCAAATTTCGTGGATATGCTTTTTGTGGTGCCTAATTCACGTACCTCATTGTAAATCGGGTTCTTAGTATTTCGACACGATCTTCGTAAAATGCTCACTTTTTGCTGGGATGCGAGCCACGATTTTCACACTCGACTGCCCTTCACATGCGCTTCCTTCGTGTGTTCTTCGACGCTTTGTTGTTTCTGCCTCATGCTAACGGTTATTGGGGACGGCGGCAGTCTGGTTTCTCTTTCCAAAATATGGAATATAATCTTTAACGGCAGATTTTGCAATACCGTCGTAACCGCATGCACGCGAGAGTCACGGTCGCCACCACCTTATTGAATGATGACTTTGAAAAATATCTCACAATTTTCGTATATATATATATTTCGTAATGTCTGGAAGTTTCGCGGCTTCTCTAAGGTTAAGATTATAAATTTTCTTGAATTTAGATGAGAGGAAATTGCCCCACGATCCGTCATACTTTGAGGGTACCTTTATATTTCTTATGATAAATGCCTTTTTATTCATGATGCCCGTGCGAGCACAAGGACTTTTGCTTTTCGTGGTGTCGTCCCTGCCTTTGTCTCCTTTAGCCCTTAGTTCGGCTTTGTAATTGAAACCAAATGGTTTTGTTTTCCACTGCTATCTTAAGTTGAACAAATTCTTGACCTCAATTTATTTTTGTTCCCTATTCAAATGCTGCAGTCTTGGTATTTCCCTCTTCCCTTGCATAATATTTGCAAAATAGTTGCTTCTAAAGAACCTGACCCAAAAATTAAATTTTTATTTTTTTCCCAATTTTAGTAGTATTATCTATTTCTTTATCTATTTATTCTACACCTATTTCTTATGGAACTTCCTTTTTTTGTTTTTTTTATCCGGCTTATCTTTAATATTCTTCTTCAGATTCGTATTTCTATTGTCTCTAAACTTTCTCTCCCTCTTACCCATAATTTGACTTCCACTTATATAAAGCAATGTGCTCCAGGTGAAGGGTTTTTCAAGTTTTTTTCGCAATTTATACATTTTTATGACTCTTAGCTGACTCCTCTTAGCTTGGAAGGCTTGTTTTGCCATTTCCATTCTTTTCTTAAGCTGTAAAGCACCTGTTTTCCTCTATGACCATGATCCGAAATAAAAATGTTGATTAAATTGTACTATTTTATAGTTTTCTATTATGATCATTGATCGTCTTATTTTGTCGATTTTTGATCACAAGTATCATCTATATTTTGGTGGTCTTCAATTTCCATCTCTTCATCGAATTAGGTAAAATATGAAAAGTTATTTCTATATCATCATTCCCTATTTATACATTGCCATCAGCAAATTTAGTTATGCGTTTGCTATTTTCATTTATTTTTATTTTTCTCATTTATTTCTTCTCGTAATTCCCTCAGTGAGTTAGTATCTAGACACCTCTTACTTCTTCCCTTATCTTTGCCCTCCATTCTTCTTCATTAATGTTGATTTTAATTTAATCCCAATACGTAACAGTTTTCTCTCTCTCCAAGAAGACCAATGGCAGAGGTCTATTCATTTCCAAGAACGTTTATATTTTCTCATTTAGTGCTAATATTGCTTCCATAATATCTCTTCCTCTTTTGTACTCTCAAATTCAACCTCCTCAACACTATTTTTCTAGTTCTTTTTCCTTTTATTCTATTTTTTATTACATGAATCATTATTTTGGCAGCCTACAATGATAGACATTGATATATACCTACTGCATCATACTGTGTTACTTTTCTTTTCTGCAGTTATATATTTTGTGTAGTACCTGTGTCTTAACCTTTTTCACCAAAATCAAATACCTGTTCCTCTGTTTCCCCTCAATAGCATCTGGAGCAGTTCTGTTTTTATTATCCTCACATATTTTCCTTTGCTAATATTTTGCAGCTTGTATTCAAGTACTTTATAAGCCGTTAGTGGCCCTGCTTTATAGTTTATTTTTCCTATTCAATTAGCCATTTCTCGTTCTATCTTCTCCATTTCATAGTCCCTCTATCCATTCTTTTCATCTTTCGGCCATCCCTATATCATCCATCTCTATGCTTAACTCATGGTCTCAAAGTGTACTAGGTTTGGTTCTTGTTTTATAGAAATGAATTAATTTTTCCAGTATGATTTGCACTGTCTTTCTCTTCTTAAATACTCTCGAATATCTTCTGCAACATATTCAGATCACTTCTTTTTTCTCCGCATAATTTGGTGACTTTGTTGTTGCGAACTTTCTTCTCTTTCTTAGCTTGGTCTTTCATAACTTGTTTCTAATATCTCTCCGAAAGTTGGTATTACGTTTCCATCAAGTGCCTACAATTCCTATGCAGTTCCTTCCACCAACTTCTTCACTTCTACCATCAGTACCTTAGGTAGTTGGCTCTTACGTTCCATGTTTCGATCTTGTCAGTGTTATAGGGATTTCGCTGGCTTTCGATAGCATTGAATATTTCCTCCATCTTCCCTTGACGAATATTTATTGTGCTCCACGGTCAGTAGTAATGTCAAAATGCGCACCTGTCATGATTTCTGCACTTGGAATCTCCACGGAGTGATTTCCCGTTGCCTTCCCATAGCCTTACTGCTGCTGACTACTGGATAGCTCATCCACCTTTTGGGGGCAGCATCTCACCCCAAGGACAAGAATGTGCCTTTTAACCTTAGCACACATGAAGGTCAGTACAAACTTGGTGAACACAGAACCACTTACACGGGTGGTCACTATGTCCCCAGAGCTGTTTCAGCTCCCCTCTGGCGTTTCCCATCCAACCCCTCTATGCGTTGAACATCTCCCATCCTCGATTATTGGGAACTTAGAGCATAAGTCACACCATTTGAATCTTTAGTGGGATCTGCCTCCGTAAATTTAAATTTTCTTAATTGAATGCATTAAAACGGCTCCTTCTGTTGTCCAGTAAGATTAGCATAAGCTATTGTATCTCTCCTGTATCCGTATCTCTCTGCCTCGGAAAATACAGGGTTGCCAACAGTCATTATTTCTAATGGGAAATGCAATTTTGGTAACTTAAGAGAGTACTTTGCTATATTGTGGTTGGGGTGCATTTCATAGTTGAAAAAAATTCATCAGTAAATATGAATAAAAGGAAGCATGATATCCATTTCAATTATTTCCCATAATTTTTCGACCATGACCCTTAAGGGTTAGGTGGAAGAAGGGACTATTTAGTCTCAACCTCGCCCAATTAAGTCGATAATAAATAAATAAATAAATATGAATAATTCTCTTTAACGACATGGATTAAAAATATTTTTTTAAAGAATTTGTATTTGTTACATCAAGTTATAGGATTATTTTGCATTTACTATGATAAATGGTCGTTCTGTCCCAGCTTCAGCACAGTATTTTATGACAATGCTTTCTTAAAATATGTTCTCATATGCAGTCAGTAAAATATGTACCGTGAAGTGTTCTTAAATACACTATCGATTTGTAGAAACTTCAAATAGTTTCCTACATACATTCTTCGAGGATGTACGGAAGTAGTAGTTATCGTTGCTCAGTTTTAATATTGATATTTCAATCACACTTATTAAACGCTGGAGTGAAATGATTATGTTAGACTACAGGGACGGGTACCCATTATGCTTTTTACGTCACAGTAATTATTAAGTTAACATTTATTGTGTGATTCTAGAACTTTGCAATTGTTGATATCGATATTGCAGAGTTGGAACTCTTTAGCTCTTTCGATATATAACCCCGATCTGGATTTGCTTCATGGACGTTTTAATATATGTGGAGCATGAAAGAGAGAGTTTGTAAATAACTGATAAGAAGTATCTTTTTTCATTTTTCCATTTTCAGAAATTAAAAAAATTCTGAGAATATCTTTCTAAGTAAACATCACAGTCTATATATTTTCTTCGTTGACAATCATTTGAAGGGAAATGTCTTATTCATTATTCACAAATACAGTTGAAACAATGGTTTCAGGAGGTAATGCCGTATCATTACTATGACAAAGAATGGAAGGGGAGATTTAACTACTAAATTTGAATGTAGATAAATAACTTTTTATTGATGAAAAACTTAAAGCGCTTTTTTAAGAAATAAAAATAAGGTGACTTTCATAAAAATTACTGCTGAATTCACTTGAATATTATCAACATTTATTTATTTTTCTTTAATATGCATCAATATATCCATAGAATATATCTGTAAATATAGCTAAATTTAATATTTATGATAATACCCTCTATTATTTTTTATGAATATAATTAGTCGCTTTATCTGTGCTTGCGATAGTATTTTCATGGGTTGCTCGATTAAAAATGGAAGAATATTATCTTGAAACATTTTTTAATAAATGAGGGTTACACTATTAAGAAATTCAGCTTTTTTACGCGAGTAAAGTATTTACTTAAACAGATAAATGTAGCATAAGAGATAATAACTGCAACAGAACTTAATATAAACTGCATTTAAAACGAGTGAGAAATACATGTTTAAGAATAAAGGTTCTATAGCCGTATTTATTTAGATACTGCACTACTGATACATAACACTACTGATACATAAACGATTAATTATCCTTTGCAGTATGTTATGAAACACCTAAGTAGCCAGAAAACACAACTGTAGATTATGATCTATTCCAATTATCTTGCAAAAGATACCGTATTTTGTGTGAACTGAAAATTGTTGAAAAGTTTTGTAACAAATTAATAGTTTACTATAATTCCTTTGACCGTGTTATTCATAGTAACCGTGGACTATAGCAATAGAAAATTTTATTTGGAAAGTTACATCGGGATTTGGTTTTCTATCATTGTTTACCAAATAAACAAAAACACTCATTGAAGTCGTTTCTTCGATAAAGAAACTAATTCCAATCTAAAGTGCAGTATATTACGTAATTATCATCAGTATTTCAACTTTAAGTCCGATTTACTGCAGCCCAACACTATTCTCTGCTAAATCTTAATGTCTTCATCCCTTGATAATTTCTATATTTGACATCATCCTTCATATACCATTACGTAATCTGAGATATAATTTTCAATAGTTGATTTCACGCGTTCTTGCGTTGATTGGTGAAATCTATCCTAATATATTATTTTGAAAAAAAAACTGTCCTTGCTTCAAGAGTTGTTGAGAAATTTAAAATTTCTATTATTTTCTTCCGTGAACTACAAGCATTTAATTAACTCAAAGGTTTTTTGTATCACTCTTCAAAATTAAAGAACCACACCTCTGTTTTGAGAATATATAAATATACAATTTCATATAGCTCTGTTCATATTATTAAACAGCTTAGATTCTAGACTAAAAAAGTGAACAGAAAAAACTCAACTACAGGATAAACAAAAAATTTGCCAGAGTTACGTAACATGCAAACCCCCTTTCAAAGTTCAGCTTTCTACACCTCTCGGTTTTCAGTTTATGTGGACTGTTAAACACATGTTAATTTTTATTTAGATGACTTACAAGTATATGAACTAAATATATTACATTAGGTTGTAGATGATATACCTTAATGAAGCGAAAATATTTTCAATATAAACGTTCCTTGTTTACTGGAGAAGTTGCATTGTTCTTTAACTGGCATTTTTCTGATAAATTCTTCGTAAAATTGTTATTCTGCTGGATATTTTAAAATACTCCCATTAATGCGCCCTTCACTATACAATTCTATTATAGAATTTACAATTATTGTGGAGACTTTATAGGTGTTTATTTAACCAGTAGACGACATAATAAAATATCATCTTCGTTGGCCAAGTTTAAATATTAATTCTTTAACGACCACATTATCTTCTTATCATGCCTCGCACTAGTTATTATTTCATGTCGTGTATCAAGCTTTGAAGTAGCTAAGAAAAGTTAAAATAATTTGAAAGATTAGGACGAGAATATGATTGATGAGGAATGAAATTGGAAAAATTGAGGACACACCGTGTATTGGTGGGTAGTGCGACTGAGGCAGGAGGGAAGTGTGGGAGCTGACCGTTACTGACGCTCATTGTTTTGATCGCGATACTGTGCGCCAACACCCGACATCGTATGTCGACATAAAAAAAGCAACGGAAAAAACCAAGGAGTGCCATTTATGACACGTGGGAGAATTGTTATCTGCTCACTGTCACAGTTCAACGAGAAATATTGCAAGACTAGAGTCTTTAAAGTTCCCTTCAGAAATACCATAATTATAGCCACCCTATCGAACAGCAAGTTATTTGAGCTTAATTCATTCAATTGTGATAATTTATCGGTTTTTCTTTCGAATATATTTGTAAGAAATAATGCCACTGGAAATGGATTAAATGAACTCGAAACGTTTATTAACAGACGTTGTTCAAATAAAGAGGTTTGAAAAATCCATGCATTTAACATAAATAATACCAGGATATGGTTTCGAAAAATCGGATATTGAGGAAAGAATTTATAAAATACTAAGATAAAGTACTAAAATACTAAGAAAGTGTGTTGCGATTAAAGATGTTTAAAACAAAAAATGAATTTCTAAGAATGCAAGGTTCAGTAACATAGAATACTTGCATGCAATCTAATGCTTTGCATTGAACTACGACTCAACATGCGAAACAACTGGAAAGACGGAATATTAGAAAAATACTAGACATATTAAAAACTGCGGAAGTGTAGTAACAATCAAGTAAGAATGGAATGTATCAAAACATAAAACCTGTGAATGATCTATTGGTATTTCTCGATATTCCAAATTAACTTGTTTGAGCTATCTTATTGTTTCATCTAGCTTAGAAATTGTGGGGCACAAAATGTTTAAGGTAATTTTATATTTTTGGTGTTATGCTGGAAACGTCATTTTTGAGATGTTTTTGCAGCTATTGGGCAGCAAATGGCCAAGTACAGGGGCCGATTAAATGATTAAGTAGAAGGAACTATGTTTAAAGTTAAAGTGTAGTCACAAAGTTTTTACAGATTACATAATGTAATCCAATGTTGGTGTCAAACTAAGTAGGAAAGCAAATGGAGATTTCTGGTCCTCTATGGCTAAGAAGGTACAAAATGAAAAAGTAAACTGATTTTTAGTTGCTGTTAGAGTCGTGAATTTTGTATAGTAAACAAATATCCGAGATAATGATCCATTAAATCAAAACGCCAGTCAGAATTCGAGCCAGCAAGCTTTCGATTTAGACGCTTGTCGTGATTTGAAACCAACTTGCCCGTCACTCGGTCAAGATAGAATGAATTCATTGCCTGCAGTAAAAGAGATAACAATTGTATCTGAATACGAGTATTTATTTGCTGGGATGAAAGTGGCATTCATTTGCCTACAAGAATAAGAATGCTGTTTTAGAAGGCAGACATGAAAAGATGAATGACCCTCTTTCTGAGAACGATTTATCTTCCCTCTCTCTCTCCTACAGACCATCGACCTCTCCCAAAGTTGTCAACTCCATAGAAGCTAAATATAGAAAGACACCGGAATGAAATCTAACTGCCCCCATGACACACTCCGGATGACCGAAACCTGGACCTACATGAGAAAAAGGCCTTAAACTATATCCTAAAGATGGTTCAACGAAAATCCTGCAAGTAATTTAGAGCAAGCGCAAATGAGTGATAGAAATGAAGAGAAATGAGGAATAATGTGACATGATAGAAATGAGAAATGATGTGACATAAAATTATAGCTAGAATGGAGCTTTATACCCTAGCAGGACCAGTTGATTGCGAGTGAACAGTTTAAGTTTTTGAGAAAGATAAATCTTGGGGAAAACTTTGAGAAATTTTGAAAGAATGATGGACAAATATGACTTATTCAAATTCCATTCGAAGAGAACGATGCCGCACACTTTACTAGGTCTGTAAAATATATTGCTATGACTGCGAGGATAGCCGACGAGAATTATAGTCCGACTAACAGGCATTCTGGAGTAAAATAATTTTTCCAATTTTTGTCGTCGTTTGAAAAATGAAGATAAAGTTGGTTCAATTGATTTCGTTTACCTTTCGCATCTATTAAAGAATGTCTATGCTCCATCCCAAAAATTAACGCTGTGGCTACTTTCTTCGGCAAAAATCAAGCAGAAAAAATAATTTGAGGTCAATTACCTACTAATGAATGACATATCCAGAGAACCTTTCCTCATATCAGAATTTTCTTCAAAGGTATCAAAAATCTAAACCTAAAATGAATGCGTTACAGCATTAAAACTCGAAACTGTTTAAAAATTTCGATTTCTAATCCTTTTTTTTTCTATTCTTCCCTGCGAACTCTTTTCCTTCTCTGAACTTATCGCCTTCCCAAATCTTATAACCATGCGGTGTGGGCGTTGTATATTTCGACGCCCAAATCACGTGTATTTTTTTTCCATCTCTCCCACCATCGAAGTGGGTGGAATGATGGGGGGGTAGGACCCCCACTGCTCGCAGGGTAAATTGCCTTTCCTGCACTTCGTCATATTGCGCATGAATTTGACCGATCTTCATCTCAAAATGAGGAAATTTCACTCTTCCGGCTTCGCCTCCTCGTTTTTCGAAAACAGGAGGGGGTTCCGAGGGCGTTGTGAGGAGGGAGAGGGATGAGGTAGGTGAGGAGGGGTGCGAGGGAACCCCCCCCCAACCCCATCCCCACCACTTCTCCGGCGACCTCTTCCTTTCGGGAAGGGAACGTTGTTTCAGCAGAACTCGCGAAAATCGTCGGGGAGGGGGTGACTCTCGTTATCTGTCATGTAACGGAGGAAATCCACGGGACGAGGAGAACTGGGTCATCTCGTTCCTTCAGACCTCTCTTCTCTTTCACATGTGTTATTGTTTTCTCATTTTTGGGTCGGAGTCCTGTGTTTTGCGAGTGAGTAGCCCGGAGGAAATAAATTATACGCCTTCCTCTCTCCCTCTCTTTTATCTTCTCATTCTCCGGGACGAGAGTGTGTTCGTGCGCTTGTGTGCGTTTGGGTTAGACAAGTGCCCCGGGGCATGACGAGTTCGCCTCCGACGAATTTCTTGGGCAACGGGCCGGAGAGGAGGCGACTGGGGTGTACAGGGGTGGCGGCGGTTTGGTGAGTCGGTTTGGTGAGTCGGTTGGGGAGGGGAGCGCTGCCTTCTTTTTCGTTTCAGGAGTCCAGGTGGAGGATGGGAGAGTGAGGGTGGGAGGATGGGACTCGTATGATGGGCAATCACGGCTACCCACCGCCCACGCACTCTTCCATTGCGAAACGGAAGGAGGAGGACGGACGAATAAACGAGAGGAGTCGAAGGCGGAGAAGAGCGAACATTCGGGAGATGGGAGTCCAAAAGTGGATAATTGACCCCGCTCCTTCTCCTCCATTCCTGCTTCTGATCTCGGACGCCCACCGTTGCGTAATGCGGACGGCAATCCTGCCCTCTCGCTCCAGTGCGGAAACATTATGAGAGGAAACGGTTGAAAACGTTCGGCGGGGCACGCTTCTTTTTCTTTTTGGGCAAATTTTTGGATTAGCCCGGCTGGCCTAGAAACTTGAGTAACATGCATGGACCTCATTTGCTCTCCTGATCCTGCTGTCTCTGGAAATTATGTCGTCATGAATGTCAGGGATGGAAAAAATTCATGGCGGAAATGAGCACCGGTCCGAGGTGATTGGACCAAATCGAGTACCATCTTTAATTGACTCATTTAGGTTGATTTGGGAAATTGTTTAAATAGCTATCATCATTATGATTTGTTTTTTAGTGGGCCATCATTCGTCTTTTGTGAAGTGACATCAGAATAGGCTGATTTACTCCGTTAGTCTGATTGGCCTGTTCATGAATAATAACTCCATTAGAAGATGTCGCAAGTATGGCTTATGAAGGGGCCTTAAAGAAGCAAGAAATTGTTAGTTAAGGGATCAGATGATTTTTTAAAAGGAGGAAAACGTTGTTCTGAATGCAAAATGTGCCTTACTTTTAAATCTAAGTTCACCCGACATTAGTCAAGAGGGATTAACAAATGGAAATATTTTAATTAGGCACAAAATCCCTTAGATAGGTGTTAAACTCATGTCGATAGTTTATATAGTTGGTGTCCCTATGAATACACAATAGGAGTACCAGATGTTTTACCGGTAATCAGTTTTAAATCGATCATATGGTCTTGCTATTTTCCTCTTTTATATTTATTAATTAAAATTCATTCTGATTATAAAATATTCAGTTTCCCCCTTCTTTTAAGCATAAAAACTTTAATAATGGATTATTCCAATTGTGTATTAATGCCACAGCCTATTCTATGTTTACATGCTTACACACCGTCGCATATAGTGACGCATAGGCGTAAATTATTGCATTATTTTTAAATGAAGCTGATATTTGTGCCTACAAGATAACACGTTTAAATTATTTGAGATATTTTTTCAGAAGTGTGCCGCTCTGTCGCTTCATTTTTTGATAGGTTTTACATGTATACTAACGCAACAATATCAATCTATTGAATATTTATACATAAATTTGTAGGTTTAGTCTTTCAGGTCAAATGATATCCAAACGTTTTTAATCCTGTCTATAGTTGGCAATAATTAAAACTATTCTTTTGGGCGTGCTGGGTGAAATTTGAGACTGGGATATGAGAACCGGGAAATGTAACACAACTCATCGGACAGTTAATTACATCAGCCCGTTTTTCTCGTTTTCATAACCAATATTTAACAATGTGTCCTATCATAGATTTTTCTAATTGCCTTGCTTACCGCGATTTATTTGGAAAATAACGTTGAATTGATGTAAATTGACATTAACACCATTAATTACTACCTATGAATTGTTAGTATCTTTTATCGTAATGCAATGGTGTAAATACCAAAGGAAATTGTAGAAAAGGCGATTTATGCTTCATTATTATGAGGGGCCATTTCAAAAATATGACGCCTTTACCACATTTTTCAACCAAGTTCCCAGATTAGCTGTTCAATGCATGCCATTAACTCCGGCAATTATGAAATATGCTCATTCATCGCAGACAAGGAGCGTAGATGAGTGTAAAAATATGACAGGAAACCACAATGTCAAGGCAATGGAAACACAATGGTAAAGGAATGGTTACCATAATTTATGAGCCCAGTGGAATGTTTTAGCTGCTGTTCAATCAGAAGAGAAAGTGATCAATATTTGCTCATAGGGCAGATTGGCAATTCTCGTGTAAACTTGAAAGTAAGTGCAGACGCCTTGACCTATGGTGGACCTTGAATGTATGTTCTATTGCCTTCAGCAATAAAAAATTAGGAGATGTGTAATTTATAAATTAATTCAAATAAAAGAGATTCGAAATGGAATACTTATCTGACTACTCAGTTCGTGAAAATTTCACCTGTATTATGACGCAGTGTCATTGGAAGTCAAAAGTTCTACTCATTAATCTCTCCATAAATACGCTTTAGACACGATTCAGTGCCATTTGTCGTTGAATATACTTACATGTATTTAAATGGGAAGAAATACCCGTCGTGCTGGAATAACCGCTGACTTTGTTTTATTCTGTCCTCATTTTATCGTTATGAATCTGGGATTATTTTAAAGACTATTTTACAAAAGATCATTTTTTAGTATCAGTGGTGTCATATAGCACACTCAAACAGAAATTCATCCAACTCTAATTTTATTCAACCCGTTCAACATTTTAAAGAAATATTCCGGCCTTACTAGCTGCAAATCGAGTCAGGTGAGGACATTTTCCTCCTGAAATTATCTCTCCCTCAGTTGTGTTTATTTTTGCACCTATAATCAAACAAAAAACGAAATTTGGAATATTGTTGGAAAACATTTACCGTCGTATGATTACTGATTAGTGACCAAAAATTAACTTCATGTTTCACGTGATCTGTCAAGCGTACGTACATGTTTAGGCTTCAAATTCCCTTGTGAGAATTGAAATTTTATTACCTCTTGTATTCTTTCACCTGTAAATCACACCTGGATGTTATTCGAACTTTTACGACCTCAATAAAATGTTAATATGGCAGCGCTAAAAAAATTTGGAGAGCGTAAGCTCACAAATATCGCCATTATCCAATCACTAAGGTATTAAATGGAGAGTATTATTTAATTTTTTCTTTGCTAATTAAGATCCAAGTGTTCACTATTTCAGTGCCCATGGAGATAATTTTGCGTTGAAAAAGTTATTTGATCACTTTTGATATTTCCAATAATAATGATGTTTTCAAAACTGAGATTTAATTTGTTTTTTTTAACCATCATTTTCGTTGCATGGCGGTAATTATTCAAAATAAACTTTTTGAAAAGTCTGCATGTTCATTATTTGTTGAATGACGACTAAATGAATAAAAGGTGTTCGTTTGTTTTACATTTAAAATGAAACCCATTGTTCTGTTTTCGTATGCATCTGGCACAACATTGAGTTGCACTTACTCGTAATTTAACTGGCGTGTTATTTTCAATTCAGGACACTAAATTTGTGAAATGAACAGCCTGTTTTGGTGCCTCATTTACTCTTGGTTTTCCATCATCTGTTTGTTGTAGGTAACATTTCATATATTTTATCGTAATTAGGAATAAATTGGAAACTTGGTGGCCTTTCATGAATTACGCAACGCATTTCATGTTACTTTTTAACCACTCTCTACCTTACCCCATGTAGGCGTCACTTTAGCCACTGTCCTCTTTCCATGTTATTTGGCTTTATGGATGATTTCATTGGCCAGAAAAAGCATCTGAATGCCAGTCCTGGAGGTTTTAAAGGAACTCAGCTAAAACATTATTTTGATGAAGTCTCTTCGAAAAGAAATCTGTCGCCTAAAATGCGGTACGTAACGATTTAATGTTCCAACTCTCTCACTTAACATAACAGAACTTCGTCAAGACCGCTTCTTTTTGTTAACTTTTCAGACAACTCATTACCATAGTTGTAGCCGGGATTTGCGAGACAATCATGGGAAAAATTCAAGTAATCTTACGCATAATTACAAGTCGCTGGTACAATTTGGTCGCTTGTATGATTTTACATAAGTCATGACTGTTTGGTGTGTGATGTTTCAAATACATGACATGTTCATGCACTAACTAATGATTTATATCAGGTACTTGACAAAAATAAATGCATTATTATACTCAAATCGTATTAGAACACCTTATCATGTGGCTATCAAGTATATTACACGGAATAAGTTGCATTCTATTTATCTGACCAATGAAGACTTCATAATAAAAATATCCATTTTGCAGATGCCGAAGCTTTTTGCTAAGATGCCGCTTTTCGTAGTGATACTCAAACCAGTCAGGATATTCATATTTCCTCGGATATTAATTGTTCGGAAGTAAATAATAAATAATTTAATGCTAACCTAACGTATAAGTTCAAATGGCAAGTGTAAGAGCTGACCAAGGCTAACTAGCGAGTGTTTCAGACAAACCTTAGCTATTAAACTTCTTGGCTTTTTAATTTTCATTATAATTCAACAACACCTATAGTTTCCTATAATATAGTATATAATCATGCAATAATTTAGCAGTATTTTGTCTCTAAGCTTAAATGAAATTAAATTATAAATAACAGTAATTTATTAACAATTTATTTAATCATATTTGCAAACTATTATACCAATTTCAGTTTGGATATTTGATAAAATCGGTCGCGTCATATTTAATTTTAACGAATTCTACAAGGATTTTCTGATTCCTTTAAGTTCCATTATAGTCCATTTGCCTATTGAGAAATTAGATTGCGGTCTAAGCCGCTCTATTCTTTTCAAATATATGTTGCTATATATTCATTTATAATATTCCCTGAACGTGACTGAGAAACTGATTCTGATGATGAGATCGATCAATCCCATTAACTTTTTGGTGGAGACATTTAAAATAAATAATAATATAAGCCACGTCCAAAAACCAACAATCTGAAGTTTTTGAGCCGTCTCGCTCTTCCCCACAGCGAACCAATTTTATTTTGCCGGAGGCATCAGGGTTCCGGTCAGTTTATAAAATGATCCTCGTATGCTCAGCATATTACCCGCGCAATTGATTAATCTTAGGTGAACCGCAATCAGCCGCCGAAACGGTAAACCAGTTACAAGTTTTCTGGGTCGGATCGCTTCCGGATAGTAATGCTCAACTGCCCCCAAATTTTCAACCGCGTCTTGTTTTATTGCCTCCTTGTAATTGCTTCATTTTTCTACCGCTTTCTTTCTTGAAAATGATGGCCAAGTCAGTGGGCGAAATATTTTATGCCCGACTTTCGGATGGGTAGTCTTAGGTTGCCTGAAAATTGAAACCATTTCTTAAGTGTTCACCACTAACAGAAGCTGAAAGAGATATAATTTTTTTAAATCGAGGAATTAATTAAAGAATTGAAGATAGTTTTACAAAATACAACTTGTATACACGTATGTCATCTGACTAAAAATATTTTTGCTGAGTGATTGGGCCTTGATAACGAATCTGGATTGATTCTTTCTTTTTTGTGTGTACTAAAATTATTGCGTATTTTTGGCAAGTAGGATTAACATGATAGGATAGAAAACTAGTGGAAACAAATATATGAGTTGATAGCCCTGAAAATCATTCGGATCTATAAAGATAGGGATAGGACATCAGGGTCTGCAAAAAGAAATGTGAAACAACGTTTGTAATCAAACCTTCGTATTTCGAGTGAGCATTGTTTGAGGCGGAGTCTATTTCTATAAAAGAGATCCCTGCAAAACGTTTACGAACTTGTGGATCAACTTCAGCACTAGCATCTTAGTAATACGAGCAATAATTGAGAGTATGTTTAGTTGTGAGAGGGTGTGTATGAGTGATTGTAAACACTTATTCCAAAACGGCTCTTTGGATTTTCATAAATTATCGTATCCTAAGATTTTTTTGCATTAACTATTCAATGAGATGGATCTTAACTGTGGAAAATTTCATTTGTAGGCGAGAAACCCCGCATAATGCATTAAAATAAATACGGATATGAAATTGGAGTCTCGGTATAAAAATGCCTACTGTAAGAAAAAAATAAAAGCAACAATCAGTACTACTTAGCAAATCTCGATCAGTTGATCAAATGATCTGTAAAACTTATACCAAATCGAAATAAATGATCATTATATTGATCTTCGTGTGCTACCTCCATCGTTGCCGTAAGAGAACTGAGCAATCTTCAAATGGCAACGTCTGCCACGGTTGTGAAATTAAACTTAAACCAATAAAGCCTGCATTTCATACAAAAATTACACACTTGGATAGCAATGGAATATAGTGTTTAAGTTTTTGAATCTCAATCATGTGAATAAAAATACGTGATCCGTCTTCGTTGAACAATCCTCATATTTTGATGAGTTATGAGTTATCCGTTGTTTTTTGCCAAAGAAAGCGAGTTAGCTCGTTCTCGACTAGAAGAGAGCAAAAATATACAATTTAAAGTTTTCATTACAATATGGACGAAGAATGTCATTGGTGGTTACTGCGCTTACTACCATTGAAGAAGTTATAAAATAATAACACTAAAAGGAGTGTTTCTCTTCATATTCTAGAATAAATTTGTGTGTAAAATTATAATAAGGTATAGTAAAAATAATGTAAAAATGTTTCACTGGCTCTCACTCATATGCAAAAATAAAATAAATAAGATAACTCCTCTTCGTTTAAATTCTATTTAGGGTTATTTTTTAGGCTCATATGCTTATTTCTAGCAATGGATGAAAAAGAAATAAGCCTATGTTGTTGTTCCAAGACAGTTGTTTCATATTGAGCACAAGTCATTCATATTCGAAACATAGTAACATGAATAGCTTTATTATATATATATATATATATAATACATATATATATTATATATATTCTTATATTATTATATATATATATATATATATATATATTCATTCAAACATAGAAATAGGTGTAAGGAAAGGGGATAGGAAAACACATAAAAGGCGAACACAGGACATGTGAGGAAGGCGGTTTTTGAGCAGATCACGAAAGTAAAAATATTTCCTTAATCGGGATTTGAACACTGGACCTTCCACTTGCCGGGTGGACGTGCTACCAACTACACCACCAAAAAAAATAATTTACCTTGAGATCTGCAATGTTTTAAGACGCCCAAGTGCTCCGAATCATTTGCCAAAGGAAGGCTTTCGGGAGCTGTTCCACCCACCAAAGGAGAAATAGACAATACACACAAGAAGAGGGGACAGTTGGTTAGAAAGCATAGAGTATCATATATAGAATAGGAACAGTACGTTTCGTGGCACGCATAGCCAGAAGAAGAGGTGAGCCACATTGGCCAGATACACATTCAAATTTGAAGAGTGGAAGGTCCGGTGTTCAAATCCCGGTTAAGGAAATATTTTTACTTTCGTGATCTGCTCAAAAACCGCCTTCCCCACATGTCCTGTGTTCGCCTTTTATGTGTTTTCCTATCCCCTTTCCTTATACCTATTTCTATGTTTGAATGAATATTTGTGCGCCGTATGGCGGGACTTCGTATTTGAATATATATATATATATATATATATATATATATATATAATGCAAAGGAAGATAGAATAATGACATACTGCCCATTTGAAGTATTGGATGTTTGCTGCAAGATGTTTCACATTATGAAAAGCGTTGTTTAAGTGGATATTAAGAATTTTTAAGTGTCCCAATCAATGCACATTGAAATGTATTTTAGCAGCTAATTTTATTTCTGTTATTTTAAAAAAGTGACTGTCGTACAATACATCTTATTATGTTAGTGAAATGAATATAGTTTAAATTGTTTAATATTTATCTATTCATTCCTTTTATTTAATAATTCATTTCTTATATCTGTAGAACCAACTAAAAAAAGTTTGACAGTAATGTAAAAGTTTAATGCCTATGGAAGTGACTCTCACTTGCTGCTGGCATAAAATCTGTGAATTTGGATTCCAACTAAGAATATAGGTTTTCTGTTTATTAATGAGAATTGAAATAAAAGCAGAAAATCATCGCAACCGTTGGAGCCCATCAGATATACAACAGTTTATCGCAAACAAAGCGGGCAATTAAATTAAAGCAATTTAAGTTTAGAATGGTATTCCAAACCTTATTACAATGCAACTTTAGGACTAATATAAATTTGATGGAAACTAAGTGAAATTTTGATTCATTTTGTTGTTTTAATTTACGAATTAAAAAGCCGTTATATTTCTGGTGAGAAACCTTGATCTGGTATCTGGACAGACCCGTCGGTTGTAACATTCCAAGATAGATTGATTTCCTCATGGATTTATTGTATCCTTATTAACATCAGTTAGAAAGCGGAAAATCACTGAAATGCTCCTTGAATTACAATCTCTTTACGGCTTATAAGAAATCAAGTGGAAACTCATTGAACAGTTGATTCGACAAACAGAATAATTTTTATGTGCATGTACTGATGTAGGTAGCATGTGCGGTGAAATGACATAGTCGAAAATTCCAACAGTTTTTTCTATTAGGAATGGAGTTTTATAGCCATTATAGTTAGGGTAGCTACTATTTTGTACATAGTTGTGTTACATAGATCATTTTCCATAAATGAATTGGAATTTTGGTGTGGCATTTTTCAGTCACGTACATGCATTTTGATTTAAGGTCACTATTTAAAAAGTAGTTACCGGTGTCATTACATTCACAGCTGATTCAAACTTCAGAGGGATAAGTAATAGATATGTGAACGATTAAGAAGTAGAAAATAAAAATATATAATAATACTCTCGATCTCTGTACTCCCATTTTTATTACTGCGTTGGTTACTTGAGGTCACAAGTTTGAGTGATGTTAGTGATTGAAAGTACTAGCTTGGACTAATTGATCTTATCCGCAAAAATATTAGTGTGTTAATAGGGTTCATTAATTCATTTTTCTCTGTGGAGATCGTCAACTGAGGTGTTTATTTCGTCCCTTATGTTCCAAAGGGAAAATTCTTCATTCTAGTCTATATCACATGCTATTTACTTTTTACCTCTAATATCTCCCCATTCGCATGGCTGTATGGTATTTTTATTAAGTATTCCCTATTGGTTACTTGTCTTTTAGCTTGTTAAAATTATCCATTAGTTTAATTGCTAAATGTCTTACCGTGTGACCAAAAAAACGGGTCCAACTAGTGTGGCAATGACTCAAATATACTGTTTTTGAATGAAGTCCTCTCTCCAAGTCACGTTTACCTCGGAATATATTTTATTTCAAAGAGTTAATATCCATATCTTACCAGTTGCTACTAGGCAAGTACTTTTTAGTGGTGTCTTATGAGATTTGGCATAATGCCTTGCCTACAACTGGATTAATATCTTCGATATAAAAAGAGAAAATGAATCTTCAGGTAGCGGAGATAATCTGAGGACGAAATTATTATTATTATTAAAATGTACATGTGCAAATAGACAAATGTCAGGTGGCACACAATTCCCAAGTGTTACAATAAACTTGCCTTGGAAAAATAACATGGTTTCTGAAATACGATCAAGATCACAAAAGATAATAAATAAAATCAGTCCAAAAAAATACTCTTTATGAGCAGGTCTCACCAAAAAATACCGTCCCATACGGTCTACTATGTTCAAGAGAGATCATTCAAATATTTTGTTTTTCGTTGAAATTCAAATATGGAAATATTTTGAAGGAAATGCAAAGTTAATATTTCATTAATTCCGAGGGAACTTTCAAAATATTCACTCATGCATTGGATAATCGAGTGAGTCTTTCAACTGAAGGTATCCAAAGTCGTATTTATATTATCTCTCACCTCCTCCTCCTGGTTTAGCAAACGCAAGGGAAAGCCTTCTCTACAGACTTACGAACTTTGGAATATATTGGTTTCCGGGTAAGGATTATGAAGAAGAATCCACTCATAAAATAAGAAAAGGTCAAATACCGAATCTCTAATTTTTGACTTCGTCTTTCTTTTTTCCCTTAATCTCACATTCATCATCAGTATTTTGATGGATAGATTTGATAACTTCAGTGCTTCACTCTCCCCTTTCAAATACTATCTCCTGTAGCTTCTCATGGACTTACCGCCCAACCTTCTTTACTTGACATGCATATTTGCCTCGTGGCTTTCTCTACGGCCTTTCCTTTCGTTTACCCTCCTAATATACTCCTAAGAAAATTGTTGCTTAGGACGATCAATTCATCTGTTTCCTCTTTTTATTTTCACTTCTCAATCTCTGCGCTATCCCTACTCTCCTGTGTACCTTGTGTTTTCCCATTATATTTTAGAGTATTGCCCAGTATCAGTCCCCATCACAAATTTTTAAAGGTTTTTGTTGTCTCCGGCGTAAATTAATGGAATTAGTATAACATATTGACATGAAATGAAGTGAAAAAAAGACTTTTTTATCCTACGTACTTTGTGTGTGGAATTAAACATTTAGAAATTCATTACATTTCAATATTTACAAAGTTTTTATATTTCTCCGGTCTATTTTATAATCCCGTGGCAATTTGATGCCAATTCCATATGTAGGCGTAAATTATTATTTCCTCTCAAGTGAGCCAACTTTTCTTTACTTTTTATTGGAGTTTTAGAAAATGCAAACGTGTTTTTAATGTTCAGTATCATTCAAGAGAGTCATACAAGTAAAATTAATAATACTTTTATCTTACAGTGGATATTTTTGTGCCTACCACGACTTCCTTGGTGGCGGCGTGTGGTCCGGTCACTTTCAGTGACGTGTTTTGTGCATCAGTAGGTAAGCATTGACACCAAAATATTTTTGTAATTTATTTCGCATGCAGAACAAAACTCGTTAAAGGTGGTGGATAACCACCAAACTAACCAAAAATACGCAATAGGCCCAGAGTATTATCAAATTTCACTGTAAGTGAAATTAAAAGTCATCAGAATGAAATAATTTGTTTTCATCTGTTGTAATTAAACTGAAAATTTAAATGAAAAAGGTATTCATTTTATCTGTGAATTGGGGGAATTCCAGAATATCTGTGAAAATCGTTGATATCACCAAATAATTCTAGGAAAGCACAAACTTCCTGTTTTGAATAACCGCAAGAAGAGCCTAATTACTTGGAAGGCATTTTCACACGATTTGGATCAGAGGTGGGATATTGATGGTCCACAAAATGACATAGTATAAATGCTAGTGCGAAAGAAAACAGGACGCTCTCTGAAGCTTACAGTAATCATTGTTATTATTATTGATATTCTACCGGTTAAGTTGGATTTTGGATGGACAGTCACGTTGGTCACAATTTCGTTTACAACAGTACAACGATACTTTTACTTACGTCGCCAAACAAAATACAACCTAACATTAGGCACTCTAATAAGCCCCTCTTCCTTCCTGCGTTCATTCATCCAACATGCCCATCCTATTTTTATTCCTTACTCGCTTGTCTAACGTGCTCCCTGCTATCACAGTGTTCAACTTCCCATGACGAATCAAAACCCTCGGCATCTCTCTTTCCCACATCCATTGGGTTTCTCCCTACAACAACCTCTCCTACCCTACCAGGACTAGCACTTATGCTCATGCTCATACTTTCTGTGTTTTTGATCTTTTTCCATCCTTCTATCCGCCCACGTTTCAAAAGTCGCCAATGTACGCCTATTACCTTGCTTCAATGAGTATCTTTCCGCGTCGTACAAAACCACGCTCCATATCAATGTTTTATCAAGTATTTTCTTAATATTCTCACTCAACATCCTTTTCATTAATTCCATCCTTTTTGCCAATGCTTATTTGCCTGGCACAATTCTCGTTCTTATGTTCCTACTGTATACTTTTTGGGCCAAATCGCTTTGGATATAGACAGACTTCCACATGCTTTAGTGTATGAACTCCTCTTTTAACGTATAGATTAAGGGAAACATCTTAAGGTTTGTTTTATGTACATTCATTCCATCCCATATTAACCTTCCAATGAGCTCATCAATGTCTGAAACCACTTTGGAAAACTGAAACTTGATCATCCGCAAATCTAACTGATTTTTTGAATTCTCCAACGATTTTAATTTCTATCTCTAGTTTTTCCCATTTCTCTTAAACAATTTTTCCCACGCATACGTTGAAGTGTAAGGATGATAATAGACAAGACGGAATTACTCCTCTTCCTCACACTCAATATTCGGAACTTCCATCCCCCCCTCACGCCTGAGCAATCTGAGTTATGTTCAGGCTCCGGATTAGTCTCCAATCCACTCCTATTTTCTGCAATACGTTCATTAAATTCACCCAATTCACTCTATAAAACGCATTCTAGAAATATATGTCACAGAGAAAAACATCCTAGCTGTATTTTATGTTCCTCTCTATTAGTGACCTCATTACTGCTGTGACATCACGTGTGCCCCTTCCTTTTCTGAACTCAAAGTGATCCTCCCCAAGTAATAATTTGCCCTGCTCTGAATGCACTTATCGATGATTCAGAAATGGTCTTTGTCGTCCTTAATCTAATTTAGTTTTCTGTAGTTGTCACATAATGTAGCGTTTACCTTTTTTGGAATATGAACTAACATTGACTTGTTAAAATCGTGCGACCAAGTTCCTCCCTCGAAAATGATACGAAAAAACTCATCCTACTATGTTTTCCTAAACGCTTAGTTCCGCGGGAATGTTGTCTATCCCCGTGGCCTTATATTTCCTTACCCTTTGTGTCTTGCCGTAAAGTATGCCTGGACCTAAGCTATCCTCATCTATATCATATTGTCTTTTATGTCTAAGCTTGTTGGCCTAATTAATTTATCGTATGGTTTCTGTGTTTGTTCCATTCATCTCTCTTGTAGCATCTCTGAATCGTATCTTTCCCCTTCTTTTTTCCTGATTGAGCTTTCACCTTTCTATACAGCACCTTTCATTTGTAAATACTCAATTTCCCCGCGCTGCTTCTTTCACGATGCTTCTTCAGCGCTATTAATTTTCTGACCCAGTTTATTAATTATTTATACTTCTTCTACTTAACTCCCTGTTTACATTCCTCTATTTCTTTTTCTCGCCTATATTTCTAATCATATCGTCTCTTGGGCATGGATTTCTTGTCTCTTTCCTAATTACATTTCCATAGTTTTGTTTACGGCTTTCGATATTCATTTTCGATATGTCATCATTTTAAAAATTAGAATTTTACTAAAAACAAAGTAAGATTTGGTAAAAGTTCACGTATTGTATGCTTGGGGTGAAGGAAACGTTCTTCACTTAACTGAGTATTTTATATGACCAGTGATATCATTTTTGCAGGTGAATAGATTTCAATTAAAAATTATATTTATAGGGTTTACACATGTTCGTACGCAATATTGAGTAGATATTGCTTTACATGTGCACGAAACTCTTAAGAACTCAATCCCGATGAGTTTGACAAATGCACCTCATTCAGCCACACACCCATGCCACACTCAGCGACACACCTTTAAGTCTACGTCCAGTGATGTTCCCTCGCGTGAAGCAGCCTATTATTATCAAGAATAGGTAACGCCTAGTAACTACTTAGCTATGAGCATATCCTCCAGCCAGTATCTGTTCTCACCATTTCTTCTTAGGAATGGCTTTCCTTCCTTTCCGGGGTCCTTTTTGCATAGGATATTCTCGGTCGCCAGGGATCCGGTTTTTGTACTTGTGTCTACTGTCTTCGAACGACAAGGGCCTGGGTTCGAAAGCCGGTTGTGACCAAATATTTCGGCCCTATCCCGTTTCGTAATTGAGTGCCAACTTGCCCTTCATTCAATAATGACGTAATTGATCTCCGTTCTTATTGCTCTCCCCTAATAATTTCTACAACTCTTGACCGCCCTTCATGACTTGACCAATTCATTTACTTTACGCTTATTCATCAATTCACCATCGAAGATGCTTTTGAAGAAACTGTGGTACTCTATCAGTTATATATTTTTATTTTTTCTGGATCATTTAAGAGGAGTCTCTTATCTTCGAGAAACGAATGATACGAATTTTCATGGAAGTTATTTTTCCAAAGTATTCACTTAAAGTACTCGTATATTCTCCAAAGCATGCATTTCAAATGCCAAGATGGTGCCTTTAAAGTACTATAGAAATGGTTAGGTTTTGTGGGTGTGTTAATGAGAGAGCTGATTTTTCATCACTTGTCAGCAATTAAAGTAAAAATATTTCATTTCTAAAACGATAGTAATGTTATAGCCAGTAAACCATTAAAACAGAATAAAATTCTGGACATGGAATTTTCCAAAATGAGACATTTTCTTTCCAAACGATATGATTTTCCTCAGGTTTGTCACCTACAACATATTCTCGTTCTTCTCCGGCTTCCGTCTGGCCACGTTCGCATATCCCGGTATCTATGACAATCCGTCCTAAGAAGTCGGATGGAAGCGTCCCAAAAAGGATACACTCACTGCCCCCTTCTGTGATGAGCCCGAAAGCTGGCTCAGAGAACCTGTTTGCCATTTGATGGACTTCGGGAAACAGTTGCCCATTAGAGAACCCTTAAACATCCTTGTACTCCCCAACCAGCTCCAACGGTATCTCTCTGAAATTTAATATGGTTTAATTTCAATACCATGTTAGTTTCTCATCTAACGTTTGCTTCATCAAGTACACATGCAATGTATAAAGCAATCATAATTACAGATACAATGAATAATAAAGCATTTTATTTTTTCGCTCCCCCCGTGTTGTTCTTAACGAATTTTCTGTGAATAGCGAGAGCGTGCAAAACTTGCGACCAAAAGACGTGATTGAATTTCAGGCCTAAGGTCATAACTGAGTCCACAAACATGACATAAGCACACCTGTCGGCGGTGTTTATTTCATAACTGGAGCATTGGTATCCTTTTATGATTAAATGGTCTTCTATGTCATGTTCATTCCCGACAAAACGATTAAAGTTGAGCATTGCTACTTTCTAAATGGCAATCCGATTCGCTGTTATTTCAGTGACATCCCAGCAGTGGTTCTTCGATCAAGTGCTTACAAAAGTTCCCTAGATTTTTAATAGAGCATTTGAAAGTTTATGGAATGTCTATTTTTTAAAAGAGTGTATTGGACGCTCTCCACAAATTCAAGCCCAACCCTTCACAATTATTGTCGACCGGAAATGAAAGCTTAACGCATGGAATGAATGAAAATTGTGGGTAAAAACGCAATCGAAATGCAATGGGTGGATAGCTAAATCCATATTTAAGTGAATACATGTGATGGAAAAGAGTCAGGTAAATATATATTAGAGTTTTTTATTCACTTGCTTAATCATGTCACGCTTATCGTATTAGTCCTTTCACATGTTCACTACTTCCGCCTGTGGAATCGCTATGAAATGGCTGCCAGGCACTTCCTCCCTCTATTGCCAAAGTAAAAAGGCACGATGCAGAAAAATTAAAGACTTCCGTTGGACATTTTTCCGAGATTTTCTTGAGGCTCTTTCAAGAGGAGAGTGGTGGATTCGCCTTTTGCTTGAGGTGCGCCTCGTATATTACAATGGGATACTACGTAGTTCCGTTTGTTGATGATATAAAAGCACAATTTTTTCATAGTTTAAAAAAAGAACAATAATGTCACGTTATTTCTTAGAAGAGGCCATATTTTTCTACAACTATGATACTAGGGAACAAAAAATACTATTGTTGTAAGTATTTGACGGTGGAATACGATGGAAAGAACCATATATAATGTATGCGTATCAATTTAAAATTCCATCATTTGATGTATTATCATTTTTACTTAGATATTTTCATTTGAATAAGTATTAGACAAAATTATAAGTAATAGATATATATTGAAACTGCCGCCGTTTAGATGAAGCTACTTTTTATTCTCGATACAACAAAAATTTTATTTTGGTAGCATTCATGTGAAACAGGGAACCTAGCTCATTTTTGCACATTCAACTGAGAATTTCTCAAAGTTCTTATGCGCTACGGAAATTAGGTTCTCACCATCATATTTTCACTTAAAAAATCTTAATCATTTAATTTATAAAGAAAATTTGGTGCTATGTGTTCTTCAGAAAAAATAAAGAATGTTGCTTAAAATGAACACCATCAAAAACATTCTCGCACGTTCTCTGGTATGTAGTCTGCACATTTTCATATCCCACGAAACAGATCTACACTGCATACGTGCATATTAACCTATATTTATAATTAATGTTGCATACGCCCCCTTATGCCCATGCCTACTTTAGAACTATACCATAATAGGAATAATGATTTGGTAAATTATGTATAGGGTGCATAGGAAATAAATATTCAAGAAATAATATGCAAAATTATATCGTGTAATGATAGTAGCTAAATATTTAAAATAAAATTATGGAGAAAGAAAAAATATCGGTACCAAAATTGGTAGAAAATCAATGTAATGGAAATAGAATATCAACTGAGTAAGTGCGTATATCTTATTTTCCCTACAATATCGGTATATATTTTACCGACTTGTTAAGTCATTTTGGTAAGAATCTCAGGAATATTGAATTCGTCGCAAATTAGTAACTTGGATTTAGACAAGCGGTAAGACAGAGAGGTCTCCTTATTGTACCCTTTAATATTATAAAATAATATTCTGCGGTGTTTTTCATTCCATTAAAAAAGAATTATTTGAAGCGGTATCTCTTTTTCAGTCAGCAGCACAGTATTTTCCACCGCTAGCCACATATGAAATTTCTAAAGACGAAATTTGTCATTAATATTCACGTTAACATCACCTGCGACAACAAAGTATTATTTTTTGCAAGTAAAGAGTGAATACGGTTTCCTTAGATCACAAAGTCGGTGTAACTGTAGTTATAACATATTTATATTTTCACAAGTAGAAAAAAATTGTTTTGCAGAGGATAGGTATACACTTGATAAGCTGCAATGACAGCAGATGTGGACATGTGAGCCCCACTTGGTTGATTAGGTTATTTCCTGGAAACGTAATTTTCAATTGATTCGCACTTAATTACACCACACTACTAAAATATTGAATAAAAACTAGGACATTTATAATTATAACCCATGTAGTTTTCAATGCTTTCTTGTCAGAAGACTTTTTTAGGTAATTTACCGGTTAAGGTAGTTTTTTAGATGGCCACAGTTATCAAATAAATATTTTGCAGCTCCAAACAAAACCCAATCCAGCAACCTACTCTACATCAGGTCCCTCTTCATCTATGCGTACGTCTTTCATCCCTTCATCCCATCCAACATCCCTATCCTGTTCCTGCCCTTTCCTCGCTTGCCTAACATTCTCCGCTCTATTACCTTCTTCAACATCCCACTACCGCTCAATACGCCTTTCATCCATTTTTCCTGCCTCCATAGGTTTTCTCTCAACAAACCCCTCTCCTCACCCACCATCTCCAGTACTTCCTCATTTTTTTAATGCTATGGTAGACTTAATTGTAAGTAGTTTTATTTAATGCAATATCACCCTTGATGGGGATTGGAATGAAAGAAGTAGCCGTTTATCTGTCTTGATATAACCTAGTTGCAAATAAATGCTATATACTTGAATCAATTAATTAAGATTTTTGGGAAAATTATCACGTTTTAACACGAGTTAAACAAAAATTCTTGAATCTACTTTACAGGTGTACTCACGTAAAAGAAACGTAACGATTTCAATGTGTTTTCTTTGTGGTTTTAATAGTGCTCTTTCAACTCAAGCGTACTGACTTTATTTGATTAAAAAATTGAAATTATAATGTATTCTTTTTGTACATTTAAAGCAAGGGAGGGGCTGAAATCTACAGTAGATGCTTAATATTAGAGAAAGCGGTTTAAAATGTCACCTTTGAATTTTTTTGGTGTTTTTTTATGATTATATTTATAATTATTCGGATTTTTCTGCTAAAGTTGATTAGAAAACGACATGAGCCGGTTTCATATCTCATATACATATGTATAACCTTATTAAAACGGTTCTAAAGTCCTACTCTTTGCAAGAGATGACACGCATTTCGCAGAGTGAAAGCGAAGACATTTCCCACAAATTAAGAATTTCACTTTTCTTAACGTTAGTCCGAATAAAACTTGCCGCACTTTGTTGTTTATTTCCGCAGGGGTTGTCATGTAAAAGTCGCTGGGAAGAGTTTCAATGTTGGAACGAGTTATGACGGCTATGCTCGAATAGATTTCAGTTAAAATACCGGCAGCAATTTAGAAACTTTTTCTAGTCCTGTCCAAACCTTTAACTCCTTGGCCTACACCGATTTCTAAATGAAGATGACCGCGGCAAGGTCAAGTAAAATTCAAGAGCAGAGCCATTTCTCAAGGAGCACGCAAAAAATTAGGGGAAATACCCCGGATATTGACAAAAGGAAATACTGGCATATACGATTCGGTATTACCAGGCGTCAAAAACGTTTTTAAATTTTTTTGTAGAAAGTACTTAGGAGGAAAAAACTAGCTTATCACAAGTAGGGAGATCTTGAAGAGTCGAATAAACCCTAAATAGTAATGTAGAATGCACGTTAGCACCAGGGGCGAATTGTCGGATCCCCTCTGAATGATTCAATGAGGTGGAATAATTGAAACAAGGTGATTTTCACATTGCATCTAAAGTATCCCAAATAACATACAGGTATAAACCTGTATTTACCTAGATAAATCATGTGAATTAACTTTTAATTTCATATTATTTTCATTAAACATGCATTTTTTAAAATGTGAAATAATAACATACCTCGTATGTTTTTTAAGTAAACACATTAGCCTCACTAGAATTTCACTAATTGTGTCTATCTATGATATAACCATTTGTAGGAAACAAGTTTACGGACATAAATATTATACAGATAAGAATTTATTGAAATAGAGGTTTATTGTTTTAAGGAAATAAAAAATGAATATTTTTTGGGAAAAAACGCAGATAAAGATCATAGAGATAAGTGCCGATTGAAAGAGAACAATTTTTATTGTTCAAAGGAATTAAATATAATATATTATTTAGCAAAATATATTTCTTGAAGACAAATCAAAATCCTTTCAAAGAGATTGAACCGACTTTTTCAACAATCTGACCGAGCTCGTTGGCCGAGCGATCGGCTGCTGGTTTTCGGGATGGAGACATCGGCGTTTGGAAAGAGTTGTTTTTGAGGGTATTTCAATGACCAGTTAAAACATAAATCATCGATAGCTATCATTGTCTAGCTTTCTTGTGGTTTTTTCCCTTTTTTGTGTCTTGGGGAGTTTCCTCCTGAGTGAATGCCTTCACTTCTTGCATTTGCGTAATGTAACTACTTTAAAGTTCTCATAAAAATTTATTTTATTTTTTAATTATTTTTATGTTATTACCCTGAAAGCCCCCGCTAGGGTGTGTGGAAAGGGGTGAATTCACACCAGACTAATTTTGGCCCGAATATGAACCAACCGCGGTCGCACAATGTTATTCTGATCCTTTATTGCTCGTGGAAAAAATGGCATCTTAAGTCTATCTCTTCTTTACTTAATCTCTCTAATTTTATTAGCATGATCTCTCGTACCGTAGAATGATGGGGGTAATTATTCATTTTCAGCATATTTGCTTAAGAGACATCTTTCAAAATTATGTATGAGATTTAACCTTCAATTTAAATTTCTAATTTTGGATGCGCTCCTAAAATCTAGCTCGTATACGCTGCACGTGATATAATTTGCCGATCAATGGATTAGTTACTAACAATTTAATATATGTAACTCACGGTCGCGGGCGACAAGTTATTCTAGAATTAGTGGAGTTTAACTAAAATAGTTGAGGACCGAGCGCCCCCTTCCACAAGCCCTTTTGACGCCTTTCAGAGTAATTACATATTTATGAAGAAATGTTAACGAATAAAATCTTGGCTATGTTTGACCGTGATGGAGTTAGTCATATGAATTCCCCAGTCAGACTATACCCGATTGTTCCTAAAGGTTCTTAAAACCAAGGCTTCTTAAATACCAAAGGCCCATAATACCCAGTGCATACAATAGCGTGTTGTGTTCGAAATATAGGTCAGACAAGTGCATAAATATAATAAGTTCCTCCCCCCATATGAATCCTATTTTTTCCAACATTATAAATATTTTTCTTTAACCGTTGACAGAAATAAAGAAATAATATCTACGTATTTATGATATGTTAAACATCCATTTCTGAAACTTTGCATTGGACAAAAATTCTGCAATTCTGAAATTCATTTCTGAAAAAGGAGCTGCGCAATGAAGGATTAAAAAATGAGTGAAAAAATGCAAAACATTTGCAAAAGAAGGAAAAAATTGCAAAGGAACTTCTTTTTAAGACACAATCGAGATAAATGGAAACATTAAATAAATTCACCAATCAAACTGAAGGGAGTGAATGCGGAAGGTGTAATTGTATGAAGGTGTGAGTGATATAAAATATATATATATATATATATATATATATATATATATATATATAATAACTTTAATTATAATAGATATCACGAATGATATCCAAAAAGTACCCTCAGTTTTTTCAGAAAAGTGTAAAAAAGGAAACCTTATTAAATTATTTTTTCACTAAATTATTTTTCCCGAATTTACTGTCCCGCATTGTCAGTAATTTATCTTCAAATTATTATATTCATATGCAATGCAAATAATAGGAAATTGGTTTATGTTTTTTTATGAATAATGATAAACGTGGACTTACGATGGCAAGAGATTCAGTTCATCAATAATCAACTCAATATTTGCTTTTAAATTTCATAACTGAAGGCTGATGGTTGTTGAGAAAGGAATTACTATTCGGAACATTATATGAAATTATTACTTCTAAGGTTGTAATTGCTAACATCTGCATGGTTAATAATATCGACAGAAATTGCGTGCCTTTCTTATGGACAATATAACTCTGTTTAACAATGTACTACTGCAAATTCAAAAACCTGCAGGAAATGCTGCGAAAGATACCTGTGATCGGGAAAACACCATTATGCGGTAGTTCTCACGTAACATGCCTTTTGTAAATGAATAATCCTTTAAATGCTTTGCTTTAGAAGTATTTACGACCGGTACATATCATTTTGAAGTCACCATAACATTCCCAAGGATTGACGTTATTATGGGTGTGATATCTTGGGTTTTCGTGAACTTGGATCAAAGCTAGGAATAATAATTTTATTCCAGCGCCGAATTTACATTTAAAAATACTTTTATAGAACTTCTAGCGCGTTTCCAACATAACGCATTACGAAATATCCAGTGGTCAATCAGTCGCTCCTAAATGGTTTTACCCCGCTATCTCGCCAGCGAAAAGGTGATATTTATAAAGGAAAAAATTAGATATTATGATTTTATAAAATTGCATATCCGCCATAAACAGGTTTTGTGTGATTATAAAAGTTTCTGTCTCCAATACTCGATATTTTTTTTACAAGAAATTTCATATTATGGAATACACTAGATTTGCCTTGGGCATGATTTCCTTACGCCTTTGGCAATATCCATCCCTCCATCGAATGAACCTTGCTTTCCTGCCAAGAGTCACTAGCAAGCCATTGAGTTGAGTGTAGTCAAGTCTTTCACTTAACGAGATTTCCTCACCGGTTTTCTCACGGAATTGGCAACGAGGCCTCGGTCTTATATAACGCACCGCGTCTCTCTAGAAGGTGTTCCAATCTCACCTGGTCTGTGAAAAACACTTTCTTCTCCACCCCCCCCGCCTTAAAATTATAAACAAGCTAGTGACATACAAGTCTATTTTTGTATCATAGGCGCACTTGTTTTTTTCTCTCTTTTTCCCATTTCTATTTTTTATCCGATGAAAAATGAGGACCTTCCCCTCTAATTAAGAGATTCCAGGGCTACGAAAGTGGAAAAACCGTCAGTTGTTGCCCTGTCGTTGGCCTGAACTAAAAACGGAGCTTGCACGCATAGCACAGCATCAGTCGCGGAAGGGGAAACTTATGTCGGTCAAATGTTACCCAAATGATATTGCGCAGCCTTGGAAGAATTCCTATTTTTTCTTCCCGGTTACTTCAGAACCTCAAAAAAACAGATTTAAGCAAATTTATTTTTCGCAGTCATTTATTTATATTTCTAGTCATTACAGGTTTTTAACTCGCGGGATTTATCAAAAAATATCAAAAATAAAGACGATGGACGTAACATGCTTCCAAATATTTCGTTATTGACGAAAGTTGTGGTACCAATTGTAACATAGTTGCCTATTCGGACAATTTCGAAGCAATATCTCAGCATAATTATACGGAACAGTATGATGCTACTCAACATGTTGTGTTTCTTCAATCATCAAGAGAAATTACTCTTAAAAATTTCGATACTCCTTCTTAGAAAAGGGTAAACTTAAAAGAAACAAGATTGAATTAGTCGGTAGGAATTATTATCAATAGTGAAATCCTGCTTTGAATACAATGCACATTTAGGTTTAGAGAATGGACGCCCAGCATTGAAAGAGAGTGACGAGTATGAGTATAGAATGACACTGCCAGTTTTCACAATTTTAATACCTCGTCAGATATGTTGAAGAAGGGCTTGAGAGAGGACTGAATTTAGGTTCTGAGGTGATTGATTCTATTTCATTTGCTAAAGAAACAGTAATTAAGTAAAAAATTATAGTCATTAATGAAAGCATTGTAAAGTGCAACGGAAGCTTGAATCAAGAAGCCTTAATTATGAAGAAAACGTGACTATTAGGCTACTTCTAAATAGAGCGGCGAAGTTAATTGCTGTGCAGGAAGGTCATTAATTATAGGAAGAGGAAAGGTTTACCCATTGCGGCAGGATTTTGAACGCAAATGGGCACAGCAATGAGGATATATTAAGAGAACTGCAAGCGAGAAGAGTTTACGGAATGGCTGAAGGTTGAGCGTGTTTTCAAGACCTTGCAGATGTGGGCATAAATAAAAAATATTAAGCAAGTTTAAATTATAGTTAAACATTAAATAAAATGTAGAACGTTTGAGTAAATATGTATTTTTATAGAAATACACACACAGTGGGTCGCGGTGGTCCAGGGGGTAGAGCGTTTGACTACTGACCGGAGGGTCCCGGGTTCGATTCTCGGGCAAGGCACTCTGGGAACCTGCAGCTCAACCCAAGCTAGTTGATTTTTCGGGTACCAGATCTTCCTGGGAAACCATAACTGGCATAGGGAAAAAAACTGGCCCCCCTATCCTGATGTGTGAATATTCACACGCCGTCGGGCTTGGTACATGGGTGAGCTCTACCATCACCTACTAAACCGACCTTCGGGTTGATTACTGTGTTTATGGTTTATGGTTATATATATACAATACATAAATACAGGTTTTGATATTATGTAAAACTTATATATCAGGTTTTAAATCGAAAGCAATGTTTTCCGTATTGGTTTTCAGAGCGAGTAATGAACCCGCTATTGTCGTTTACTTGTGTATCAAATTTTACCAGGGCGAGGGGGTGAGAGGATTTTCATGGGAGCTTTGATTAATGAGAAGTAAATGGTGAACTGATTGATGAACTTTCACTTCCAAAAAATTCGGAATCGAACCAAGGTACCGCGAAGTGACCGGTAGAATGAGGTTTCGCCTCATCCGCTCCGAGATGGCGGAAGAGGAAGTAGGCGGCGTGAAACAATTACTGTACCCGTGAAGAATTGGGCGTGAGTCAAAAACTAAATTCCTCAGGAGAATACTGCAACATCATAAATATTCCCCCTGTTTTGAAGAGGACTTTTAAGAATGGTTTTTAGAATACGACGGTTTGAATTTGCATCACACTGGAGATTTTTATGGGCAACCTTTTTTCAGCCGTTATAACTGGTAATGGGCATATTGAATGTAACCTGAAGAGTTGAGATCCCGACGGGAAAACGGTGGGCCGGATAGCCCTATAAAATTACCAACTCACTGTCAAATTAATCCATTCATAATGCTTCAAATTTGAATATCTCATGAATATTACTAAAGATCTAAGTGGATGTCAATATGACTCCTGTAGCAAAATTGCCATGATTAACTGCTTCCCTAACGTATTATTCTAACGATGGAATAGCTATATAAAGTTGATGCTTAAGTAAAGTTGAAAACTGATATAATATACCTAGTCTTCCATCGTTAGACAATCTTTTCTATATGCAAAAACAATGATTTTCTATCTATCTTGATAGGACATTTACAATCTACGACTATTGCAGAAAGCGTCATGAATTAATAATAATTTGAGATTATATTCGCCTCCTTTCCAAGAATTTAAATATTTGATAGTAAAAATAATTAATGTGATTCATACATATACAGGAGAGATATTTATAGAGCATATTTTTGTAGAAATTTACTCTTCTTTAGCTGTTCGTGCCACACGATAAGTCTCAACACCTTTGAAAGGAGAAAATGAAAGTACTCTTATATTTTACTTTTTAAATATATATCTGGTTCCACGTTCAATAAAGGATTGGTTAATAGAACTGTTAATGACTCTTCTAAATTAGAGTTACAGTTGACAATAGCCCACTTCAAACATTGTATCAAACGTAGCTTCAAACATTTTATCAGGCTTTATTCTAGCCGTTATACGCATGTGAGTTTGTTCCTTAATCGATGTTTCTAGTTTTGCCTTGGCAACGATTTAATCTCAGCCTCTATACACGTACCTTGAGATTCTCTGATATTTTTTAATCACAGAACACGTTCAAATACTCGTAACAGGTGAATGGTATTCTCACCATACCTATAATCGTCGTTCTGAGTCTATTGTGACACGTGGTGACTACTTCTCTAAGTCGTGTCTTTCATTTTATAGCAGGCATTTAAATAGAATTACAGCATTTTCTGAGCACGAGTTTACAACAAATGGCTGGGGAATAATTTCAATTTCACAAAGTTTTATAGTGTTCCAATTTTTATTTCTCAAATTCACTAGTATTATTTTGTCAAGGGCATACTAAAGGTTTCCCCAGAGAGCTAAGAAGAAGTTTAAGACTCTTTGCTTCGTACTTGTAATGATTGCGAGAAATATGGCGGTTTTTTAAAAATTTTTTCCCTTCAAAATACTTTTTGAATTCACCTTCGTATCCGTTTACATTGAATTCATTTTGAAATAAATACGTATGAAATAATTCAGCAACAGATGTAAACGAGATTTTCGTCACTCGTAGTGTTTTTAATTCTCTCATAAATACCCTCCTGATTTTATATTATTTAATGAAAGGACCACATTGTTGGTTATCGAAACACTGAAATTAATCCATCATGTTTCCTCAGATGTCATTTTAGCTCCGTCGCTCTGATTAAAACGCAAGCTATACATCATACAGGACTGGATTTCTGACGAAGACTAGTACATGTTCAGCGTAAAGCTTCGAGTTGGCTGAAGTACCTGAACTTTATGAAGTTAAGATCCCGGAAATCCGCCTTCTTTCCATCCTCAGTTGAAGAACGAGTTTTCCGCTAAGTTACCTACTCGCAGTGCCTCTCCCGCCCAGTCATTTGAGCAATTAGGAAACCGACCCTGCTTTCGGACTATCGGTGGCCGGTACGAGGACTCGAGAAACTCAAATCGCTGTCCAACCAGTTGGAAATCGTTGTGAAATTTAGAAAATAATTTTATGTAGATATCTGCAACAATTTCAAGAGCTATAACAGGGTAGGGTAACTGATAATTATGACTATTGCGTGTATGTACCTTACCACACATTTTAAATTTCTGATATGTATTGAAATTATTTGTTTGAACTATTCTCTAATAACTCGTAAAACTGAGGAAAATATTAATTGTTTAGAAAAGTTTAAAAATTATTCGTTAATATTTCTGGTATACAAAGTTAATATTTAGTTTTATAAAGAATCAGGGCCATATTTGGAAATACGCATCCCATTACTTATTTTAAGATCCATTAAAGGAAGGTATTTAATCTACTTTCAAACTAAGTCGACGTCGAACTAAGTCCCTGAGTTCGTCTCAGTTAATCAATTTACTAGCTCATGGAATAACGTGTGATAACACACCCATGAAGATTCAAAACGGATGCAAGAAAAAGTGAAATACCCATGAGGTACTCTTAAGGAAAATTAAGGGCTACTCTTATTGATCTTTTATCGTTCTTAAAGCATTCATTTCCAATGTATTACATTATTGAGCTACAGTATTTCAGGGTGAGGGTCGTGATTTTCTCTGCGGCTTGTCCCTAGATGCCCGTGGGCTCAATACATTAAACTTGGCCTCTAAACATTGCCTTCAGAGAAGTGTATCTCCCCATAGAAATTAGGGAAAATTGCCCCGAAATAATGTTCAATCGAAAATTTATTCTTATTTATTTTTCGGCATTTAGTTTCTATGCAAGTAAATATCGATTTTATATTTATTAGATGAAGAGGGTTTATATCAGGGAAATTATTACTGACGTCCAATAAAAATAAAGCGATGAAAATATGGTGCCTGAGAACTATGATGGGAATGAAATGCATATATAGTATACCGAGTACAAGTGAATACGTAATCCGTTGATTGAGAAGCCTATGGAGGACACCCACAAGAAACACGATGGATTGCAGGATTTCTGCCATCTTATATGCTTTCAACAATATACGGCTGGCTGTATATATATCTCATACAGTAGAACATTTATTAATGTATAGTCAGATGAATCGGACAAATTCTACTCCCAGGCAAGAGGGGAGGGTTTTAAAAGAGATACTAAAACTTTTTTACAATAGTAATTTCTAATAAAATGGATTTTATTACTCAGGATATATTTTTGGTTAGAAATTTATATTCTCTAATTAATACTGATGGACATAACGCGAATTTTGGATGTCTTTCACTAGGATTTTATCTGTTTATTCTCGGAAAGTTTCACATTCTTTTAACATAAGTGTTTGACACAGATTTGAAACTATCATTGCAAATCAAATTCGTTAGAGCAAATTTCGCTTTCCGTAAAAAATTTATGACAGCTGGTGTCATCAAAGTTTTACTTCTGAGAACATTCTATAAAGAGTCTGAAAGTCAATTTATTTCATCAGGATGACTTTAGCAAAATTATAAACTTATAAAATAAAATAAGTACAATAATCTGATGATACACCGTTGATCAAACATGTTTTAGATCAAAATCATGTTTTGATCCAACGGCTGCTAAGTGTGTGTTTGTGTATTGTCAGAAATTAATTAGCTTCCAAATACTTTGAAATTGAACTTAGGTTCATTAGGCATATTATTATGTTTACTCTATTACAATATCCTGAAACATTGAAGCGTCCTGTCTGGTCTTAATAAATTAGTCCTTCATTGCCACTATGGAATCCTGCAGATGGTCTGAAAACTATGAAAAAGAACAAAAAAGCACAAAAAAGCACAAAAAAGCACAAAATATTTTTCGCAAATCGTAACGTCAAAAGTTATCCACCGAATTTTCATATCGATCACAGTAACTTAAGTCCATAACTCGAATCTGGAGAAAACCTATTTTAATCAGATCGGCATTTGCCTAGGCTAATACGTCTACCGATGTACACATTGGTTTGAATGTAGAAAACCTGATGTTCTTTTGTTGACACCATTGTGAAGGGTTCAATAATTTCAATGAAAACAAAATTAAATTTGTCGAAAAGGCCAATTCGACTGGTGAACTTCCATTACAACGGCATACCTGAAACAAAATATTTAGATGCAAATGATAATAGCATGTATATTACGACCCTTGACAAAAAGAGAAACTCAAGAAACCTTACAGGGAAAATGTATTCCTTAAATCAATTTTCGAAATCTTCTACTACACACTCCTTGTTAATGAGTTTCTTTATGAATGCTAGAAATAAGGATATCGTGAATCTGGGTTTTAAATCATACTCTAACTTAGAAAATATTCTGTATATTTTCATAATCAAATTCTTGCCTATGTACTTATTGTAACCCTATTTTTCTCCTATTGCTGATTCGCAATTAACATAGTATGAATATTTCTTAAGGCAAAATGGAACCGTTGGTTTGCTTAACCTTAGTATTTGATACTCAGGGAAAGCTGTGCATGTTAAAGACGATGACCGTAAAGTTTTTATGGATTTTGAAGCCGGTAAGGAACACAGCTCCATTATAGGAGGGTACGACTTCCCCGTGAACACAACGGGATATCCTGTTGGTGCTTATATTCCACAAATTTCTGTACTTCCACTCTTTAAAACTAAAAACCTGTACTCTTGAAATGTGTTTCACAAGATTAATAATCATCTTATCTTTTATGAGACAAGCTGGTGATTTCAAATAAATTACACGCCCTTTGCCATACTCGACTGCATCGGTCGAAAAGTTCCAAGCGAGATCTTTTAAGTGGCCGGGGACTCTGAGACGAGAGAAATGCTCAGTCTCGAACCACTGGAAAGTCATTACCTTCGCTCCAACAGTTTTGATCAAAACCTTTTCACGGAACGGAAGAGGGAGGCTTCAATAGATATCAAAAAATTTATTGGCAAAAGTCGGTCATTTCCCCACACAATGAGCACCAAGGTGGAAGTATACGCTGCGCCCATTTTTGAATAGTTTTGCCGTAATAACTCATATTTGCAAAATGATTTGCTGCGTAAATGCAAGACATTTTTCCTGGATACTTTTGAGACTGCATACTTTGAATTCCAGAAGGCAATTGGATAAAAACACATTAGAAATGATAGCAGTAAGGCAGGTAGTTCACTGCTCTGAAATTACGATTCATAGACGTCGTCTTTTTAATGTGCGCAAGGAGATATGTTTAACAGCTTGGTGGCAGTAGAGGAGATTTTACACCCATCGTTGGAATAACTTCTTTCGCATGATGCAATAAAAAGTGTGGCTCGTGGTGGTTAAATAAGGAAGTAATCATAATTGGTCTCATAACTGTAGTAAAAACTGTTTTTCTGTGATTAATTAACTTTGAACTATAATTGAAAATACTTGGTGGATTAATAACTCAGGAAAAGAAAGCCCAGTAGAAGTCCTTTTATAATCTTATACAATGCAGTATACAATGAATTTTATAATCTTATGCAATGCAATAATATTATGCTTTACTGGCTCACTTATCGGCTGGGTGATTGATGCTAAGGCAAGACCACTTCCAGACATGAGACTAGGGTGAGTAATTTATATATTTTGTTCATTCAAAATTTCATAGGGTTTCATTGCTCCTTTCTCCTTGTAAGGCAAACATGTATCAAGAAAATCTTTGGAAAGATCATGTGAGAAGTAAACGATAGCACATTAAAGTTGAAGTATCCTGCTGACTTGACAGCTAACTTGCCAAGTTATGGCCAGTATTGCATACCGCATATCACAGTACTAACACAAGAAGAAAAATGCAACAAAATGAGAAAGCTCGAAATCAAATCAAATTGCCCATGCATAAAATTGATAAAGTCATTTATGAATGGGGCAAATTCCTGAGGAATACGCTGACGAATATTTATTTAATTTTGCAAAGTCATGAATTTGCGATAAGAGGCTCATAGAAAACACGGTTAAAATTATACGAGCATTACCTCCTTCGATTTGGAGAAAGCTCTTGATAACAACTATTTTAATGGAATGATAACTATCGGAAGTGAAAATTTTAGTGACCCACATCTAAAAAATCGAGTCTACGGATATGTAAAGGAAAGATAGTGGCGATTAAAAAAAGCATCTCCACCGTATCGGAAAATATATGGAAAAAGAAACATAATATGCTCATATTTGATGTTCAAAGTTTATTTAAAAATCGATAAATAAACAAGAGACAATTTTTAATCAGGATTTCTTGTTCATGGAAAAAAATGCGAGGCTTCAATCTTCCAGCAATATAAGTAGAGTTGCAAGACTACGCTTGAAAGCGTAGTCTTTCAAGAGGCTGACACCAATTAAAAATTTAATGAAAAAATGTAACTTTGTATGTATCTTTCGAATAAAAAAAATAATTGCGGAAAAAGTGAATATAAATGTGAAATTTGGGTAGAGAATCCGGGGCGAGCAGAATATTTTTTACCCCAGAAGCGAGATGAGCAGCTTTATAAAAGTTGATCCGAATATAGCAGGCAAAATAGTTCTGGAAAGAAGGGAACTCTATCATTAGGGAAATTTATATGATAATCAGGAATGTTAGCCAAGAAGGGAGGGAGGGTTTCATTGAAATGGATGTGAGAAAAACTGTGGTAGTGAAATACCATCGATGGGAAGAAGAAAATATTGAAAATAATGAATGGTTGGACTACTAAATAATTCTAAAATTTAATTGGTCCCAGAGAATAACAATGAACAAACCCTGTAAAGGGTAGGGGAAACAAATTTTGAAGAAAATGACTAATGAACAAAACCTGTAAAGTATAAGGGAAAAAAGAAGACTTTTGAAGATACCAGAAGATAGAAATAATTTCGTTCGAAACGTGGAAAGGCGATAGAGTATCGAGGAGAGAGTAATAGAGGGATGAAGTAGAAATGTAGTGAAAGAGTACAAGTAAATGTTGAGTTATTTGAATTTCGGAAGTTTGAAGAAGTTAAGGAGCTAGTTAAGAAGGAAGTTAAGCATAGAACTGGGGAAATCAAATAATCTCAAAAGGATCCAAATAATCTCCTATTTGTAGGAATCCAAAAATGTGGCGCTTAGGTTTCACATACCACCCTATTTGATGTGTTAAAAAATATTGGAGAAGAGAGCACGAGTCTCATTCTAAGTTCATTTTAGTTCACAGTTGACTTTGGTCATTGAACCAACATGAAAAGCGTTTTCCCAACATTTTTTTGCTTACAAAGCTGAGTCCCATCCTAGTGAAGATCCGTGGCTTAAAGTTTAGAAAAAATGTAGGTGAAGAGCATTTTATAGCAGAAATGTGAAATTGAAAATATCCGTAGGAAATAAATTGGAAAAATTTTTCGAAAAATAAATAATAGAAAATATGCCGACCAGATGACGCTGAAAGTTTAAATATTGTATCTAATTTTCTTCTAATTTAATCATACTTTCTTCCTCAGGTACTCTTGGGTTATACCGATGGTTACATTGGGAAGATCATTTACATAGGTTTATTTGCGTAAATTGAAATAAATTATACTTTGGATCTGTAATTTTTCCCAAAATAGGATAGTGTTTGAGCTAAAGCTTTTGCTTTGACCGTACGTTAAACTTTAATAATTGGTATGATTATCAATGATTTATGCTCCCAAATTCTTCTTGATAGGTTGCAATCAAACTTTTACAGGATTCAGACGCCCATTCAATAGTTATAATGGATAGATAGGTAACCTGAGGGAACATTGAGAAGTCTGCAAACTCATATTTTCGAAGGAGTGTGTGCCCTCGCTTCACGCTCAATCTTCCCGATGTTAAAGTGCATGGATTACGGCTGTCTCTCTCTTTCTTTGTATGCTAATGAGAAATTAAAACGAAAAAAAAGTAAGAATAACACTCCGTAGAGCTCTCTCAGTGGGGTCCGCTTACAAATTCGCGGTGGGTCCATGTTTGACACCGATTCGTCCTGACCACCCTTAGGGCAAGTTCACCTTTCGTAAGCCGATCATCTTACAGCCATTGTCTTCTCAAATTTACCTTTTTATATAGTAGTACACTTTTTTGAGCACATAATGTAGTGGGTAGATAGTCTTTCGCGAGACTTCATGCGGCAGATGAGCACGCCTGCAGAGTTTACGTGACGTTGAAAAGGACAATGAAACATATCGACGAGGCTGGAAAACGGCGTTTATTGCATTTATTTAGTACCCTCAGAGCCACCACTAGGGTGTGTGGCAGGGGGTGATCATAGACGAAGATAAAAGTACTAAATAAGCACTTTATATACTCGTAGCAATTAAGAACCAAGGTACACCAGTTAAAATAAATCGTTCTCTATGGTTTCCTTTTCATAATGTGAAATTTAATGTGTAAAATTCAGCATTTATTTAATGTATTTACCATGCTGTTACTAGCAGGATAAGAATCTTGATCATCAATTGACGCAAGTGGCAGACATATTGAAGGATTCAATGACTAAATATGAATCTACCTTTTTCGACTTTATTTCAGCCTAGCTTAAAACTTTACTCAATTTCTGACGATTTATATTTATTAGGTTATACAATATGTAAATACACCTTGATAGTTGTATTTAGATTTCATCCCAACACCTTTGAATATTTCCTCCACCCACTTACTCTACCTTTTCCGGATTTACTATGCATAGCAACTTCCTCCCTTCACCCATCCTTTAAAACTTCGGCGTTTGTCATCCTCCCGGTCCAAATTATGTTCACCCTTTCTCTACATCCACATTCCAAAAGCCTCCAATGTACACTCATCCACTTCCGTCCTACAAAAACCAGACTTTTAATTCACAAATCTCTACGCTTCACATTGTAGTATTTACTAATCTTTTCTTCTCATTAAACTTTGATATGGAGCGTAGCTATGTACGGCGCGGACACATGGCCGCTGAAGCGGGAGGATAGACGTAGATTGGAGGCTTTTGAAATGTGGGTGTGGAGAAGAGTGGAGAAGGTGAAATGGACCGAAAGGAAAACAAATCAATGAAGAAGTACTAGGGATGGTGGGTGAGGAGAGGGGTTGTACATCGTTTAGATGATCGTCCATTTTTGGTATAGACACTGAACCTATGGCGTCCCCAACCTTTTGTCGTCCCTGCTCTCACCCTCGTCACTCTTGACTAGAAATTAAGATCCAATAAAGGCAGGTGAGGGTAAAAGAAAGAGAAAAAAAAACTTTGCACTTCCACACACTTTTAATACAACACGACCATGATTTCGATGCTGTGCATCGTCCTCAGGTGCACTGATGACGATGCACAGCATCGAAACCATAGTCGTGTTGTATTAAAAGTGTGTGGAAGTGCAAAGTTTTTTTTTCTCTTTCTTTTACCCTCACCATGAAGGAATTCCACAAAGTTAAGCCTAAAACTGTTAGCTTCAATAAAGGATCATAAATAATGCACCAGGATGAAGAGCTCTAGGATTTGTCGTCTCGCTGTAGTGATGCTCAGCGCCAACGATTCGATGGATGTCTCCCATCGTCTTCAAGGTGAAGGTTTTAAAAAAAAATTTAGGAATGATTTCCTAAAATGCTTCGGGATGAGCCAGCGAACTAATGATCCCTATTTCTTTCAAAGTTCCGCTCTTCCTCGTGCACTGCTCCCAATGCTGTCTCCACCAATCTCGCATGCCCAATTAATAGAGATCAGAGTGGTAATAGAGCTACGGAAGTGGAAGGTTTAGTCAACTTGATACTCCCGAGCGCCAGCAGGTGGTAAGGTCCATATGGCCTCGCCTAGAGCCTACATAAATCACGTAAAGGCTGTGATTCATTTTATTAAACCACCCGTCCGACCTTACCAATAATATGTGCTAGAAAAAAATGAAATCCTTTTGGGCGGAAAGAGAGGAGATAATGACGAATCAGTGACGAATCTCCGTTTGCCTCCGCTCCTCCATTTCAATCTGCGAATCTTGGAGGTACTACGCAACTTTGAAATTAATCCAAGAAGGTCCAAATTATCCAGGTGTAATAAATTGAAGAAGCGGCGGACAAAAAAGGCCGTTTGAACCTCTGCTGACTGGTAGGTAACTTGATAGAGGTAGAATGTTTTGGGACAAGAGATGACTTTGAGATGAACCGCTGTCTACTAAAATGTGCTCTCAAAGAAACATGCCAACGGTTTCACATTTAGGATAACCCATCCAAATAAAGTTACGCTGAGCTATGAGCGGTCTCACCAAGGCAATCGATAAGGGGTCAAATGAAAAAAACCACCACGACCTGGATCTGATTCCGGGTCGTGAGAAGTCAGCGCAGTTGCAACCTCACAAATGCGAACCTCAGCGGAGATTAAGGATGAGGTGAAGAATACTGATCTCAGAGAACGCTGTCCTGCATTTTTATGTTTTGCAAACCATCGTCTTGCGTGATGTAATTTAAGACCCGTGTTTTGATGAACTCAATAAAATGTCGTAATTCAAAGGATTCCAAAATATATGTTCATGTGTAAAAAAACAAATCCCTGCACATCGGTGGGACAGCGCAGGTGGATTTGACGAACGCTTTCCGTTTGTGCAAGTAGTCCGGGATGTTTTTTAATGTACCATTAGGGTGGGCATTTTTTCACATTCCTGAAATCGCTTCATTAAAATGATGAAAATGTAAAAAAATTGATAGCAAATCAAGTAAGAAAGCCTAACAGTTAGAACGTAAAGATTGATATTACTCGAGTTACCGGTTTTTTCAATCAGAAAAACATCTATTATAATTAATGATGATTGATTTTCATTGATGTAAGCTTATTTTTATCGAAGAAAGTGAAACTGCATCGAGTACAGGCATCAAATTTGAGAGTAATGGCAGTATAACTGGACCATACGTACGTAATCTCAGTTTGCACATTACTGTTGCTGTCCTAAGAACGATATTTTGATCACCATTGTGGGAATTACATTTTGAAAAAATTAAGATTAGAAATGAGTAACGGAGTACCAAATTTATTTTTTAAATTTCATTATGTATTTTTTCACATTTTTCTTATTATGCTCTCTTCTTCTTATTTATTCACATCTTTCTTATTATTATCATGCCCTCTCCGGACAATATATTTGCACAAAATTGTCCAGTTCAATTTATTGTCTCTCGCAGCATTTTAATTTCGAACCACAATATTGAGACGTCCAGGAGAGTCTTGTCAAAACCTAGAGCCTAAGAGATAATGGAATAAACACATGAGCAGAGAGTTGCACTGGTTTCCACTACTCTTTTGAGTGTTTGCAGCACATTTTATTTCAGAAATGAGGTAGAATTATAGCAAAAAGGTTAATTTCTCTTGACAAAGTCGGGACAACATTGCTCGTGAAGTGATCCGACCGAAGTGCGTAATTATCGGCGACTCTCTAACGCAAAGAACAGTTCCGTTGCGATGACAAGAAAATGTGAGAACCTCGAGGGAACAAGGCTCCCTATTTCTTCCGCTCTTTTCTCTGCCTCTTTCTATCGCGGAAACTGGAGCAGATGTCAATGAGGTCCTGCGTATGAAATTTTCTGAAAAGAGCGCCATGGCCTTGGAAAGAATTTGGAGCAAGTTGCCGACAATTGTCTCGTAAAAATGATGGAATTTTATTGTTTTGGGAAGTAATTGTTCGAGATGAACTTTCATGCCCCATTTAAAATAATTGAGAGGCATGTGTCCTTTTGTCTGCGTACGTTCGTGAAAGAGAATATTCATTTGAGTTCTTCCTTGGGTTCTGTTGTCATTCGGCATCCCCATGGTAATAATAAATTGAGGATATCAAAAGTACATGTATACGCTGCTGAAACTCACCAGAATATAACGGAGCATAGTGGAAAATTTTAACATCAGATTTAAACCAGATAACTCGTAGATCTCCACGCAAATCTGAGGAATTATTTTCCTCTTACAAAGTGCTTTCGTATATCATTTGGATTTATGATTCTTTGCCTGACGTTTTTAAGCTTGTGGGCATTAAGGTTTTAAAACTATCGTATGTCTAAATGAAGCAGTTTTTCGTACCAAAAATTTCGTATTAGTTCTACAAGAGTATGCATAAAGATCAGACATTTTGGAGGTCATCCACTTTTTTTATGATTCTGAACCTCTTTTTCATGGCATTATTTTTTTAAAATCATGAACAGGTAATAAACTTCCTCAGCTGCTGTTTTTTTTACAGTTCCGCTTAATTTAGTCATTATCGTGTCTTAATCGCTTTCTTGATGCTTTATGGTAGAATTATTTATGTATTTTTTGATTCAAATAATTACTTTCATCCTAGATACTGAAAACATTTTTAATTATGACCTGGTATGCGCTACATTATAGTCGGAGAAATGTCGTATTGCAGTCTCCAATCAAATTTTCTGCCATGTTTGAAAAGATAAGGACTACCTAGGATTACGTAAACTAATTCGATGAAAAAACCGCCATTATATTTAATCTTAAATTTGATTATTGAAGTCCTCTGATTTGCACTTTTGTGCAATTAGTAATAAGTGTTGCCGTACAAGGGAACGTAGATCAGAACTGCATTCATTTTCAAAAGTCTACCTTCCAAATTGGTTACAGGAAATCTACGCGATTGCGTAAAATATATGTTAACGACCTTTGAACACTTATATGCATACATAGTCTTTCCGCCGTTCCCTATCGAGGCAGGCGCCTTCATGGAGAAATGCATTAGGTTACGAAAGGCAAGAACACTCTCTCTTTCTTATTTCTTCCACACTGTCCTATATTTGCATACTTTTTTCACCTCTATCTAACTTTTACACTACTCCATATTTTCTCTTCTGTTTCTTAAACTTCGAAGATTCCTTGTCTTGAGAGTACCTTTGGATACATGAATTCACTACTCTTTTTGTCTTCCCCTTCCACTTCACTAACCATTTACTCTTCTTTGATTGGAGATTTTGGCAGAGATTCGTATTTTCACCTAGTATTTTTTTTGGAATGTCCTGGTGGATATTCGACATATTTCCAAATTATTCAACGTCTTGTTTGTCCTAATAATAACCTATACAAAATAATGTCCTAATAATTTGTCGTTGACTGTTGACTGAAGAGTTCGTGTTATTTGTCTCAATTTATGTGCTTCACTTGTATTTTCATGTAGCTGTGTCATGAACAGACAACGAAGAAATAACTCATCAAAGTTTTTCCAAAGTTTTCTATTTGTGTGCAATTTTTCCATACTGATTTGAAAGGGTCATATTGGTGTAAGCTATGAGTCGAAGACAAATAATAAAAAAACGAATCACTTGAATTGTTTTGAAATGAAAATTGCAAATATTTTGTAATTAAACAAATGATCATACGTTTAAAATATTTTTCCAAAAATATATCTCCCTATAGTTGAGTATCCAGTAAACAAAATATGCTAAGTTATGCATCGAACTGTTACTCTTCATCTCATGTGCTCTGATACCGATTGATGGCATAAAATTACTTAAGCTTAATTAAGTTTACATAACAAATAACGATATATAGGTAGGATTTTGACAGCCTCGTTAACTGTGTAAACATTGTGCATTAGCTAGGATTTTAAGTACCGTTTTCCCATTACGTTATGACTGTAATGAATATTTGGAATTGATGCGCAATCCTCCTAAAACAATTTAGCTCCAATTAGTTAGCTCATTTGAGCTTCCATAAATAATTCATCGGAGCTTTCGCTTACGGTTTTCATTTACTTAAGGAAAATAGTCTTCCGCTTAATTTCAGTTTCCTTTTAATTGCGTATCCTGTCGCTTATCATTAAACTGAAAATTGTCCTCCTTCGAGCCGCCATGTAAACCTGACAAATTATGAAAAATAGGAAGGAATAATTTATGCAAAACCATAGGGAATTCTGTGGTGTTTCCACCCACCGATCGACACCAGCTTTAATTCCACCGGTCCCCGAGGAAATTACTTCGGAGAAATATCGGAATGTTTCCCCATTGCGCATAATGTTCCGATCAGATTTGCGTAAGTGACGCTCGTGGCACGTGTGGGCCCGCGAAGTACCCTCGTAAAATGAATGCACGTGCCCCGTATTCTCCTCCTCGTCCTCATCGATAGTCGGGCAGCCAGACCGCGGGAGGGGGGAGGAAAGGGAGGGGTTGGGACGGTGGGCGGAGGATGGCGGAGCGGTGAGGGAAGTGTCCAGCTTCTATTCAACTTTCTAAAATGTGAGAGCGAAAACTCGAAGGGGCACATAAAAGGGTGGTGGCAGGTTAGGAAGAGGACGGGGGTGGGGGGGAAAGCGACTGCCTTCATTCACACGGATTCCGGACGAGAGCCTCTTAATTGGGAACTCGCTCCGCGGGCATTTTCTTTTGAGTCCTCGTCAACAGGGCAACCCCTTTTTTTTCCCTTCCCTCTTTCAGCTGTAGTCTATGAGCCTTCAGGAAAAAAGGAAATCTTGGCCCTTCGCAACGCTCTAAAGTAAACACTTGTGCGTGTGAGCAAAGAAAAACTCTTGTTCTCTTTTCCTTTTGTTTTATTTTCTTCCCCTATATACTTACACTCCTCTCTAATTCCAACATTTTCCGGTGTCGCGTTCCGTTTTCTTCATTACCCTCGAATGGTCTCGGGCACACCCGGGGTTTACGGGTCAACACTCCAAGTATTCTGGATATTTAAGTTCGCAACACGTCCCATATTCGGTTACCGTGATACCGCGATCTTTTGATTGATGCATGTAAGTTTCACTTTTCACATGTATTCCTATTTTTGGAATGCTAGAGACGGTGATGTCTCTGTAATTGACTATGAACTCCGTGTGAGTGCAGGTACTTTTTAGACCAAAAGTAGAAAAGCCAAAAAAAAAATAGTATCTATTGGTAGTAGTTCAGCACTCAATCCCATTTCTACGCGTGCTTCTAACTGGTTCTCAGATGATGGAGTCCTGCTCCCTACCTATGATACGTACATTGATACGTGCACGCCTAGTTGGAGAATACAAGCTGAAGACTGGTTTGGATCGTGAAGGTAGAACTCACTTCTCCTAAACGTTTAAGTCTATGAAATTAACTCATAGTGGCAAGGTGGTGAGTTTCTCATTTTTCCCCGTGCCGCTTGAGGGAGATCTGAAATGGAGAACGACACAGCTTAGATAGGTGAGTGGATGAGAGATGTACTATATTCCAGTTAGATTTTATATATGGACCCATTCTGATAGCTCACAATAGTAATTACGTGCCCATCGGATACTTCATTTTAAAATCTCCTGAAATTAGTCTTGGAAACATCATTATGCGTCATCATCAGGTTGACGGGCGGTACAAGCTGCCCTCAACCTTTTAACCTACCAGCGATATCCCATCTGGCATGTTTATGACCTTATTACCTAATTTTTTTATTTTTTTACTGGAAACTACATTTAGACTATTTTCAGCCAATCAAAATACCTGTCTATGTAAAACTATAAGGCTTTGAGATTCGATTTTCATTTTAAAATCCGGCTGTGCTCAGTGATATCACCGGGATTGTTGCCCTTGACCCTTCACTCATGAGCTTAATGCTCTGCTCAATGAGTTATGACAGGTCGTCATTAGGATGGCGAAATTGAGGATCAGTAACGTGTGTTGAGAAATTACGAAAAAAAAAGCAAGAGGCAAAAGCGTTCGGTATGCACCCAACGGTGTTCTGTCAGTAAAGAAAGAGTATTTAGATCGAGGTCACGGAACACAATCTATATTTATCGGGTAAATCACAATGCCCTTGGAAAGTGTTATGGAATCGTTAATTTAGAAATTTTTAAGTGATTATGGTAATGCCAATTTAAAATGTGATGATTAATGATATATATTTCAATTAAAAATATATTAATGTGCATTTTATATATTTGTGCGATAAAAGGAATATTTTCCTTCTCATTTACGACTAAAGTAGACGTTTCTATATTTGATCAGCCACATGTTATTCTATGATTGCCAGTTCCAACTTTTTTCAGTATGGGATGATGGTTGACATTTATTCCTTATGACTATGGAATTTAGGAGTGAAATAACACTGTGTCTTTGTGAGGAGTTATCTTCCGTTGAACCTCGAGAAGACTTGTTTCAGACCTTGTTGAATAGTGTTTTCAAGTGGTGTGCATAGTTTTCTGGTTAAGAATTTAAAAAAAGTTCAGTATAATCTAAAAAATGAAATAAGGATTTTGTAAATACAGATGGCATCCGGGAAGCGTACGGTAACTACATTGTTTTAAAAATATCTGATGCCTTGACCTGATTTGATGACTGGTACAGGGCTTAGATAATTTTTAAGAACAAATATTTTAGCTTTTATAATTTGATTGCATTTTGATATTGGTTGAATCACTATACATATTTTATTTTTATTTCGCTTTAGTTCCGCTTCAATAATATACTTACCTTTTTGCAATTTCAGTTCTTGCTGTTTTATACTTGCCGATTCTTGAATCAGCTATTTTTCCATTATCACCTGGTCTGATCCATGATACATGTATATCTTATGATGGCACGCCTGATCGCTAATCTTTTGTGTACACTGAACTCGTTTTGTTTTTGGGTTTATATATTTTGCTATTTCTTCTATAATTTCTCTCATCTGCGACTGTATACATAATCGCTTGATGTCTGAAGGTATCTCACCGGCGAAAATCTCTTTGGCATGCGAGGGAGAAAAAGATGAAGGTTAATCAGTTCGGTGAATTCGACCTATCCTCTTTCTGCCTACAGTGACGAGTAGAAGTTTGTTGAAGCAGATTGCATACCCGTCAGGACAGAGAAAAATGACATTTGCGAGCAGCTTGCGGTCCAACTTATGCGATAGATTTTCTGGTGTCGGCAGAAGAACCTCTTATATTTAGAATGACCTCTTAGAGAACTTTTAAATGCACCATAAATGAGTTAGTCCATGGCTCATCCTCTGATTGACACCATTTTACGTTTTTACTGAATGAGGGAGTAAAGCTCAATACATTTTGGGTATTACGAGAAGTAGAGAAGGTAATGAGTTGGGAAATAAATATAGTCATTTTTGAAGATGGAATTGCAATGCTAGCTAATAAAGCGAAAACCCTACTACAACCCTTAAATGCAATCAATCAATCAAGTAAAGACAAAATCAACAGGAAGAAAATGCAATCCTATAATGCGGAGGGAAGAAGTTGAATACAGAGATTATGCTGGGAGATTTAGAACCAAGTAAATTAATCTTTCATCTATGTCGGAAGTGTCTTAAAGATGCATTGGTAGATTTTCTAAGGAGATACGTGAAACGTAAAGTAGTTAAAGCTTTGAAGGCGCTGATGACGGAGAGGCTAGTACGCCCGAAAGTAGTTACCAGTACCAACGTGAAAATATTCATATTATATCGCTCTGTAGGAGTGATTGACTTTTGTGAATTCAGAACGAAAAAGGATTCTTTAAAAACTTGCACCGTTGGTTGAAAAGTGAAACGCAAGGGAATTAATGTTGAATACAATCATTGGCATACTAAGAGTGGAAGATAAAAAAGGCCTTTGGGGAAATATATGGAAAAAATGATTCGGACGGATTGGACATATCCTGAGGCACTAATGATTCTTTAGAAACCTATCGTGAATTAATGAATGAAAAATAGCGACGTTGCAAGAGGATGATGAGGGAGTTAATTCATACGTAAGGAGATGTGCAGGAAGTGAATGGCTTTAGGAAGTTCTATACGAGAAAATAAGCATTAGATAGGGGAGCAAATGTATTGCTTATACGGGAAAGGTGTCTTGAAATTTGTAAAAAATTAATGTAAAAAGTTAAAGTTAATAAACTGTTATCGATTGATATGACTCATCTGATGATCTGGTGGGTAATGGTTAATTTTTAAGTTATTGCGCAAATAGCTGCCTTTAACTGATAATTAAAGTGGAGTATCAGTGTAAATAGATGCGGTAATGCAACTAAAGATACGTGATGAGACGTTTTTATAAATCAAACAACTTTGCTTTTCCATATAAACTTTTTATTATCCCGACCCAGGTTTCGCATATAGCATATATCATCAGGTTTTCATCATCATCATCCTGGGTCGTGAAAATAAAAAGTTTATGTGGAAAAGCAAAGTGGTTTGATTTATAAAAACGTCAATATGAAGATTTTCCACCAAGTTACGCCAGAAGCTGTTTTATTTATACATGATAAGGTTGCAATTTGTAACCTTTATTAAGATAGTTGAATTATTTCTGGATTGCACTTGAAAACTGTTCAATCTTGGTTTACTAAAGTAATCATTGGATGAATACTTACAAGAGTTTCTGAAAAGCTGCATTATTATAAAACATCTTAAACTGCCTTAATGACTAATTAAATATAATAACTTTGAAAAGGCAGGAAGCTGCGCTTTATTGGAAAGTCTAGCATCTTATGAGAAAATTAAAAAACAATGCAATGGTAATTTTACAATTGCAAAATACCATTTTATTAAGAGTTTTCATCCGTAAAAAATTATTGAAATTTTGGTGTCATCCTTAAATTTGTAGTATTCTATATTGATGAATAAAAGATAATTTCCCTAAAACTTTAATATATTTTCAAACACGGTTTCAGTGCATTTAGGTTATTGTAATGACAATAAGCTAATAATAATGACAATTCTTTTCCAACATACTTCTCCGACTCCGGTTACCTTGTGACTGTACTGGAGTGTTCAAAGTTTCCAGTAGTGTGCCAACTATTCGAAAGTATTGATTTAACAAAGTCGCATCTCATTCAATAACTCTTACTAAAGTTTTGATTTGAACAAATTGATGCATTTACTTGTAAAAGAAAGATGCTCTCATAAATCCACAATCCCATTATTTTGGGAATTTATGTATCCCTCTCCCCTCCCTAAGGAGTTATTTTTATTTTTTCCCTCGCGAATTCGCCAGTCGTGAGCGAACTGTAAAAGCTTTTCGCCCGGACTTGCTTTGGCCAAACCCGTAGGAATGCAGGGAAGTTTGACCCACGAGAGAGCGAGCTTCTAATCGTAACAATTTATCGCGCTTATCGCTTCACTTGCGAGGAGGAGCGCTTCCGTGACACCCGCTGCGAATATTTTACCCACCGGTCAGCTCCGTTGCGGTCATTCATTCGATATGTTCCCATTAAATATCCCCTTTGCGATACGCCGCCAATTTGGTGCCTCAAAAAAGAGATTTAGAGCGTGAGCATTTTTCGAGGAGGAAGTGACTTTTTACACTCACACGACCGAAAATCCGCCATGATTGAGAAAGTTATTTTTCGATGATGAATTCCTATGATTTTTTTTTTAAAGTAAGTACACGCCACAGAAGGAGAACATAATTGAAAAAAAATCCGCAATTCTCTCCCATTGTCGACTTGAATGGGCAGGGATTAGCTTTAATCGTCTGGATTCGTGCGAACAATTGTCGAGGAAAGGTCATAAACACTTACTACTTATTTTTGAAACGGATAGAGAGGCTCTTCAAGTTGATATCACGTCGTTAGCACCAAGTTCTCCCATGTTTGTTGCCAATAGTTTCGCTCAGCCACGCGGTATCTGTTTTATTCTTGAATGTCGTATTTGATAGCGAAAAAAAATGTTTGCAATGCATCATATTTTCTTCTGAAATGAGTCGTTAAACCGTTAAATAAAAAAAAGGAATGTCGAAAATTTATGCCCGCTGAGGGGGAATGGGAGATGCATGTTACGCAACCAGTCAATTACTTCGAGTGGCGTCTCCCGAGTAGGACGTAGGGCTCGTCCTTAAAGCGAGGCCGGGCACGACAAGATTGCAGCAGCGCAACGGTGGGGTGATTACCGTGAAAAATGCCTGTGACACATTAAGCATCAATCCGCCCATTTCAGTATGTGAGTTAAGAGTTTAGATATTTCACCGCCAACGTCTGGGAACCTAGGCGACGGATTTAGTAACAGAATATGGCGAGTATTTTTCTCTTTTAAACTATTGGCAGCGAATGACAGCGACGGTGAGTAATAGTGAAAAGCCCATTAAACACATTTTCGTTTAATTTTCGTCAAACCAAACTCTGAAAACAAGTGGGCAAAATATAAGAGATAAATAAGAAACTAAATAGAGTAGAACATTATTCTACTCCCTAATTTACAGCATCTGTATTTTATTTATTATTTTTATTGTGCTTTGATGTGATAGCATATTAATATCCTGTACAAATCACGTTCTCTAAAGCTAGGGTGATGATTCCAACGGAATAGTTTTACAGAAACATGACAAAATTGGTGATTGTTCTCGTTGTCTTATCTTCTCCTGACGCAGAAGATATCTGGGAAGGCGGACTTGGTTTCTCCGTAATTTTCGTGGCAATCCGCTCGCAATCGACTCCTCAAATTAACTAATGATTTGGCTTGTTTAACTATACCTGATACTTATAATTTAAATTATGTGACAGTGCTATAGTTATTTATTTGAGGTATTTTTCATTTAATTTGGCTCAAATCTGGTAACCTCCATTCCTTTCGTAATTTTGATAACCCATGGGTTGTAAAATCAGTTCGTTTTCACTTTAAAATTCCTATGTTTTCCCTCCTGAATCTCTCGTTTTTGGTGAAAACCAGTGAGCACATAAGAACTGAAACCAAAGCGAAATTTTTTGTTATTCCGTAACAAAGTTCGTATTTATTAACAGAGTATCGGAACTCGTTCAATGCGACGCAGTTGCGGGAAGTGAATCAAATTCCCCTGGCTCTTTTCTATTTACATTTCACTCGTCACGCTATTATGGTTTTCTTGAAATAAATGCTTTAATTAATTTTTCATTATATTCAATTATCGTTTTCTCTTTCGTTCGTTCAGGATGGAATCAAACTTCCGGAGGCTTAACTAATGCTTGGACAAAAAATGTTTACCTGTCCTCCACGTTTCGTATGATCGAATTTTCATCCTTGAGACATTTTGGGACGCGACTTCCTTACAGTAGCAGCATGAGATCACACCATTAGGTATTATTTTTGCACCACCCTGGAATGCGACAAACGAAGAAGGGACAGCCAAGTCCCCGTCCAAGTTCATTTTCCGGCGCTTGCTCCGCGAAAGTACTTCCTCCTTGTGCTCACGCACGTGGCTATGAAAACAGAAGAAGGAAAAATATAATGACCGCAATACTCAACTGCCCGTTGCAGACATTCGACCTAAATATTTGAAGATGTTGATGGGACTGCTGGTCATGCAGCGGTGAAAATGATAGGCCTGTAGAATAATGGGTGTTGGTTTGCCTTCGCCCTTTTTCTTCGGTTAATGAGAGGTGACTGGTCCTCTCGAACTTGAGAATATTTAAAACAATAACTCATCCTGATCTTTCTTTGCTTGGTGGTCTTAATATCCTCTGCGTCTCGCTTAAATAACATGAGCTGCCTCTCTCCCTTCTTTAATGGAACTTGTATGCAAGTCATTTTGACATGGCCCCAATACATTCCACTACTCATTTCGTATATTGAACCCAGATGTTTTCCTAAATTTGGAATGGAATATTAATTGCAGTTCTAATCATATACTTCGAACTGACAATCTAATGTTGACAGTCCACGTTTAGGAAAATGTAAAAACCCTTAATCCTATAATTTTTTATTATTTTGCAAACTGAAAGTTCATCTGTCGGAAGATGACAAATATTTTAATTTTATTATAAACGGTGATAGGCTAAGTGTCATTGTTGACTCGATCATTAGTTCCATGCAAGACCCCATTTATTGAATTCCGATCACTACTGAGTTAACATACCGATTGGAAATCAGATGCCCGCTATAAACGCAGTAATAAAATTGAAGGTGATGTAGTGAGCCCTCTATCTCACATACGTGAGATAGAGGGCTCACTGTGTAACTTAAAATATGGCAATATGACATGGGAAATTTGTACATCAGAGTAAAAAGGGCCATTTTCTTATCCTATACCGCCAGAGAATTTCCAGAAAAATGTTGGTACTCCAATATTAGGAGGGTTATTTTCTAAGTTAGGTCGTAAAAAATGGACATTATGAACATTTCTGTGACCATTTTTGAAATATCGACTTAGTTGTCTAACTTTTCCTTGACTATTGCTGTATAGATAAATGAAACACAACTCCCGATAAATTTGGACTGCTCGTAATCTTTTTTTACCCACATATCGAACCATAGTACGCACTTTGCAACTGGCGGAAGCAATGATTTCCGTTGACATTTTTTATCTGCATCCCAAGACAGGCAAACAGCAGCTGAACCATAAAAAGCAAACAGTAATGGCTTCGGAAGCAATCAATAGATTAACCCTGCTTGCGTACATACTATATTTGCTCTGACCCCTCAATGTTTAAATATGAGAAAACGGCTCTTACTTTTCTTAGGTCCTTCGTAACATAATTGGTGAAGCTGTGTTCTTCAGTTAACTCGATTTCAACTCGAAGAATCTGGGCAATAGTTCAACACACTACCAAATCACGTTTTTGTTTTCGATTACCTTGAAACTCCTCTGTTCTTAGTTTGCCATTTATCTTGAATTCAATTTCCAAACATCCCTAATTTCCTCGTACGGACGTATTATTGAATTCGAAGCCATCACTTTCAGCATTTGAAAAAATTATAATTATATTAAATATATTTAAATATATTAAATATTTAAATTTTGTAAACATCTCCTTGCCCTCTAAACCGATAAATACGCCATTGAATTTTTGTTTCTACCTACTATTAAGACATATCGTACGAAGTATATTTTTCCGCGTTTCATGCTGAATTTAGAATTATTTAAAACTTTAATGAAGTAGTTTCATCAATTCATTTATACTACCTAAGGTTTTATGAATATGGTAAGCAAATCTCCTCAAGTGCAAAGTGCATTATATATCCTAAAGTACAATTATACGAGGCTGGCTTCTCGAAGTGGAAGTTTGTAAAATATTTGTCTCCAAAATATTTATTGTGCTCATTTTATTTCAATGTGTTTTACAAATTCCTTAAAGCTACGCCGGAGACGACAAATTTATTGTGTTCGTTCAATAAAACCATATTCTGTCGATGCATTCAACGTATTGGAAAGTGGATGTTATGTAAGTCACTTTCGCATAATCTCCAGCCAAAAAGGACCCTCTTACCTCATTTTCATTACCTATTATTATGCTAATTTAGATCCGTTTCATCATTTCAAACAATCTTGATATCAACTCTCACTTCATTTCTTCCTTGGCAGGAATTACTGACACACCTTGAATTCGCCATGGTAAAGGCACCATTTGAAAGAGACGCATATTAACGTACATAGGGCACCAATCACTTCCTGAATCTTTCTCACCAAACTGTGCCCGTCCATCAAAATTCGGTCCTCCGTTTTCCGACAGCCAATGAACCCGTTCGTCCCACTCCGTCTACTGTTTCTCAACTCTTCCGAGCTACCAGAATGTCGGATGTTAGTCGGCTAATATCGCTTGTGAAACCTTTGCCGATCTAAATTGCCAAATTAAGTCATCCACCAATCAAAGCAAAATTTGTACCGTAATAAACCCCATAGGTTTCCATGCCTCTAAACTACATTTCGGTGTCCTTTCTCTTTTCTGCACCTCCAACTCTCTCCATCCTTCCTGTGTCAGATGGATTATGAGTTTAAATTAGTTACGAGATACATAAATGTTTTGACAAAAGGGCGTATGAATTTTTACTTAAGCTGCTGTGATACATAATACATTTAATTATCGAGATGCTACTAATGTTATTTACTCGTTAAAACTCGTTATTTATGAGTGACCAAGGATTCGCATGTTTTCGTTCCACAAAGGTATACTGCTTGTCACTCGTTGTATAGGTAAAGAAACGAAAAGGCTCTTGCGTGCACGCAACGTGTCGAGATATCGCAGCATGGTATTCCATGTACATAGATTTCCAGGTAGTGATTCAAAGTTTAAGAGTTTAACTTGTCATTCATAGAGTAATCTCTATATTATGTTGAGTTTCATGCTGAAATAATTTGGCCATTTACCTACGCATGTGCTTAAAATGATTTCATTTAGAGGATAAAAGTTATTCCTATCTCACTATATTAAGGATATAAGATAAGGATATATCTCAAATGGCTAAATCGTATGTTCTTCTATGCCTGAAGCTCAATTGTACAACAGCAGTAATCTTGAAGCCGAGTACAACTGGATAATTTGGTATTTTCTTTAATGAATTGGTATTGTTCAAAATTGAAGCATTATTAAATTTCCTCAATTGTCAAGTTCTATCTAGAGAGGTAATTAGGTACATCAGTGGTCATGATTGCCGTTCCGTTGGATTCTAACACAAGTGACCAATAATCTAAAGTGTTACATACAGGTATGTTTTTATTCGCAATGAAGAAAGAGTGATGGCTATTGATTAATCAAAGTCAACCGTTATAATTAGTGGGAACCACGCATCCCAATGGATATGGTAGTTTCAATCCTTTCGGCGAGTGAATTTTTTGTGTCATTATTCCGTGCGCTGGTTGCTTCTGAATTCAGAAATGAAAGATTTCTGGTTATTATTCTCCTTTGATGTGACAGACAGAGAAAGAAGGAAATAAATAACCTTGAACGCTTTTGAAATCAACTAAATCCCCTTCCCAAAAATAATGTATGATTTTTAATCCTACGATCCGTTCCGCAGAACTCCAATGAGCTCCGAAATTTAGATTCACGTCCCATAGAAGTGCTTGCTTTAACTAATCCGCGTCCTTCATGCCAGACTTCCCTGTCACTCACCTGGCAAATCCCTAAATTATGGCACTTCATATTTTCCAACAGAGAAAATATGAAGATGTGGTTGACCCGGATTTCACTTGATACGATACATGAGTTCAGAAATGAGTGAAAACCTGAACATACGCTAAATTAATCACTAAAGGTTTTAACGTTTCATTCTTTTTTACGTTTTTAGCAACCTTCATTTAAATTTTTATACGCATTAATTTTCACTGAATGCTCATTTTTTGAAACCTTATAATTGGGTATAAAGAATTGCATGCGAGTAAAAAATAATCTGAAATGGGAAAGTAATAGGGTGAAGGAAATGTGTTGGGGGACGCAGTGCGAGGACATGGAAAGTTAACAAAGAAAATGTGAAATTGGTACGCATTACAGAAAGGTGAATAATCTATCGAGAAATAAGAAGGAAAAATCCGTGCACAAAGATTTAAAATAAGAAATATAGTATTATTGATTGAAACAAAGTGGACTTGAAAGAAATGGATAGAATCTGCAGAGTACGAGTATTTAGAATACCAGTAAGTTTAGACATAGAAATATGAATAAAACGGTTTCTGGCGTAACTTGGTGGAAAATATTCATACTGACTTTTAATAATCAAACCACTTTACTTGTTATGCTATAACGAAACCTGGGTCGTGAAAATTAAAAAGTTTATGTGGAAAAGTAAAGTGGTTTGATTATTAAAAGTCAATAGAAAGAGGATATGGCATAGATGGAGATCGCTTAGAATAAGACATACCTGATAGCAAGATAGGAGAAGTAATGAGGAGAGTGATATCAATTAAGACCATAGGGATAGATAGCATTCCCGCGGAACTAAGGAACCACAGATTTAAAAAAAGCGGAAAGAAGAGTTTTTTCGTAATTCTAGTTCGTTGCATTTATAAGCAAGGAATTTGGCCAGAAGATTTCCTTAGGTCAGTGTTATGTCCCATCTCAAGAAAGGAAAAGGCAACCGCACGTAAGGGCTATAGAACTAAAGTTTGATTTAACACGCAGCTAAAGAAGTACTTGGGATCACCAATAAAAGAATGGAAAGAAGGACTAATGATAACTTAGGGGTATATCTGTTTGGGTTTGGGAAGTGAGAGTTGCTCGCAATGCTATAGTAGTAATGAGAGTACTAACAGAGAGAAACGTAGAATTTACTCAGGATGTATATGTTTGTTTCATAGAAATGGAGAATTAGTGTTAGATAGTGGAAATTGGTTTAAATGAATGACTGTATTACAGAAATTGGAGGGTTATGAGACTTATCCGCACACTGTATATGTGACAAATTGCTCAGGTGCATGTGGCGGATGAAGAGTCGGAATGGTCTGTGTTAGAAAGAGTACGACAGAGATATCAATTATCATCCGTAATTTTAACTTATGCTTTGAGGAAATGTCATGGAAACCTGGAGATAGGAATGGAGGTCTGTGAGGCATTCATAAAATTATTAAAGCTTGCGAGTGAACAAGTTTTAGTTTGCCAGCCAGCAAAGAGGTCGCAGTAATTGCTGAGTGCATAAAAAATCAAATGTGATAAGTATGGCATGAGAATCAATGTAAACAAAACTGAGTAAAAAAATGTTTTCGATAAACGTTGAAATAAGATGAAACTAGAGACGGTCGTACGGTTTATGCATCTTGAAAGTGTTTTGGACAAAGCTGGTCACAGTTGTAGAGATTTGAGAAGAAGAACTACATTGCCAGAAAAAGCTTTCACTAGAAGGAAAAAATGGGCGACAAGTGCGTTATGTAGGTGGTTGAGAAAATAATGGTGAAAACTGTGGTATGGGGAGTGGTTTTCTGCGGCGCAGAAACTTGGTCGTTGAAGGTAGATCATAGGCGTAGATTGGTGCCTTTTAAGAATTGGATGGGGAGAAGGACGGAAAGGGTCAAACGGGCGGATAGTAAATCAAACGAAGAACTGCTAGGTACGGTAGAGGAGAAATGAGGGTCGTTGGGAGAATTCAAAAGAAGGCAGGAATAACAGATGCTGGGGATGAGGGTAAAAAAAGAAACTTTGCACTTCCACATAAAGATTTAATATTTCTTGACCATTTCTTTTCAACAAAGTTTCTTTTTTTACCCACATCATGAAGGAATTTCACAAAGTTAAACTGGAAACTGTTATGTTTAGATGCAGGAAAGTTTGATGAGCGATGAAATGCTGCATACTATGAGGTTAGAGCATTACGTAAGCGTGATAGGGTGAGACAAAGGATAGGGATGTTAGACGAAATCAAGGGTGAAAGAATGCACGCGACATTGAAGAGCAATTTTTATTTCATTGGGTTTCATGTTTGGACGTGTTAGGGGAGGCTAAAAACTGTAGGGGTGTATAGTTTATGTTCATATAAAGCTTATCTAAATGGTAGATTGCCATATAAATAAATAAAATTATTATTGTCTTCTTTTGGAAAAAAAATTTCACACTAGCGCCTGAATTTGACGCAGCTAAGGCCACATCACGATGTATGAACAACCGTGGTAGCAGTTATAGTCATCAAGGTAGGCGTCCAGCAACTTAGTACCATTGAGAATCGGTGGGTAGTATTATATAAGCAGCGTTTTCGGAGAATTTTCGAAGAGCGGAGAGACTCGCGGAGTCTCAAAGAGTGCAAGTGGGTCCACATTTCAGCGTCCATACTGATTGACGGTGTACTCTCCACGAGGCACCCAAGTAGTAATCCGGATACCACTGAAAATGTTTGCCGAATGAATCGAACCCAGACCTCAGACTTTTATTGCCCAGTTCCTGGGATATGCTTATAGCAGGCATTTATTTCAAGAAGGTAAATTACGCCCACGTCAGCTGCTCTTTTTCATCTGGTTCCACAAGGAACGCGGCTCTATTCAATGAAATAATGAGATACGAATTGCAACTCCACTTCTACGTATGAACAGGAAGTGGTTACGCGGAAGTGGCAATCGGGTAGTTAAGGGAGCGAATAAGTTGATGTAGGGAAGGTCTGCCGGCGAAAAGGATGAGCTGTTTGCTTTAATTAGTGGGGGCTAGAGGGATTCTAGGTGTTGAGGCCTTGCGGTGGTTAAATTGTACGGGTGCAGGAAAATAAATAATTGCTCTCTCTCGGTAGCTCTTCGCGCAGTGAGCATTCATTTCCTGTCTCATCGCAATTTAGCATTCATGCTCGGCTAATTGTCTCCGGCTGTTCAGAATACTGACCAGACTCAAACATCATGTGGAATTCTTCCCGAGAGAAACTCATAGATACACAAGATTAAGCAAAACCAAGTGAAGTAATATAAAGGAAGTGCAGAACGCATTTCCGCTTAATTATCACTTTCACTATTTTAAATTTATGTCTGTATCGGTGTACATTCAACATGGATACAGGTACACATTTTAGGAAAAGGGATAGGCTAACGTTTAAAGGACAAATTCAGGAAAGGTGGGGAAGGTGAAATTAAGCAGATCAAAAGCGTAAAAGAAGTATCCTTGACCGGGACTTGAACCACGGATCGGTCGAAAGAACAGTGGTTTGAGTCTCAGTCAGGGAAACTTTTTTGCGCTTTTGATCTGCTCAATTACGTCTTCCCTACCACTCCTGTGTTTGTCTTTTATTGTGTTCCTATCCCATTTCCTTAACTTCATATCCATGGGAGCGAATGGGTGTACCCCATTTGGCGGATTTTCGTGTTTGAATATGTGTAGGTATATATACATGTATGCGTATATTCAGACACACATATGTAAATATGCACAAACAAATAAATTTTGCTTTGCATAATTTTATAACCATTCCATGCATAATTTTAAATAAACAGCGGCGCGACCTCTCCAATTGTAATAATTTTTAGCTTTAGTATATTTTTGACGATATTATGATGCCTAATCGGTGCTAAATTTGATATCAGCTTGTCAGGAAATGGCCTTCACCATCCAGTCATTTGCAGAATAAAAGAATGTTGACCATAAACATGTAAAAACTAATGTTCTGTAATCAAAGAACTTTATTACTTTTTCTGTTCCCTCAAATGAATTGAAATATAAGATATTAGGTTGATCACGTATCCTAAGTATCTTACTTGTCTCTCGGTTGTATGGAAAGATCCTATTTTCAAATGCGGGTTCTCTCATAACGTATGCTTTTGAGGGCTTACCTTAACTCTTGATTCTCTTGAAGCTGGTCAATCCCATTACAAGAGTTTACAAAATTTAGATTGAATTTTCCTATTGGATTTTGACTACAGGATAAACTGCACTACAGTTTCAAACATAACGTATATTGAAGTTATAAGCTAATAATTTTCTAAAACTCATTAAATTTATAAAAATAATATCACTCAACTTACAAAGTTAGAACTTGGGACATTGGAAAATAAACATGGAGTGGAATACGCAAGCTTATATATTTTTTAAATTTAATAATGGGTGGTAGAAAGTATATGGTGCTAAATAAAGAGTTACTGTAATGTGTAGTAAGAGATTTAAGAATCTTTTCATCATGATAATCGCGGTTTAAAAGGATAGTAGTTCGTAGATCCTGGGTCTATCGAAAACTTGTTAAAATAATGACTTTATACTGACTTTTAATAATCAAACCACTTTACTTTTCCACATAAACTTTATGTGGAAAAGTAAAGTGGTTTGATTATTAAAAGTCAGTATGAAGATTTTCCACCAAGTTACGCCAGAAACTGTTTCATTAATGACTTTATATTCAGCAACCAAGGATGCCAGAGAAAAAGACAAAAAAGGACTTCTTGTTGATAGTTTTCACACCGAATTTTAGTATTTAAATTTTTAGTATTCCAATTAAATTTAGTTAACATTGGTAAGATTATACTTTATTTTATCGAAGGGATATTTTATAATTTGATTGCAAGGATTCCTAAAATATTTGACATATTTTTGATTGTAAAATAACTACTATTTTTAAAGTATGACTGCTCTGGTACTATTTTAGTTTCCCGATCACTAACTAAAATATCTCCTCCTTACTTTTCAATCCCCGCGATTTACGACTAGAAAACATGGACTGCGTGCATTCATTAGTGCCGTCCGATACACGGCGTGATGCTTTGAATTATGACTGCTTAGTTGTTCGTAAACCCGTTTTTTGATCACCCCCTGTCACTTCACTCAGGAAACAAGTGACGCATCAACTACATAAAAAAATGACCAGCGTCCTAAACCTTGCGGTTAAGCCGGAAAAGCGATTTAAATATAAAACTGGTCACAGTAAATATCTCAACCTGTCACTCAGGGAAGTTTGTGGCCCGTGGGGCATTTATTTCGAAAGGTAATTCATACTCGGTGATTACTCGGGCCAAAGAGTGTCCCGTTCTATTGGTGCAGCCTGTGCGAAACACGTAGTTAGAAGGGCAGTTATAAATTTACAGATGCTGACACAGTTAGTCATTCATACGTACTCCTGTAAAAATGTACTGACCTGTACTTTTCTTGGAAAACTTAACGCTCAGCGTTGAAGTGAGCAACAGATATGTATGCTATTATCTTAACGGATGAGCGAATTCGAGTTGGGGGCTTGCTATTTAGTTTTATACATCCTTCTAAGCCATAAAATATCTGATGTTCTGGATAATTCAGATAAAAATTTCTTTGCATTTCTTTGGATATTTATTTCAGAAGCGTTTTTGGGAGATATAAGTTAGGTCGGGCTAATATGCACAGCTCACTTGGCTGTTTTCCCCACAGACAAACATTAGTTAGGGCTTCAGCTTAATCATACTGAAAAATAAGGTAAGAAACGATCTAATGAAGCAATTTTCTATCAATATCTAAACAGTGACAGAATTTTGATAAAAATTGATTGTTAACCGACAAAGGGCGTCAAGGAGGAAAATTGTCAGGTTCAATTTTAGCTAATACTAACATTGACAGTTTTCTATATGCTGACGCATCTTCTCAAGACTGAAATAGTTTTAGACGCTAGATATTTCGTATTTGTAGGACATAAAATATAATTCTTCGTTAGATTTTCAAAACTGCTACCATAATTTGGATTAATGAACCGGATTTATTTTGCATATTTTAGGGCTAGTTTGTATGTTGAACAAGTATTCATTTGCATAGTTTAGCAAAAGTTAATAAAATGTTTTAATAAAGGTCTGTATTGGCTCATTTTCTGTATTTACGTCATTTTCTGTGATAATATTGGTTAATCTGCGAGCGCTAATGTGTTGGGTCCATGAATATGCTCTATAAAGTACCTTGTTTTTAATTTTAAAAAGTTTAAATTTAAGTATTTAATTTAAAATTGAATTTAGAATTACGCGGAACATTAATTTTAATATTGAAATTTGCCAATGGTTTGGAGAAAGTCTTCCTAAGATCCTTTAAAAACCGTACTAAATATTCAAATTGAACATTCGTGCCATATAATGAGCATGTGATAGCTGATAATCAATTGACAGTGTTGTCCATGCATTAAAAAGCAGAAGGCGGCGTAGTACGAGTGTTTATTCTTACAGAAGTAAAAAAAAACTTAATGGAAATATTTGAAAGGTTGAGGCTTTTTTTTTGCGTTGGTACGTATTGCATCTTGAAGTATATCTGTAAAACATTAAGCCAGATGTCTAAGAAAGTGAAGAGCTTTTGGTCAAAATCATTTGCTAGCCTTTTAAAGATATTTCAAGTATCAATTTTAAAACCTAAATGAACTCGAAATATTCTTCTTGTAACAGCTGATTAAGTACAGGCATAATCTGCTGTTTTAACCCGTGGAGATTGAATTTGGAGCCCAAAACAAAGACCGGAAAATCAAAAGAAAAATTCACGACCGTAAAAATCAATTGGGCGCCATAATCGGGTTGTGCTCTTTGCAAACGGTCCCAGAGGAGTGATTATGTGATAAGAAGTTCGAATAAAAATATCTGATTTAGTTTCTTTTAACTTAATGTTGTAAGATATTATCGGTCATCCTCGAAAAGCTCATAGATAAGGGGAATCCGTTCATCGAGGGGATTTTTAACCTGTGAATCTGCACGAATGGAATCACGGCTTTTGAGGTGAACAGTTTGTCACGAAGCTTGCGGTAAGCAAAAATTGTTCCACCCAGAGAATGACGTAAACGCCTTTCATAGTGAATTTCCAGAGGTCCATTCAAGGTCTTGGCCTGCATTCCAGGCATCTTTTTTTTTGGCATGGTCACCTCTCTTGGATCAGTGTGTTGAGCCTTTGTTCCTAAAAAGTGAAAGTTTGAATGATAATAAGTATATGGTTGATGATTTTTTTTGCGCCGAGTTTGCCTCAAAAAGGATGAATGACGGTTCACGGGCATTTTTTTCTGTCGCTCTATTCTCCGTTAACGAGTACAATAAGTAAATATTTAAAGCAAGAAATATTTCTCACGGTTATGGTTGCACTCGCCAATGCACGGGCCCATGTGGAGAGAGTATGTGGAATGTTGTTCCTCCGTAAGCCTAAAGGAGAAAACTCGTGATCGTGCAGTAAGCTCCCTAAGATACACAAACACATTTGACTGGTTTTGAGGTAAAAATGAATGAAATTTTCGCCTATTCTTTCCACGACACCCCGTGCACATAAATTCAAATATTGATCTTTTATTGAACTATAGATTAGCAGTAAAGTCATTGGATAGGTATTAGTGTTCAAGCCATTTCAATACACACTAAGTTTAATTTCTCGTCCATTAAATATGCAAGAAGAGCGTGGTTATCGCCCAAAGCAGTACACGTCCCTACTTAGATACTATTCCATAAACCAATGATTCCACATTGAATCGGCCTTCCTTTTTAGCTTATTATTTGTCTATATCTAAGAGACCACAATGATTCAAGGTTTGTGCGGTTTTTTGAACCGTCCAGGTTGCTTTAGGCGTTCAAAGACTCTCACTCAAAACTAGAAACGCCCTAATAGGAGCTCAGTAAGCTGGCACCTCGCCTAAACTTTCCTACCCGATTTATTTACGTCCCCATTACATTGCTTGCACTAACTCGTTTTTTTTTTGATTTCATTTCGGATACCCGGGAGCGTTGAAGAATGTGAAAGGCAGGTTGTTTGTTGAAAATTACTAGAAAAATCGTAAAAAAAACCCGTAGAAATCTAGGAGGCCTTCCACCCTTACTATAAGACTTGTTTTCTTATTGAATTAATACACCTCAGCCATTACATGGTTAAAATTTGGATGAATAAATAGTTTAGAGATAGCGAATAGTAAAATCGCAAGAATTTGTGAACACAATATTATTACTAAAAACAGAATATTCAATATCCCCAAGTACGGTGTCAGTCACAAGAAAAATATTTTCTACCGGTCAATGTATGTTTTTATGAACATTTTATAAAATTTACCGCTAGCTATTGAGCTAAAAACTGTAAACTGTAAACGGGAGCGCTTGTGGGGGAAATATTTTTATTTTGTTCTAAGTTACCCAGAGTGTTATACTATATTTGCGTAGTAAAACCTTATCTTATTGCTTTTATTATTGATAACATCTCGTCTCATATGGGCAGAGAACTATTTTGCACTGATGTATCACAGGAACGCTCCTCATGAATTAAGAAACCATGTATTAACACAATCTATTTTCCACCTCCTTTCATTTCGTCCAATATGTCTCATCGTTTCCCAGGTTGACCCCTATCACTCAAAATTCTAACCTTTATCTTAGTCTTTAGTCATCTATTACTACACTTATGTACCCGGCGATTTTTCCACTTTGGATTTCTCCCAACAATCTTCTATCTTCCCCTGCCATACTTAACACTTCTTCTTTTTCCTTTATTTCCATTCATTTTTTTCCATTCTTCTTCACACCAACATCTCTGAATGTTCTCATAGTTTTGGAGCATCTTATCTTCTTGTCCCCTATAACCCGATTCACACTCTTGACAGGAAGACCTTCAGATCAATGAAACTTTCAGACCCATAATTGTTTATTCCTCATATTAAAGATTTCACTAAGGTTTCCTTTACAATTTTACACTAATTCGCTGTCATAAACCTTCTACTAATTTCAACGATTTTCTAACCTAACGAAATCATTCTTTCAACATCCCATCTACTTTCCTTTCTATTAGTGAACTTTAATTCCATCGCTGTTCTATTCATGCCTTCAAGCTTTCATATTTCCCAATTACTTTATTATAAGTTTTCTTTTCTTTGATTCTCATCTCATACGTATCACAATGATTTTATTACGCTATGCAATGGTTGAAATAAATGAGTAATTTGAAAGTTCTTGAAATGGAATAGAAATAAACGACTTACCTCAGTGAAACTATTTTATTTTTCAATAAAGTCTCCCTGTATACAAGGACTTGTACTAATTCATATGGTCCTGTAATGTTCCAGTGTCTTGGCCCCATCTCGAAAATGAGATTTCTTCAGACCTGCAAAATACCCGTCTACTTCGCCTGTTAGTTTATTGTTTGAGAAGAATCTTCGTCCACCGTGGAGAATTTTGAGCTTGGGGAAGAGTTGAAAATATGATGGATCTAAGTCAGGTGAATACGGTGGGTGTAGCGACAATTCGTATATTAGTTCAAGTATTTTTGCTATGGCAACGACACGTGTGTAGGTGAAAGATAACTTTTTTCCTTGCCAAACCTGGGCTTTCTTCGTGTACCTCTTGCTATAGTTGGTCCAGTAGCTTGGCGTAGTAGTTTTTGGTAATTTTTTGACCATTGAGAAGATAATCTATAAGCAGAATCACTTTCAAATCCCAGAAAACTGAAGCCATCACCTTTCCGGGTCTTACCTTTGGTTTCTTTGGTGGTACCGAACCAACATGCGTCCAGTGCTTTGAATGCTGTATTATCTCTGGGGTATTGTAGTGAACCCAAGTTTCATCTGTGGTCACAAACCACCGCAGAAAATCTTGCTGGTTGCTCTTAAAATGGGTCAATCATTTTTCGGAAATTTCCGTACTGATGAACAAATTTTAGTTATCCAGTTAAACAAAGTAAATGTGCAGTTTTATAGGTTCTCGGAATCACCACCAGACCAATCACCAGCGCTTTTTCAACGAATTTTCTGTCAGTTCAACGTATCCAGTCACAGTACCCCTCTAGCTGATAATTTTCTGATATCGAAATCCACTGTTAAAGTATGATATACCCATTCAGCTCACATCCCTACAGCGTCAGCAATTTCTCGCACTTTCAGTCGGCGGTACTCCCTTACCTTATGCACTTTTGCAATAATTTCTGGGATAGTGGCACATTTCGGCCGACCACTACGCGGATGATCATCTCAGCTGCCACGACCAATCTTAAACTCTTTCACCCACCAGGGAACAGTTAAATATGAATGAGCAGAGTACTCCAGAGTGTTATGAAAGTCGGAATGAATTTCATTTGCTTTCATACCTTTCTTTATGAAGTATTTAATCACCGCTCGAATCTCAATTTTTTCCATCTTTACAAATCACTTCACGGGAACAACAACAGAGAGGCGTCCACATCACGGATCTCTTCCCAAAGCTATGACGCCTTACGTGTTTACTCAGGATTACCCATCCCAACCCGGGAAATTCGTTGAACAAGCGCTGATATCTAATGGTGATTCCGAGAACCTATCAAACTACTCTCTCATTTGATTAACTGGGTAACTAAAATTTGTTCATCATAAAATATGAATGGATGAGTTGCCCACCTGCTTTTCCAACTACCTCTGGGTAGTTCTACTACTATTTCATTTCTCGGTTTGTAACGACAATTCTGTGTCAACCCCCTAATTTTCGCTGCCATCCTGATTGTACATCAGCAACCCGCACCCGCTTTGGTCAAGTCACCTGTTTCTCCTGTCTTCTCTAGTCTTGTGCAAAATATTCATTAATTGTATCCACTTCCATCTGTCGGTTGCCTTTTTAAAACCCAGGAAATAAACATTTAAGCGCATATCGAAATCTATATTCCTTCATATCAATGGTATAATTGTTGCCATGAAATCAGTGATGGCATTACCGATGAAGTTTGCTCATTACCCTTCTAAATCAAAACCACGAAAGAGTCAATCGAACCATGCTACGAAAGAGTCAATAAAAACGCTTCTTTCCGCTTTAATCAAACAATCAATTTCTTCTGTTAACTATCTTTCCAAGCTTGTTTAATTTCATTTCCTGCACTGCACTTTCTATCATGCAACCAGACAAAACTGGACCATAGTCATTCTAATCAACATCATTTTCTTTTCCTGTGCCTTCTTCTTTCTTCTTCTTCTTGGCCTAATATCCAGCGCCGTTATACGAGCATGGTCTCTGGAGGCTCTGGGCCATCCCTCATTCGCAACTCCTACCATTTACGTTACGGAAAATATAATTCTATCTGTTCACAATCGTACCTTGCACACAGCCAGTAGAATAATATTTAGCATCCAGTACTTCTAAATCAATGATACATATTTACTAAATGTCGTTTTTTTACAGATAAGATTTCCCTTTACCTTATTTTGCATACTTTTGATTGTATCCTTGTAGTAGTTATTAGAGCAGGCGACCGAAAACTAGGATCATTTGTATCATAAGGGATAGGGAGAGGAATGTGGTAGAGGTAGGATATTCAAGGAATGGTGTTAGTGTGGAGAGAAGAATCCCAACGCTGACATTAGCTTACTCTTGAAGATTGGCACCAAGGGGTCATACAGGTAACACCCCATCCGAAAGATGGCGTATCCACTCGCACGCTCTCCAGATAGCACCTAAGAAAGGTTCGGGATATATCTGAAAAATGCTTCCACCACTGGAATTCGAACTGGACTCGCTGGTCGGGAGCTCGGTACACTAACCAACGTACCACCTCGATCTTTAAATATGGTCATATTTACACAAATTTTCAAGAAAACTGGTTAGTTATAATTTTTAAGCATAAATATACGAGTATTTATAATAAATAATATGTTTCTTTGAACTGTTATCCATTTTTCTTTTCCTTAACGCTGGATCTGAATTACTGCAAATGTGATAACAGGTACCACTTTTCGCATATATTAAACCAGATAGCACTGACCATGAAATGTCCTCCTTATTTTGGCATTCATGCGCTTTGGGCACGTTTGTCGGACAATGTATGTATTTGCTTTAAGTTTTTGACCCCCTTTTCATGCGCAGAACAGGTATCGTACTTTGTAAAAAAAACTAAAAACTATAAACTTCATCGTATAGTTTGAAAAAGACTAAATCATGCAATCTGAAAATTATTAAAATAATAACTTACATTTCACTTTGGATTTTGATGGAAAATACAATAATTGAACTATCACAATAAAAGATTTGAGTGCGCGTTCTTCTTTTGTCCGCCCATAAAACTCGACAAGACATATGTCATAAATTCTATCCGTCCAATTTGGAATAATCTATATTCTCCTGAAATTCTACTTACGGACCTTAAATGTAACTTTAAATGCACAACTAATTGGAGGTACGCTGCATGCAACTGTCCTTGCAACGTGCCCTCAGACAATTAGCTGCATGTAATGTTAATGAAGTTGATACAAGAATTTTTCAAATTGTCTTTAAAGGGGTACACTAAAAAAATTATTATTTTTTTAATTTTATGAGTGGTTTTTCAGCATATTGTTGAATTTTAATTGTCTCTCCCAGCCTGTAAAGAGAATTTTTTTAACTGAAAATCATTAATTTCTCATAATAATTGTAAAAAACTTCCACCGTCTAAATAAATTTAGTTTTTATTCAAATTCATGTCAGAATGAATTAAAAGGAAAATTATCTTAGAAGTATTGGTGCTTCATCCAAAAAACTAACAGAATTTAATTAATACTGCCATAACTAAGGAAAATTTCTACGTTCTTAGTAGCGATGGAGCTGTACGTTATTTCGGAAACTTTAGCTCATGAATGAAATGCCATAGACGTTTTCGTGATAAATTTTAAATAGGGTTCACATATATTTAGTTTTACTTGATGTATTGATTGATTGATTAATTTATTTAAGTTTTATAAATATCCATCATGTAACGCGACCAAGGTCAGAATGATTAATTGGAAAATAAGAACCTACGAAAGAAAAACACAATACAGGAATTTTGTAGGTATTTCCCTCGCTCCTATTCTTTCCCGTCCACCTATCTATTATCTAAAGTTATATTATTGTCATCATCTAAAATAATATTATGATTCCCAATTTAATTTAAGAGGATTTGTTTGTAACAAATCATGCTGACACGGTTTTGTCGCTTTCAATGCAATTACCCCCATTCATTAAGATTGCAAGTACGCAAAAGCTCGCGAGTGATTGAAAAAAAAATTATAACATTGAATTTTTTAACTCCTTTAGTTTATACTCGTTGATGAATTAGGTGATTTCAATCAATATAAATCTCTAGCGTTATTTTTAAAAGTGTAACGAGATAAAAAAGAGAATTTCTCAGCCAGTTTGCTCTTGTGACGAAATGCAAAAGTGATATGAACCGCTTTTAAAGTCTTATTATTCAACTGAACTTATTACTTCCAAAGATTTATGATCGAACGACATTCCATCGGTTTGAAACGTCAACAGACGATGTGAAACGATACGGCATGGAAAAAGAATTTGCTCCACTTCCGGGGATTCGCACTTCTGCTCCCATGCACAAAGTAGACCATTGTCTTTTAGTACCTCTATATAAGCGTACCTAATGCAGATTTATGGATATGTTTGCCTTTTACGTTTTGCATGCGTCAGGAAACATGATTTACTAATACATAAGTCTTCTCTACCGTACAATTCCGATTGGCTGTGCTTGGAAAGCATTCAAATTCTAACCATTGTTTCAGCGAGCACAATGCGGCTGACGTGAATTAGGTTACTATTTCCTATTTATAGTAAAAGGTCCTGAAAAGATTCTTTTTGATGGCTCTTATAAGTAGTTAAGAGGGAGAGTTATTTTATTTTTTATCCATATGATCTTCTATAGCTTTCAAACCAAATTTCTCGATATTCTCGCGGGGAGATACCCGCATTTATATTATCTTTCACGAAGGAACGTAAGAGGTGTCAGGTACATATTATTGCTTTCCATATCTAACAAATCTTGCCAATTGTTAATCTGTATCGGCAAATATTGAACTATTGTTAAACAATAAAAATAAACAGTACTAATAAGTACATGCACGAATTTGAGTTCAAACAAAACGTAATTAGTCCGAGTCGAGTCCGGGGAATTTTTTTGGAAAAATCTCCAACTCTGTGCGTACAATATTAAGCCATGGAAATACATAATTGATGCATATTTAATAGTTTAAGGTATGCCAGCACAATTTAAATGCAAACTCCATTATTATTCATTCAATCCGAAGATTGGTTGAGTGTAGCCCTTCCTTTTACCCTTTCTAATGCTAACTCCCTAATTGCCCTGAGAGCCCTTCATATCTAATAATCTTTTTTACTTGGCCTACCCATTTGTCCCTTGATTCCTGCCTTCCCTCCCATTCCTTTCTCTCCCAACATTCTTCTTAATAAATTCAGAAGTTTCAAGGGGTTCTGAATTTTTCTGGTTTTTAATTTTCATATCAAGATGTTTATATTCTCTTACTATCCCTCTACTACCCTTTATCCTCCTTTATCTCTCTTTTTCTCTCCATTTCATCTTCAGCATCCGAGTCCAGGCTCCAGAATGGATCTTCTTTTTTTGATCTATCGTGGCTACTTACTATTCAGCGATGTGTTGGGTTTCCCAATTCTGAATTTTTTGAACGGCGGTGAAATGTTCGTTATTCGTCGCCTTAATAACACGATAGCGCGTGCGCATCATAAAAACCATGATCCCATTCCAGGTCTCCAAGGCTTCTGATTTTATTTTCCAAGAGTCCTTGTCTGGGCTGCATAGAGTGCCCTTACACCATTACTTTCGCGTTTTGCTTCCTCAAATGTAGACTTACATTATTTCAAAAGAAAAAATCTTATTATCTTGAGCGAATGTCTGCTTTAAATCCGTCAAGCCCTTTTCACTACATGCTTTACCAGCACAATAACAAATATAACTAGTAGAAAATAAACTTTGATTAAAAATCAATTATAAGTTTTTGCGAGCTTGATAACAATTTAGTACGCTTTTGCGAAAAAAAAACAAACAATAAATATTATGTTTCGGTCCTCTGGGTATTCACCGACGGGGAGAGGTATGAAAGCGCTCTTGCACTTATGTTTAATGCATGTGGATTAAACGGCGAGCATATTGAATATAGAGAAAGATTGTAACACAGGTATATGGCAGTTACATCTACATCTGCATAAATACCCTGCGAGCCACCAAAAAGGTGTGTGGCAGGGGGTGTAGCACCATGAGGGAAGGGTAAGGGTTGAGGGGGTTGGGGGTTAGGTGAGGAAAGGTGGGGGGAACCCGTAAGAAAAAATATATACATATTCATATATATATATATATGCACACACACACACACATATATATATATATATATACATACATATATTAAAATATACATATACATACACGCATATCCTCGCGCAGTCCCTAACCTGTACGTTAATACTTATTGTAATGAACTATGTCCCCAGCTGTTGGAGATCTATTCTTACCCTTATTTACCGTAGGAGGTTTTACGTAACCTAGATTGTATTTGTTTGTAATTGCCCTCGTTTAAGGAAGGGATTTTGCAACCTAATGGAATGTGAAAACATATTATCCCCAAATTTCGTGACACGGACACCTTATAACTTATTAGGCCACCTTAGCAAGTGTGAATAATTTTGTTTTTTTTCAGATTTAAGTTTAGTGGTACGATTACAGATGCGATAAAAATTGTAAGAGACATGAACCAGGCTTTAGGGCAATCTTAGAATTTAAAACCTTTGGTTTTTAGATTTGAAAATTCACTACCGGCAATGAAAATAAAAGTTTGTAAACATCTGGAACAAAAATGACGAATCCCAAAGTGAAAAAAATCCAACGGGAACAAATAATTTAGTGGAAAGGAGAATCGAGTGGAAGGCTGGATCCTGTCAATGTTCATATCAGTGATGATGACGAAATTAGGCCCATATTAACGTTCCATCCGAAAGGTAGCCAGCTGCCTTCAAGCATTCCTTTCTAACGCCCAAGAAGAAACAGATTAATATAATGTAATCAGATAGATATGAAATACATTCAAACTTGGATTATTATGGACCACTTTTTCACTCGTTCAGAGTTGTAGAGCGGTCACCTGCTTAGCCAACACGTGCCAATGACCGTAAAAAAATTACTGCACCGTCGATATTGTTGTTCTTAACAGTTCTGAAAGTCAATTTGCATTCGACATTCACCTAGTTTGATACGTTACGTTAATTTAATTTACTAGCGTTATTCATATTCTAAGGAGAAATAACCTCCATTAATTAATACATGGTATACTTTGGCGGAACGCAAGAGCTTCAAAAAGCGGCATACTTGCTATAGATTCCATGAATCCCCACTCCGTATCAAATGGGTATGGGGAAAAAAATGGTGTTAGAATTCCTATGTGAATAGAATGGCCTTGTTTACCAGTGGAATGAGCGATCAAAGTCGCTTGAGGCATGACCGTTTGTAATTATGGTTCTTTGCCGGCGAACGCCTCGCGGGAATGGAAGTGGTCCCCGCCTGAATCGTAAAATTTCATACAGAGAACGAAGTCAGTCATTCCTTCCGCGTGGTACACACCTTCTAGAAAACCGGCGGTGAATTTTTTTATAAAAATGTCTCCCTCCTGCGATTTCGACTTTTGGTTAGAAAGCGTCAAAGGGATCGAAAGAAAGGGAGAGGATGAAAGGATTAGTGCGCTGATGAAAGACACGGGCGCTCTCTGCTTTCGGAGAAAGATTTGGTTCGGGGCGGGGAGGGGAAAAAAAAACTCGCAATAGGCATGAACGATGTGGCGAACATTTTTTGTGCCCTCGAAAGAGAGGTTGGGAGGCGCGCGTGATGCGGTTCGCGAATTTGAGACTCTTTTGAGTCCGGAGGGAGCGGGGAAGAAATAGTTGCCTCCGCGTCGGCGGAATTAAGAGGCAGCCACATCGGTGGGCACGCTTCATCATTCTTCGGCGAAAATTTAACCTCTCACCTTCACACTTTTCCAGAGAGCCAGAATGTATTATGCCATTATCCCACTTTTAATATTCCTATTTTTTTAATGATTTTACGAGAAAAGTTTGATGGCTACAGTGCACATGCCGATAAATATGGATCGGAAAACTGTGCGTCGTGCAAAATTTTATTCTGCAAATGGCCGTCACATTGAATACAATATTAAAATTGTGCAATGTCCATCACTTTTATGTAACAAATGAACTGCTATTGAATGATCGATGATAAAATTTGGTTCACATATGCTCATTTAACCTAAAAATGGATTGTTTTCCATTGAATTCATTAACTTTAATGGCAGATAGATCGGCTATCGAAGTGGTTGTTTTAATTAAAATAATTTACCTTAAGCGACGAAAGAAAAAATGCATGTAATGAGTAAATTACATTCGTGTCGCGTCATATCGATTTTCCTTATTTAGCATGTTTAATAAAATTCACATCCTTTAATTTATTTATTTCAAATGACCCACTAAGCCAATCCAAAAATAAAGGCTGGAAAAATGAATGGTTAAATATTATGCGATAAAACAAGGGGTTAAGTGTGCAAAAGCTTTAGTTCGAAAAATTTTTTTATTGTACAAGAATCCTTAACGCGAGGAAAACATTTTTCGACACCGTGATTCGAATGGCACTTTATTACCTAAATTTCCCTAAGGTATCATCATTTCACTTCAGCTGTCCTTTACGCCAAGGAAGATGTTGGTGGATAGATGGAATGGGTTAGTCAAATTAGACTACTAGCCAGTCCTTTATATGAGAGATTCATGATAAAGCTGTCGTCGTTGGATGATTCGGCGTAGGAAGGGTGCCGTCCATCCGGCCACTGGGTGGGTGGATTGCCGGAGAGAAGAGAAAGGGGCCACCACCTACTGGACCTTGACGTCTAGACATTAAGCGTGACTCAAAGTGGGGATTGGTACCTAATGGTGAAATGAGTACTTCATCAGGAGGGTAGTGGTCGGGGAAGGAAAGTTGGAGGGGATGAGGAAAGAAAAGTGCGTTTAAGTTTTCGGGCGGAGAAAGGCGGACAATTCGGGGAAGGGTTTCCACTGCGGTCGATTTAACTTAAAATCCCCAAGAGTACATTTGAAGTCTAATCACGAAGCACCCATCTCAAGGACTAAAAATTCATAGCCCGTCCATCGAACGAGTCTGAGAATGCTACACCTCCGAAGAAGGTTCTTGACACATTTTTTCCAGAGGCATTACAAATATTTCCAGTCTGATTCCCAGTCATGAATTAACACACTGGACCTTTGATAATTTTGGAAGAAATATATATATTTCATATATATAATATATATATATATATATTTCTGTTGATATCCTGTCAATATCCCATTTGATTTGAATCTGAATATTTCACGTTAACATGGGACTTGTACGTATATATGCAGGGTTTGGTTGATTTCAAAATGATCAGGGCTCTTTCATTAAATCAATCGTAAAATACTTACAGTTTATTGTTTAATCATTCACTATTCATTTATTTTTTATTCGTTGTCGTATTTTACGATGCCAAATATTATATAATATACATGTTATTTACTTTCTCCCTCCGATATCTCTCTTTTCTTTTTCCATTGGTAATATACGAAGTAGATACGTGTGCCGCAGATTTTCTTTTTTAACATCACTACGCGTAAGATTTTATAATAAGATTTAATGGTACAGCAGTAATAGGAATAAGATAAGAAATATTTCAGCTGCAATACGCCAGATATAGCAGTTAGTTTTGAAAAATCACCAGTGGTTGATTCATATCGTTACAATTTTGGATTGGATCGAACTTCCAAAACTTTCACAAAGGTAAGCAAGCAATACCGCTTTCTTTCACGGTAGATGAAGTGGTCAAGTGTCTTTCGCCCTCCAAATGTAGACACCTTATGTTACCAGTAATTGCCTGTGATGGGTATCATTTAAATAGTCGCTTCGAGGAATATCCTGACACTGCAACCGCTTTTATGAATTACTCTGTGGAACCATAAGAATTAGGTAACGGTCATATTCCATCCTAGGCCTGTAGAACTCTAGAGCGAATGCCTGAATAGGGGATGGACGTTGAATAGTCACTTTTGAAATCCCAACGAATTTGTGAACGTGGAAAGTCTTTTCCTACACCTGATCTATTCCCTTGAGGTTTTACACAACTTATTGTCAACAAATGAATGCTTTCTATTCCCACGTGCATCCAAAACAGATTGGCTAAGTCTTTAAATGTTTAATGATCCGGTGAAAAAGTGACCATTAGATAAAAAAATAAAGCACTTCAACACAACCATTCAACTCCATCAGTGTGAAAAAGGCATATAAAGAGATGTAAACAACGTAAGCTTCAACATAAAAAGGAAAATTTGCTACAGCAATGCCCGAATTCATATTTTTACAATATCTGTTTTAATATTAGGACGTTATTACATTGAGTATGAATCTTATCCTGGAATATTTATCTGTATGAAAACTTACCTACTCGTATTAATCGTTCAGTGTAAGTACTATATGCTCGTATTCTTTTTTTACGTGGTATTCTATTCAGTAGGTTTTCTATAAAAATAGGTTAGCTTAATATTAGCTTAGCATTATGTATGCCAAAAACTGGTGATGTTACCTTCCTGTTTGAAATGGCTAAAAAAGTCGCTAATGAGTGAACGTTTGCCATAATTTTGGTAAAAAGAAATTCAAAGAATTTAAGACGTGAAACTTCCGAGAGAAGTAAGAGAGTAAAATCAAAGTAAAAACTTTTAAGTAAATTCCAAGACTGGTCCACAACTTTCGATACCTGCTTAGAAAAAAAAGAAGCAGGATTATTTTGCGGGTCTTTATCTTCAACTTACTGGGTTCACCGATCAGATGATTGATTAGTGGAGCTCTCAAAACCATCTTATCAATTATAAAAATTCTTCATTTGCTCGGAGTTTCTTCCTCTTTTCCTGCTGCCTGTTTCTCCGCGATTTTTTTCTTCATATGTTTTTCAATTAGGATCTGCGTCAATGTATCGTACTTCAGGAATTGTTTCCTTTGTTTCTTGTAATTGCTCTCGATAGGCCCGCAAAGTACTTCTTCACGTGCACTTGTACGTAGTAAAACGGCTAGAGTGAGACTGATTATTCAATGTTCAAGGGATGAATTACGCCACTTACGGATCGGGGACTTGTGCATGCGCGAATTCTTTCCATTTAAAATATTGTAAAGTCCCTGACACGCGTTTCATTTCGCAGTAGTAGTAGTAGTAGTTTTTATGGGAGGTGACCAAAAGATAAGGTCATTTACGACATTAAGAGCGGATGGGAAAGGAAGGGAGGAGAGAAACCCGGCGTCGGCATTAGCCTACTTTTAACGAAAGGTGTCAAAAGGTCCGCAGTTTAACGTCCCATCCGACGGACGTCGTACTCACTCGAAGTACTCTCCACAAAGTACCTCAAGCAGGGATTGGCTTCTCACTGAAACATATCTGTCACCTACAGGGTTCGAACCTGGGCCCTCACGGTGGGAAGCCAGTTTGTCATCGCAACATCCCGATCCCCGTTTCATTTCGTTTCCGTGAAAAAAGGAAGCGGTGTCAAATCGAAACTCTTAGCTGGCCTGTTCCAGTAACAGCACATTCTTTTTACTGTTCTTGATTCTATTTTCTATTTCTCCTCTCTTATCACTTTATTTTATATAAATCCTTTTTTTGTAGCATTTCTATCGCTTCTTATCTTCTTTATTTTGATGTGTCTTAATAGTTTTGAAAAATTGCTGTGTTATGCCCCTGCGAAGAGTTCTATTACTCGTTAGTACCTTGGCGTTCCGCCAGATAATTACCGTATTTCGTATGTTTTTATTCTCTTTAACATAGCCTACCAACGTTTCTTAATGATAGCGATTATATAGTATTGATATAAAAGTAACAATATTTCACGTTTTCACTATGCTCTTTCCTAATATTGCTTCAATATTATCTTCTTTACCCCGGTTGCGGATTATTACCTTTCATTTCAAGTAATTTATACTGAAGGTCTGTTGAAATGAAAATAGATTTTTAAAAATGGTAATGCTCAGTACAAATCCAAAACGCATTTTTGACTAAAATTTTTTTCCCTCCCCTTAAGGCGGGGAAATAACTTGTTCGAAATATAGCAGGCCACGAAGTTTCTCAGTTTTTCTCCTTTTCCTAAAAGTTTCTCAATTCATCAGTTGCCAAAATTCGACTGTTATTTGAATTTTAAATTCAATTCATTTACATTTTACAAGAGTATATCAAAATTGGTAAAATTACGATTGGTGCCAGTACAGTCAAAGTATACCAAATTATAAGAAAAATAACGACTCTGATCGGTCTCTTGGCCTTAAAAGCTATAGGTTATTAGTAAAAATTATTAAAATAGGCGGGGAAAATATAGAGCAGGTAGAACAGTTTACATATCTCGGAAGTGTTTTGGACCAATACGGTCAAAGTGGTAGGGACGTAAGGAGAAGAATTGCGCTTGGCAAGGAGGCTTTCTCAAGGAGGAGGGAGTTGATGACGGGGACATTGAGTAGGGATGTTAAGACAAGACTCGTAAAAACTCTGATATGGAGCGTAGGTGCGGAAACGTGGTCACTGAAGCAGGAGGATAGACGTAGTTTGGAGGCTTTTCAAATGTGGATGTGGAGAAGAATGGAGAAGGTGAAATGGACCGAAAGGAAAACAAATTAGGAAGTACTGGAGATGGTGGGTGAGGAGAGGGGTTTGTTGAGAGAAATCCTATGGAGGCAGGAAAAATGGATGAAAGGCGTATTGAGCGGTAGTGGAATGTTGAAGAGGGTAATAAAGGGGAGAATGTTGGGCAAGCGAGGTAAGGGCAGGAACAGGATAGGGATGCTGGACGGGATGAAGGGAGGAAAGAAGTACACAGAGATGAAGAGGGACCTGATAGATTAATTTGCTAGGTGGGGAGTCACAAAATGTTTGTTTGATAGTTGTGTCCATCCAAAAACCTACCTTAACCGGTGGATTACCTAATAATAATACACTAATTTTATCGAGTTTAAAGTATTACGGAGGCTATAAGGTACTAAAGTTGCTTGTCTCAGCACGCGTCGAAAACAAGGTCTGTCCCAAAAGTAGAAGGACTGAGCTATTTAAAAAAATTATTACCTGAATTGATATTCACTCAAAATTCTTGGATGTAGAACTCTCTTACTTCCACACATCGCTGCCACCGGGCATTCCACGCCTTGTACGCCTTCAAGAAGGCGTAGGAGGCGTGGAATGCAGCTAAGCTCTCTCTTTACGGACTGTTGTAACGCTTCTACCGAACCGTGGTGACGTCCTTTCAGCACGGACTTGAGGCAAGGGAAGATGAAGAAGTCTGATGGGGCAACATCAGGGCTATAGAGTGGCTGAGGCAGGGATCTCAAGCTCTTGGTAGATCAGCGTGAGAGTTTTCTTTTGTTCACCCGAGAGCATTCGCGGCATGCCCATGTTTTTGGTCTTAAGTGGGTGCATAGCACTTTGAGGGATACCAAGTTTATCAGAAAATATGTGAACATTTAATCTGCGATCCCTGCCTAACTAGACCTTCGCTCTTGCAAGGGTTTAGATACTTTTTGTGGCCGAAGGGCATCCTCAATGTTCGGCGTCTTCGACATCTTCTCCCGATACAACTTTCGTCACTCAAAAACACCCGGTCTACCCATGGTGTTATCACCATAAGCTTCCTTGAGCATGTCATGAGTCTCTTTGATGGTTTTGCCCAGTTTCACGCAAAATTTGATGGCTTAACGCTTTTCCAATAACCGGTTCATAACGGAGAGTAACGAGGTCACGATAAAGAGGTTTTGCAAACAAACGATTTGCACTCCACAAAGGCTGGGAGCCTACTGCCATCGGCCTCCAGACTTTCGCGAGACTCCCCTCCCTCGAACCCAGCCAGAAGAACCGCCATCCATCCGTTCGTCTATTCGGGAAAAAAAAGTCCTTCGACTTTTGGGACAGATCTTGCATCTGTAATACATGATTCACTTGTTGCGATCGTGCCTTGTGTATCGGACTTCAAATAGAAGTCGTCGATGTATGCAAAAGATATGTCCTATACTCTTCTTGTTAAAAATTGAGGCGGATATATGCCTTCGAAAATATTGATGCATTTCATCATACCGCGAAAATTGGCGAAATCACCTCTTGATTAGCGTAAACCTTAAATAATTCAATTAAATCTTCATACATGGCTACAATCATTTCGCACAACTGGCTCCATTAAATTCACTCTCGTTGACTGGTTTTACGTGTGGTAAGCATCTTGTTTGCCGTCAATTTCATCATTTGATTTTAGAGTTCCGTTTTTTTGTTCTGATTCTTACCATCCTTAGAATAAGATGAATGGTTAAATCAGGATATAATCAGTTAGCAACCAATGATTGCTCTTCGGACGTGACTTTATGGTAGCGAAGTGAGTTTCAGACGTTAAGTGGTGGCATGTTATGATGCTAGTCTTACCTAGTTGGTCAAATCGTACGGATTTGGTCCTTGGCTGCAAATATCAGTGGAATATGGAGTCGTAAATGATTCGTGCAGTTCCCAGTTTTCGTTTTTTCAATCCAATGAATCGTAATTGCCTATTCAGTTTGCGTCACGTGCGGGCTTATTGGAGGTGGATGGTGGGGCGTGATGGACGAGGACAGATTGAGCTGCCGAAACGAGTGGCTTAGGGTGATGGGCATGGCATGTGTTTGGGGGGAAGAAAAGGAAGAAATAAAAGAACAAGGAGCGGTCGCCGTGAGATTCGGGAGCTCATTAAAAGCCCTGTTGAGTTGCTGCCGGGATTGGAAAGCTGGGGAATAAGTGGAGATGTCTCCGGTCAAGAATTCACTCTCCCTCCCATTGGCGGGCGTGTGGGGAGAAAAAAAATAGGGACACGGTATGGCGCCGTGTCCCAATTTCGGTGGATAGAGTTTAGTTCATTTTACAAGGGGGTAATTTTTTTTGCTTCATCGTAATGGGCCGATACCGCCCTAAAAACGTGAATATTCCGGGGCCCTGCTTCGGGGGGAAAAAGATGCCTTCATGCCTATTCAAGATATCGAAAACGACCTTTTTCGTATCTTGCTCCCACGGTTAGGCAAATTGCTCTCCGAAGATATGGTCGTGCCATGCCCCTTCAGAGTGATGTAGTTACTGTCAAACGGAAATAAAATCATGAGTTTCTCCTTCATTCTCTCTTTTAAGTAATTTTTTTTACCTTTTTTGAATGTCGCCTTCCAGTATCTGCCGTGTTTCATTATTCTCCCCGAGTCACGCTCTTGTTCTCTTTCGGGGCGTAAAATCCTTAATTTTGGTGGTAACTTTCTGATAGAGGCGTCAATAACGTTCACCTACCCATGATGGCCAGAGAGCAGTTCGGATGAAAGTGATGACGATGCGATCTGAACATCAATACGGAAGCATCGCGTGCATGCGGGTCAAGGCGGAGTGCACTCGTGTCCTCCAGTCCTAACCGCTACGTAATCTGCGTCCAGTGCTGACGTCAGTTGAATTCCTCTTCCTGGTTGGATGATGTGATGCGTAGGGAAAATTGTCTGCTCCAATCACTGCGCGTTCCTCCCGGTCGATTTCTTAGTGATCACGAAAATTTCGGTATTGCATGCGAGTTTCGTGATACCTGTACGGCTGACACCAAGAATGCCCGTTGATCCAACGGTAAAAGATTACTTTTGTGATTCGATACGTAAAACTGACTAAATTATGCTACGCTTTGGGCGTTTATGTTTTGTCTTTAAAATAAAAAAACCAAAGTATTATTGATGAATAAACCTAGGAAGGAAAATGATAAGGGAGTGCTACATATACGAGTATAATCGTATACGAGTATATAATATATAACATAATAATATACGAGTATACTCGTATAAAACCTACCAATGAGTTTACGTTGTACTTTATCGGAAGCAGCTGTGGCAAGGATGATTACATGGATCGATCATAATTCCCATGATGAAATATTGGACATGTCGATGTCTGCACTACCAATCCGCATCGATATATTGCTGTTTATCTTCTTCGTGAGCTAACACTCATTCAAACTTTAAAAAATCCCGCTTGCGTTTATTTAAACAATAACAATTTGCGTCAAAGATATTTCATGAATTCAAACTATATCTTTTCCAGCAGGTTTTAAAAGTCCACATTTCCTCAATGGCGTTATATTAATGAATAGTAAAGGAAGGACAATTGTCTTTGTAGATACGGACCCTTGGAGTGAAATAAGACTTCATAATAATGCACGAATGCTACAGAGCTAAGAGTAACTATTTCCGCGTTACTGTAAAGAGAGTAATTGATGATTCATGAAATCTAAAGCAATATTTCCACGTTTCTATGAAACTCATTTTTGATAGCTTCAAGAGAAAACATTTTTTCGCAAATGTTAATGGATACCGAAGCCAAGCCCTCAGTTAATTACCATATCACTTAATAATTTCAATAATGAAGAGCAATTGATATCTTTAAAAAATACTAATAATATCCCAAAAACAAATATACTATTCGTTATTGCCATGTTAGTTTACACATTTCATTATTGTTTTTTCTTGAAGGCCGAGTTAACTTCAATTGAGGAACTGAATTTCGGACTATTTAATGGCGAAGAAAATGTTTGACTTTTAAAATACGCATAAGGTGAGTAAAGGTTTCATTTTATTTATAAGCGCAAAACAGTTACATTAAAATGTGTATTTCATATTATCTGTTTTGCACTATATCACCTGTGGTCACTTTCGTGAATTATTTCATAAAGCATCACGCACGGATGTACATACAGGAAAATATCCTATGTAAGGCCTGAAATTAACTTCTCTTAAAGTAGTCGTATGAAATATTTGTGTCCAAATCGGTGTGCTTGTATCTGCATAGCCTATGTAATAATTTACATTAATAAGCTTCGGCTACGAGCGTGAAGGACCATTTGTTTTCAAGATTGAAACACCCTTACTCTCTCACAATATTGAGACTGATGTGGCTATATTGAGTTCTACATTGTAATTTACTTTTAAATTGATCTCTCTGTAGTCAATTTCATCGAGAATACAGCTCTTCAGTCTTCAATTAGAGTTAATAAAAGGAATTCGCTCAAATTATTCACCCCCGAATTTTTTAAAAATGATTCACAAAATAAATTGGAATACTCTCTACAGTTTTGTTTGATACTATTCCGTTTTTCTTTGAATCTTTATGTTTCATTACTGGCAGGTGAAAGTGGTTTCAAACTTTCTTGCACTCTTAGAGAAGCTTTATTTGAGCAGTTATAGTTGACAAACGTTTTCTTACATTTTAGTCCTGCTGTGGGGGTTTATTATTTTACTCTTGAAAGAAGCGTGAGTAGAACCCCGAAGGAGAATTTATCTTTCTTTTCAACCTAAATATTCACTGCTAACTGACCAAAATGGGTATCGATGAAAGCGTTTAAAGAAATGTGTTTAAAAATGGCGGCCCTCTCGATTTTTTTTAAGTGTTGCAAGGAATATGGCGGGAAATTAGGAGATGAGAGGTTGGGGGAAGTGGTGCTATAAAATTGCGTGCGAAACATTTGTTACAAGTGAAATAAGGGTCATGTTTCAAGAATGAAACCTACTTTCCAAATCGTTTACAAGAGTTGAATATGCCGGTCAGAGTAGCTTGACCTTCAGTGTGTTCACCCAATAAGGCGATGACATGGGCTTTAATCTCCTCTTGGGAACGAGCCTTTTGTCCTATTTTAATGACTTACTTGCAAAATATGATTACGAAAACACCATTAATTTGTCTCAACGGTGTAAAAGAACTTTCAGTAAATATATATGTTTGAAAATAGGCAACTGAGGTTAGTTATATCTTTTTTATATTGGGGGTAATATTAGGACGATGCTTAAGTTATTGACTGTATAATAGGTAGCTTAGTGTCTGATGCAATAATTTGTTAGATGTAAATTTTAGATAATGCCAAAATCGCGCTGTTAGAAACAAGATAGGTAATGAAAAGGAAAGGGGTCAGTTAATAAAAATAATACTACCGAATAATCATTCTTAATTGACTCCAATTGATTTACAACTAGACTTTAATGTTGATAAGGTATCAGTACATGATGATACTGTGACGCTTTAAAGAGTGATATGTTTCTTTGAATTATATTTAGGCAGGACTATTATGTCACATTGCTCCCTTAATGATGCACTTCTTTGGATTCCCACAAATCCCATTTCCTATAAATTACACTAATGTCGGAATATCTTATGGATTAACTTAGGAGAAACAATTTTTCTCTGAGCGAGAATCGGCTATAAGTGGATACAGGGACCGGCTTGGCTGTTAAATGCACTAGTTCAATCCTGTGTCCACCGCCCTAACTCTACCCATATTGTTATCAATTTGATGAATAAGGACACAATATCTCAATTAGCTCTCGTATTTTGATATTTGTGATCGAATCATGCTTTTTCATCGTTGAAACGTGATTGTCTATGATCTTTGGCATAATTATACATCTAGGCGGTCGATTATCAGGTTTTTTCCCCATATAATATGTTTCTTCTTGTCGAGAGAAAGTTTTGCTAATGTAGAATTGCTTCTGAGAAATCAACACGCTTCCGATACCGGACCAGATTTTGTTTCGTAACAATCAGAATGGAAATTCGGCCTCTCCCAATTCAAGGGTAAAAAACGCATTTTCCTAATTGCAACATCTGCCATACAGATAAATTCTTTGCATTATCTCGACGGCCTTGGTAGATCGATGTGGGGAGGATATACGTAATGAAGGCATGGGAATGAGAATTTCGTCATATTATTTGGAAGAAGAGCCTTTTAAGTAAAGCAAAATGTATGAAGGGAAAAAGCAATTAACGTACTTTGGCTGTATTCCTTACTGTATTTCGTATCTAATTTGGGTTGCATTTTGCATATTTCAGCAGTAAATAGGAAATTTTGCATGGGATACCATCAGCAGGAGAAACATAAAAAAATTTAGCTGTATAACAGAGTCCAAAAATGTAAAAAGGTGGTCATCAGGAAACACGTGGGGCTTAATGATGCACATACTTCAGAAAATTGGTCCTTGAAATAATAGAGTGGAGGTTTGGTGGTTTAAGTTCGAAGGAGTAGTTAACGAATTTCATTTTGAAGTGTATTGAGATGTCAGAGGCTGTGATGAAAGAAGTAATGACGTGGGCGAGAAATACGGAGGAGAAGAATGGGCAATTTTGGCGGTATGAAGGGGTATAGATACTATGAGGAGCCAAATAAGGCGATCGATTACGAGAAATGTCTTTATATTTTCGAAAGTTATTCCTGAACCAAGGAAATTATATTACTTTTCAGAGGCTGTCCAAAACAGGGAATTTCACAAGCCATATTTTAGAATACTTTCTCTATATACCCGTATTTAAATTTATATATATATATATATATATATATATATATATATATATATATATATATACATATATACCCACCATATTGTGTGTGTGTACACATGCATACTGATTTACGTCATAAGCTTAGACGTCATCTCCATTCGGTTCCCATCAAACGTGAGTTATGCAAACTGCTGAGTTTAATCCTTGCGCGCATTTTGACGAGTATGAAAGTAATTATACAATTATTCCATCCCAAAGTATCCTGATTTATATCGAAGAATAACTTATTCGACTCGAGAAACTGAGTAGTTCATTTTGACTATTTGTAATTTGACGTCACATGTCTGATTACAAATGTGTGTAGATCTCTGTGGTAAAATTATCTACAATGACTGAATATTTATCTTAATTCATATTTACACATCGGTCACTATTTCAAAAGTTAGACAATTTTTCAAACTGTGTTTTGATGTCAATAAAGTCTGCACATTGCGACGCGTCAGATTCAAATTATGAGATGATTGCGTATTCTACTTGTATACTTAAGCCATATATAACGCTTTGTTGTTGTCTGAGATTTACTGATTTTAAATACAAGCAGATGTGTATGAAAATAAACAATGCATATCACAGTTCTCCCTGTAAACCTTTGACAAAATTACCGGTCGTCCTTGGGCTTACGAGGCATGCAAATCAATTTTTTTCCACGTTAAATGACGCTATTTGTTTGGTAATTATTTATAATGAAGGTAAAATCTATGTAATTTCGATGCCTAGGATCAAGGCGGTTGCCTATATGAACATGAATTTTCAATAAACGAGAGAGCAACTTGAAATCTAATACACATTAAAGTTGAGAATTCGATTGGTCATTCTAAATTCATATGCTACGATGAAATGTTATTTCAACCGTCAATAAAAACGTTATTTCTCATACTTCATAGGTGTTGAGGAAAAATAAATATGCTAGAAATCGGCGGAATAGCAAACTAACAATCCACAAGTTATCAGAATTTAGGCTTGTTCTTTAAGTCTGGTTGAGTGCATTCCTAAATTAAGGGTATTTAATTGTTCTGGGTTAATACCTTTATTCTCATTGACGTTCTTCAAAAAACAACTTTGCTTTTCCACATAAAATTTTATACTCACGACCCAGATTTCGTCACAGTATAACATCATAAGGTAAAAATGCAAGTCAAGCACAGTATATAGAAACACAGCAAATCTACAATTAACAATTATTGCCAACTATGATTTTACAACTAATTATTAGGTGGTACCTGATGTTGATATACAGCGGTGAAACTATGATTGTCAATAATTATTAATTATGGCATTGCTGTGTTTCTATTATCTATTTTCAATATTTAATATAATAGAGCAATGCTACCGAGCAACAGCTAAAACTGTATCATAAAATATGTTTCTACGATACTTTCAGTCCTGCGCTTTAAATGCATTAAGGAGAAGATGATTGAACGCTAAATTAAAATTTATTGAAAAATTAGTTAATGGACTCCTTCCCAACACTCGGTCAACTATTCTTAATCTTACTTTAATCTCTTAATCGAAGCACTAATATTAAATTACTTAACCATACCTCTTCTTTATTAAGATTTATAATTTTTTCGAATGAGTGTATTTATACCGCTTATCTACATCTACATCTACATAAGTACCCTGCGAGCCACCAAAAAGGTGTGTGGCAGGGGGTGTAGCACCATGAGGGAAGGGTAAGTGTTGAGGGGGTTGGGAGTTAGGTGAGGAAAGGTGGGGGGAACCTGTAGGAAAAAAAATATATATATACATATATATATGTATATATACACACATACATATACATACATACATACATACACACATGTATACACATCCTCGCGAAGTCCCTAACCTGTACGTTAATACTTATTGTAATGAACTAAGTCCTGGGGAATTTCGACTACGAGCATTCTGTTCCCTTATCGTTCTTGGAAAAAATGACATTTTAAACCTGTCAGTCTTGCAGTCTATTTCTCTAGTCTTATATTCGTGATCCCTTCGACCGTAATACGTTGGGGTTCGTATTATATCCTTGATGTCATCGGAAAAGGGCCCATCTTTAAATGTTTTTAATAAGTTTAATCTATATTGGAAACGCCGCTGTGTAAGAGAATCCCAACCTAAACTGTCTAACAAAGTGGATACGCTGCTGAGTTGGTCATAACAATGTTTGACAAATCTAGCCCCCCTCCGCTGAACTCGATCTAATTCCGAAACCAAATTTATGTTGTGAGGATCCCATATACTGGCAGCATACTCTAGGTGGGGCCTGACCAAGGCAAGGAAACATCGTTCTTTCACCTTTTCGTCGCATTTACCTAGCACTCTTTTCAAAAATCCCAATTTTTTATTAGCACGACCGCATATTTCTCGTATGTGTTTTCCCCAGGACAGATCGTGAGTAATTGTTACACCCAAGTATTTAAAGGAATCTACCCTCGCGATTTTGGTTTGTTTCACTTTGTAACTATAAGGGAGGGAATTACTCTTTTCCCAAAAATGTATTACTACGCATTTTTTAAAATTCAATTCCAATTGCCATGTATCGCACCAATTTTGAATTGCATCTAGGTCGTTGGCTAACACGACTCTGTCTTCGTGACTTCGGATGTCCCCATAAATTACTGCATCATCGGCGAAAAGACGGAGCTTGCTATTAACTACGGTACTGAGGTCATTTATGTAAATAAGGAAAAGGAGGGGGCCTATGACACTTCCTTGTGGTACCCCCGACGTGACCTTGACAGTATCGGATGATACACCGTCCAGGACGACTGTTTGGACACGATCACTTAAAAATTGTTTAATCCAGTTAATAATACTTTCGTGTATTCCATAGGTTTCCAATTTCGCCAGTAATTTGCAATGAGGGACTTTATCGAAAGCTTTCTTAAAATCTAGGAATATCGCATCAACTGGAATATTACTTTCACCGGAGTTCAATATATCATGTACAAAAAGTGCGAGTTGAGTTTCGCAGGATCTACCCTTACGGAAGCCGTGTTGGTTATTAATTAATAAATCTTGGCTATCGAGGTGCCTCATCATGGAACTAACAATGATGTGTTCAAGAATCTTACAGGAAATGGAAGTCAGCGATATTGGCCTATAATTACTGGGGTCCTCCCTGTCTCCGTTTTTAAATATGGGTGTTACCGAAGCTACCTTCCAGCCGTTTGGCACGCTTTCTTCTGCTAATGATTTCTTAAATATTATATCTAGATATGGGGCAATTTCAGCCGACAGTTCTTTATACACACGTGCCGGTATCTCATCAGGTCCCGGAGATTTGTTGGGGTCTATGTTTTTAAGGAGTAATTCTATTCCGCGGGTGGAAATATTGATTGCTTCCATTGAATGCTGAAATATTTTCGGAAGGTTCTCGGGTGTATTTTTTGAGGATATGTTGAAAACTCTCTGGAAAAATGAGTTTAATATGTTGGCTTTATCTAAACTACTCGTTACTTTATTCCCCTTTTCGATATTCAATGAGTTTACGGTGGACTTGTTTCCCTGCACTTCCCTGACGTAGGACCAAAACATCTTTGGGTTATCGTTCAAATGTTCGCCTAATTTTTTCCTTTTGAATTCCGCTAGCGCCTTCCGGAAGGCCTTCTTGGCAGTGGACCTAGATGCTTTGTAGTTCTGTATGGTTTCGTTGATTTTATCAGGGGAGGAATCTTTAACTGCATTTTTCATTCTGGCATGGCACACCCTTTGCCGCCTAAGAGATTTCCGTACTTCAGAGTTGTACCATCGGGGTTCCTTATTCTCTTTTATATATTTACTAGGTATGAACCTCTGTATTGCTGAACGTGTTATCCTAAGAAAATTATTCCAAGTATCCTCGACACTACTAGTTTTGCTTAATTCGTCAAATATAAAAAAATAACTTTTTAATTCACATTTTAAGCCATCATAGTCCGCTTTATTGAACAAATACACCTTTCTCTTAGGTTTGTTGACTTTATCTACACTTAGAGAAAATTTAGCGTTTACAGCCCTGTGATCACTGATTCCGTCAACAACTTCTATATTTAAGACCTTTTCGGGTATATTTGTGGCTAACAGATCAAGAATGTTCTTTCCCCTTGTTGGTGAAGTGACTAATTGATATAGGGAATTCGAGGTGAACGCGAATAAGAGGGACTCGCATAGATCCTTGTCTTTACCTCCATTTATAAAATTGTACGAATCCCAATCTATTGTGGGAATATTAAAATCACCTCCGATAATTAGGCTATGCTCACTGTTGTGGGATGTAAAGCGTTGTATCTGTTTTTCTAGGTCTGGTATTGAGTTAATGCTAACGTGGGGTGGTCTATAATACGCACAGATATATATTCTTTTCGATCTGGGTGTTTTCACTGAGCACCATACACTTTCTATACAGCTATCAGGAAATAACTCGGCTCTACTGACGTTAGAGTTCTTAACCGCAATAAACACTCCTCCTCCGGCTCTATTTTTTCTGTCGTTTCTATAAACTATAAAGGACTTGGGAAATATTTCGCAATCTGCGATGTCATCTGTTAACCAACTTTCAGTTCCTATAATGATATCAGACTCTGTGCTATGAATGAGATGGTGAAATTCCGGTATTTTATTTTTTAAACTTCGGCAGTTAACTACTACTACAGAAATTATATCCTCGTCTAAAACCTTCTCTGCGGTCTGCTTTCTGGGGATGCTATTTAATCTCTTTGATGTCTTAGTATGCGATCGGCCTATATTCTGATTGGTAATTTTATCTTTTGTCTCATTAGCAGTGCAAGTACTTGGAAGAATCTCTTCTGGCAACCTAGTATTCTTAGACCCACTAATTGACCTACACCTTATTATATCGTTATTTAGGCAATCTGCTCCACTACCTAACCTACGAATTTGCCTAAAAAATATCTACAGTGCTCGAAGATCCTATGAGCCACCCGAGTCGACGCCTCAGGGGTGTAGTGAACCCCGGAACGGTTCAAGGGAGTGGGACACGACCCGAGCACCGGTCTCAAGTCCACAAACTCGGCCCCTATGTCCCGACAGAATTTCCACAGCCTCCCGTTCAGAGACTCAATACGACTCCAAACGTAAGCACCGCAGTCAGTCCGCGGGACAATGCTACATATGGATAACCGTAAGTCCACACCAGACGCCTCCCGCACACGATCCACTTCGGATTTTAGGTCCCCAAAGGCACTCAAAATCCTTTCGGACCCGTATCTGGAGGCATCGTTGGTGCCGACATGGACCACCAATCGCAGCATGGAGCAATTCGTGCCCTGGACCGCCGCCCTTACTGAAGCCGTGGCGTTAGGAATTAACCCCCCCGGCATACAGTAGGAGGTAACCTCCTGGTTCGTCATGTCCCTCTCCGACCTTCCCCGCAATGGGGCCACCAACCGCCGGACGTTGGAACTCCCTAGCAATAAGATTCCCCCCCTCCCAGAGCGACTACCCCTAGGGATGGAGGACTTCGAGGCTCGGGGTGCACTCTCGGCCGCGCAAACAGGCGTCTCGACGCCGTCCTCGGACAGCGCCGCGAAGCTGTTGCTGACAGGGATGGGGACGGTCTCCACCGCCCCCTCTCCCGGAATCGACCTCGCCGCCGCTCCGCGCCTCTTGGTCGCCATCTTCCACTCCTCCATCCGAGGGGAAGGGGTCGCCATCGGGCGAGAAGGGCCAGCCACCGTCGCCTCCACGACCGACTTATTAGCATTTGCACCCGGACACATCCGGGGCACCAAACTGGTGCTGCTTGCGGTCTGGGAGGCAACGGGGCGAGCCCCCGCGCCCGAGACGGCCACACACCCCGTCAGCTAGGAGCAGAGCTCCGCCACTATCCTCTCAAGCTGGGCGACGCGGGCCCTTAAGAGCTCGCTCTCCGCCGCTACTTTCGAGTCATGGACGGAAGACCTTCGGGTAGCCATCCTATTCTAGATTACTATTTACAAGTTTTAACGCTTAGGTTTTACACTGCTATAACTCACGTGGAGTGGAAAATGCGTTCACTAGCTCGGATTTCAAGCAACTCAAGTATATAGGTAAGTTCGACGTGTGCGTGTTGGCTGATTCCAAAGTAGTGGTCAAATGAGGGTCGAGTACCCTCGCAGCGGGGGGGGTTAAGTTGTTGGTGGGTCACACAAGGGAAAAGCTGTTTACGCGGGGAGGGTGACCTTGAAGGTGACTCCGAGGGGAGTGTACAATGGAGAGGGGTAACTAAGGAATTTAGGGGGAGTAGAAGTCCAAGGGTGATACCAGCTAAATGGTTAAAATACGAAGAGAGATGAAGTGTTCAAACTGTATCTATATACCGCGAGTAATACACTTAAATCTACTTCGGGTTAGTATATAAGATGAAGCGGGGCTCAAACACAGAGAAGACACAAAAACTATATATAATTAAAGATATTTATAGCATGCACCTCTAGGAATATACTTAGAAACTAGCAAGGAAAATTAAAGCAACACTCATACACAGGGGAAACACACTAGAAAACGGAAAGGAAGCTTAACGTTAGTTAAGCAAAATTCACATGCAAATCACACGCAAATCTATACACTAAGCTTATAATTTATCTTAAATTTAATCTTAAATTAATTAAATCTACAAAGGGGGCATGGCCGAGACCTGATCTACTGTGGGGCTATTCCGGGGCTTCTGGCCCGATTGGTTCGAGGATATAGATCCGTTTTATCGCCACAATCGAACAGATGGCCCGAATTTGCTTATTGTGAACTTCCATGACTCGGTAGTTGACCGACTATTCGGTCCGTGGAAGCGATGACTACAAGGCTATCGGAATGGCTAGCCGATGGATTCGGTGAGCTGTGGACCCAAATATGACATTTGGAGACTGTTAATTTTTCAGAACTATCTCTTCTGCTAACTAAGCAGGGAAGGTCGAATGGGAATACCTATGTTTATGTTAATTTAGAAATTAATGCACAAAGACTTGTAAGTCTTAACACCGTCTTGAATAATAGTGCACATCTTTCTCCTGTGCACCTAAATAAACTAGATACCAAAGTTATCATATATTAAGGGACTAACAAGAGAACATTGGAGCATTTGCAGTGAAGGAAGAGGGTTTTGATATGTATTAAGAAAAAAATTACATTATATTTTCAAAACGTAATTAACTTTATTCAGTTGTCATTAAATTCGTGAAAATTTCATTTCCGAAGAAATTCTTAGAACAAAAGCCAAATCATTGAGAATCAGCTCAAAATATCACGAAAATGGTCTTGAAATGTATTGAAACGAGTTTTTTGTTGTAAATTATTATTCTTTTATGTATTTTTATTCCATTTCGAGAGTATCAAAAGTTTTATAGCTGCGATATACAACAATATCTGTTACACATAAGGAACTGGAATTTAAATAACTGTCGTTTATGTTCCCAGCTCCAAATGTCGACTAATATTTACCGTAATGGACCTGGACTTAGGTAGAATTGAATGGTAATGTTTTTGGATTTTTTTATACAAAAATGTTTCCGCTGCTTAAAATTACTCTATACTTACCTTTTCCATTAACTTCAATCCCGACTTATCACTTAATACTAATACTTAAACTTGTATACTTATGTATGGGTACCTGTACTTAAACTAAATACTAATTCTTATCCAATGGGGTTTTTACCCCCCTCAATCTACCGTTAGTTGTATTGCGGGATACACATATCTCTGTATATATGTGATCTGGATACTAATTCCGCAATCACTCGTTATAAATGCGGCCAAATGAATCACATTTAGTGGGATATTCATATGCTACACTACATTTTAACTCATGAACTGTTAATGATTTAGTGTGCATTACTCTAATCGGGCTAGGTAGTTGCGTCAATTATTACGAGTGATTTATTATCACTAATTCGTTCCGTCCATGGCTGAAAGAATATAGTAGACTAGTGTTTTGTGGTTATATTTCCTGCTGATTTCACAATTTTTCGTTTTCTTTCGAGATTACACGTGATATATATCTTCTAATTCCTTTTTTTTCCGCGCGGAATCAGTGACTTGACCGTCTGCATAACCACAAGGAAACTATCGTAGCCCTAGCTAGCACTAATCGTCATGGTGGTCATGTAGTCTTTTTGAAAATGATCGCTTTGGGAATCTTTGTTAAGCTCAAGATTTATCGAGACAGTTTTCACACTATCGGTGTTCGTCGGTGTTTTTTGTCGGAAAAGTCATGCGATCGGCGCGAAGATTAAAGTTATTAAAATGATGGCTTTGCCGTCATTGATACTGATGTATGATATAATTTCTGACTCAAGTGAGAATGTTCAGATGGTTTCGATGAAAGACTAAAGAGCACTTGAGGTAATCGTCCTTGCAAATAGTTGTTTACATTTTCATGATTCTTGTTGGGCTAATCAAGAAATATATATCAAATAATCGAAAATCACACGCAATTTAATGCGTCCTTGTTATACATTATAATTATTGTATGTAACAATACTGGACAAGGTTAATCTGTACATTATCTTATGAGGAGAAAAAAAATGTTACAAAATGTGCAAAGGCTAATTTCACTGAATAGGATAACGTGGGCAGTTGACTTCTTACTAAGGGAATATGTTTCTATCACATCAGTTACTCTGAACCCTCATTTGCATTCTGGTTTGAGCCATATAAGCTACAATTTATCGGAAAACGTCTAATTTATGGTAATAAGATTTGTATGAAATGATATATTTAGCTATAACAGCACGCAATTTATCAATGCTTGGCTCCTGATAAAAATATGATTATCCTTACCTTAATATGACTAATTTACTGCTAATATTTCTTCGCTGTACATGATTTCCATTGATTCTTGATGTAGGTAGCCATTACCATGCTAATTCTATTTTGCAAATTATTGACATACTCTATTTAACAGTGTATCCTGAACTTGTCATTTTATGGAAAGTGGTTCTAATGAAATTTAACTTGTTTTGTAGGCTAAATAAACATATTTCGTCATTCCTTAGTTTCGTTGTTAACCCAAAATTTCATATATATATATATATATATATATATATATATATATATATATATATATATATATATATATATATATAGCAATTTTCATACGGAGAGTTCGATGTAGTTTTCTTTGGCACTTAAAAATATGATGCATGGAAACCAGCAGCCGTTGGTCTCTGTACCGAATTAAGCCAGCGGTAAATATCGCAGCATGAGAAATAGTATTTATGGTTATTAGTTCTGATCGGCATTGATGTGTCATTCTTAGCCAATTATAGAAATGCAGGTTTTAATCATTCCTTTTGAATTATTGGAAAAAATTCTCACCCATAGAGAGAGACTTTTCTAGTTTCCGGTGAGAAAGGAGCTATTTATAAACGTCTTAACCGTTTTATAGCTCACGCATGAACTATCAACTACTGAGCGACTTATGAATAATCATTAGTTTAGGTGTTAACTTTCATAGTTGTCAGCGATGAGAATATTTATGTTCGTCACTGCAGACAGTAAGTTATTATTTACTATTTCTTGTATCATTGAATGCAATTGTAAGCATTACTGCAGTGACATCAAATATTTAAACAATTATGCTTACATTTACTTTAGTCTGGAAGTAGTCAACATATTTTCTGTTTTTTTTTGCATATTACAATCGCATTTCAAATTCCTCGTCATTGCAGTGTCATATTTGTTGTCAGTTAACATTTTGATCTAGTTTTAACTACATGGGTGATGGTAGGCATCTCTATCTCTTCAAATTTGTGTGATATTATTCAGAAACCCTTTTGTTGATCTCAATTGGGAAAACTTTGTGGCATACATGATAAATTACAAATACAAAACACAAACATTAGTGTTATTCAAAATTAGAAGTAACAAATTGTTCTTTGGCTTTGTATTGCTTTTATTGCTTTTGATTCACCAGTAACATAGTTTTAAACATTAATTCGCGAATTTCGAACATATTTGGCTTTCTTATGTTTTCATTTATTAAAACATACAATTAGCCTTAACCAAATGTGTTAGACATGTACCAACTTTTGATATTTTGATTTATTTCAGCTTCTAAAGTGAATAATGAACATGTTTAGCAAGGACTTTTTACACCTAAAACCACATTTTTCAAACCAGTTTGGATTGAATAAGCGAAGAAAACAGAACTCTATAATTATCAAGTTTTGCATAAACATATCGAAAACAATTTTTTCCTGAATGCGTGAAGTACTGAATTCAAATGGTCGCTTAAGTCATGATCGAAGATCAGATTGCCATTGATAGGATCATGGTGTACACCATTATCACTGTAAATTTGGCGAAGCAAAAGATCAGCGCTAAACTTATCCCAAAGTTCTTAATGGACGGCCAAAAGCAGAGTCGAGTGGTTGGTTGCGAAAACCTGCAATGCGTTGAAGAAGATCCCGACTTTTTGGACAGTCCGGCATTGCCACCAGCGGACTATTTCCTATTCGAGTCGTGGAAAATACTCTGGCAAAGTGTGTCGACGCTCAAGGGATGTACTTTGAATAATTTTGAGGCATTGTAAAAAATATCAGAATTAAATCTATTTATCCGATACTAATAATAATCGATACTTTTTATACAAACCATGTATAGCTGCTGGAGGTAGCTCCTTTCCCTTTGTTGCCTACAAATTCTAACGAGTTGTTAGGGTTCAGAAATCATTGAAAGGGTATTGGTTGTAAATTTAACTCAGGATCCTACATATATAAGAGGTCTATCCAATAAATACGTGAACTGGTGCAATCTTGCGGTCATGACGTGGACCACGCATAGCCCCGCCCATTAGCAGCGCTACTTACCTGAGACCCAATGAGCCGTCTGTGTTTAGCGGATCGTCGAGTTGTGCGAATGGTTCCAGTTATACTAGTTTCTTTTGTCCTTTTTTTTACCGTTTCTCGGAAATGGACATTTAAGAAATCACGGAGCAACGAATCAGCAGCAAATTTTTGGTGAAGTGCGGTAAAAGTTATTAAGAAATTACTGAAATGTTCGCAGCTGCTTACGGAGATAATGCTGTGAAGAAAACATCCGATTTCAAGTGGATTAAATCAAACAAAAAAAATATAAAAAGCCGATCGAAAATAAAAGTCATGCTCCTGGTTCACTTTGATATCGAAGGTGTTGTCCATCATGAATTTCTTCCTGAAGGACAAACAGTAAATTCCGAGTCCTACCTTACAGTTCTCAAGCGTTTGAGAGACTGCGTGCGTCATGTGCGACCAAATTTGGCTCAAGGCGAAGGATGGATCCTTCACCATGGCAATACACCTGCACGTTCAGCATTGATTGTTCGCCATTTTCTGGCAAAAATTCAATCACCATTCTTGAACATCCTCTTTATTCGCCAAATCTCGCCCACTGCGACTTTTTCCTATCCCTAAAATGCAAAATATGATTAAGGGATATCGCTGAGAAGATGTGGACACAATAAAGCAAGAAACGATGAGAAAACTAAAAATCCTAACAGGAGAGGGTGCTTTAAACAATGGAAAATAAGATGGAATAAGTCATAGCAACGAATGGAAAGTACTCTGAAGGGAAAAAAAATCCATGTAGACTAAATTTTGTAAAATAAAACTTTGATGGCCTCAGTTCGCGTATTTATTGGACAAACCTCGTACTTTCCACTTCCAGGCTTCACTTTGTGGAAAATTATAAACTCATTTCATCTGGACACCAAACAATTCCACGGACTTAAGTCTGTGGACAATTACAAACTCAGGACTTACAATTCACTAGTTCCGTACTAAGCTCTTTTGACCTACCCGTCATATTTATTTAGAAAACGTGGAAATCAGTCCAATGCATTTTAATTTCTGTTTATGTTTAGTTATTTTATTCAAAGCCAGACTGCTAAGTTGAAATTTAATTCTTCCTTGGCAATCTTCGCGTTGATCTCACCCACTTTTTTTCACACCCTGCCTACTACTATTGACTTTTTAATTTTACAACTCATTGCGTGAAATTTAGTATGACAGTTTTGGTCTCAATTGTATCTTTTTGCGATATTTTCTCTTTATTTGTTGAATCATTAATATTTAAAAAATATAAAATTATTTTAAATATTTACCTTGGATTGAGCCGAGGGAAATCCATTAAATATTCGTCACGATACAATTCACAGATTTCTTGTGTCCTGTTTTAAATTTCTAGTACAGCGAATTGAAAAACTAAATGCCTAAAGCAATGACAAAAACAAATTGCTAAATATAATTAGTATCTTAGGTGTGTGGTTCTTCAGAAATATACGAACTTGAAATGGCGCTTTACCCATTTTACGAAATCTCTTCCCATACTATAATTGATTTTAATAGCACTCGGCGGAAAAGCCATTATCGTTGAAATGTTAAATATTTTGGCTCTTGGAATGATGTTATCCTAAGTGATACTCACTATAAGTTAGACTATATGGGCTACCTTTAAGCTTTCATAGATTTTCCCACGCTCTTTGTGAGATTTAGAAGGATTACGCCACATTCCGGCGAGGGTAGGTGATAGGGAGACGTGCCGAAACTGAAAAGTGAAAACTTTCGCCGGGCAGCATCAAAACTGCCCGCAGGGGAGGGAATTCAATTCAACCTAAGAAGAGTGCCCTCTTTCCGGTTTTTCTGTGCAGTTTCATTTCTTTCCTCCTCCTGATCGACAAATTGAGAAATTGATTGACTGGAATGGCATGTTGATCGATTGCCCTACCGTTTTCGCCGCGAGATACTGGAACGAAGAGAATTCCGCCGAGCAGCAATTTATCCCAGCGAGGGTTACCAAAGGTTAATGACGTTATTTTATAAAATTTGTGATACCAACTACCAACTGAGCTTGCTACACTCGTTTCACCCCGCTGTCACGGGAATGGCCACCAAAAACGGGATTCAATCACGTTTGAATCCTGCGCGATTTCCAATTATCGAAAACGTACAAATCTTCACATTGGACGCAATTTCACAGGCTAGTTGAAGGGTTTAAAGTCAAAGCTAATAGCTAACATGGTATCTATGACGAATGCCCTAGTTAACTGCATAGATTGTTGATTTTTCAAAGCATTTATATCGATTCATCGATAATATAAATTGTTTAGGTAGAAGTTGCAGTTAGATGTTATGCGTAAAAAGAGGGTAGTATCAATCATTTTTACATGTGGCTCTCATCGTTAGCAAAAATACTATTTCGCCCCCAGCGAAATCAAGAAATAATCACTGATTATGCTCCTAATAAAGGTTTTATTAATGAAAAAATACTGCAGATTAAAATTGAGTTCGTTCGCGAGTACAACGCAAAGAAGGTGAGCGTAAAAAAAATGCGCAAGTGAACTTCATTGGCGTATAAAGTTGCAAGGGAAGTACGGGCGTTCTCGCGGACGGCTTTCCGTTCTAACGTACTCCTTATAGAAAACTAGGGACGCTATGAGACCTTGTATGATGTAAAATTATGGCTTTGGCGTTGTTAAATAGGATAAAAATGAAAAGAAACGTGTTTTCCCTCGACGCCAGAGTCTCTAAAGAGCGAAGAATAAATGAAACCATATTTCATGTGTTTCCCTACCTAGGAAATCACCTACTCTTACCGACTTAATCAAGATAAGATTTACTACCTACCCGTTCATCGTTATTATATTTCGGTCTCCTCTTGTTTCAGTCATCCCATTCCTTTCTTTGTCGAACCTCTCGTTCCTCGGAAAACCCTTTCCCCGCCGCCACTTTCACTTCTCTCCCGCGGCACCTCGGGCCCTCCCGAGGGCTCGACGCCTCATCTGTTATTATTTCCCACTCCACTGCACACCCACCCTTTTTGCGCTCCCTCTCTTATCTCCATCCCGAATTCCCCCGGCGCCTCCCTCTAACTCCCGTCCCCACCCCCAGGCGCGTTCGCCGGTGACTTCCCCGTCGCAGCTGCGAGAGAGACGCTGCTAGCCTAGCGAGGAGGGAGAAGGGGGGCCTGTCCGGATTCCTCCCGTGGTGCAGGGGAAGCGGGCGGGAGGGCGGTGGGCGGGCTTGCGAGAGAGACGAGGAGAGAGGGAGAGGTCGGCAGACACACTCACACACTGCCGTTTGGCTCTCGCCCCCAAAAATCCTCAGAAACATCGGCCTATAAAAACCTCCCCGAGGGTGAGGGAGGGTCACGGCTCCAAAGCCGATGTTTTGGGATGGGGACGCGCGACTGCTCTCCTTTCACTGCGGCCGCACCCAAATCTTCTTGCTTCCCTTTTCCTTTCCGTTCAGAGTGGGTGGAGGGGGGAGGTTGTGAGGGGCTGGAGTGGGGAGAGTCCCGATGAGCAGAGGAGAGAAATGGCGAGAGCGGGGTTTGGGAGAGGACCCGCTAGGATGCTAGCTTCCACACCACCATTATTAGAAATGGATCCCTTGAGAAATGCAAGCGGGTGGGTGTATTGGAAAAATTCAACCCCGACTAGAAAGAGCCGTCATAGGCGACCCGGTTCTGCTAGGGTAGGCGCCTGAGAAAATGCAAATTCGTTGAGCATTCAATAGTTTTACCTTGTAGTGCTCATTTATCCTTTCAAATCACTTAGACGAGTAAGCCGTATTAATATGCACACTCTCTGCAGGAGTGTAAGAAAATACTTAGAGAGTAAAATAATCCATGAACTGAAAATGAATGAGTTTAACCCGAAATTGACTGTTCAATGCATTGAAACTAAAATCAGGAAAACGTGCGATTACTCTTTTGTTTGTCGGATGAAACACTTGGAAAGAAAGTCATCTACTGTAGAATAGCTGTGGCAGTAAAAATATTAATTTTTTTCTGACTTTTAGGAAATAATTTGAAATGACCTACATATATTTACTCGATAGGTATTGCTTATTGTTAGGAATATCCGGATCTGCACTTCACTACGCGTTGGTTTTTAACCTCTAACGGGATTCTCGAAAATTCCGGTACGATTGCGGGAAGGGTAATCATCGCGTGAAAGGCATCGAATGAGCACGGCATGATATTCTGAGAGATGAATGCATTCGAAGTTCACCAAAAAATAATTGTTAGGGAGCGCTAAAGTTTTATGTTACCCACCGGCGTATGTCATTTCGGACCGTTACACGACCGGGGATGTTCATTAAACCACGGCAGAATATCCCAGCCCAAAGGAAATGCCAACCGCTGTGTTACTATCGGGCACGTGCGTGTCTTGAGGAATCGAGGAAAGAATGAGAATGACTGAGCAACTCTTAAAAATTGATGCCGTACCTCTCCAAGCATATTTTAACATTAACTTATTACTTTGTCTAACATTTTTACATTCTACTTGCGGGGAAAAAAAGAAGAGTACGAATCGAATAGCGATAAGCTTTTGTTTGATTTATGGAAATGAATCCGCAAGTTTTTTCCACCTTCCCTCTGGGGCCATAATTCTCCTGTGAGCCGAAAGGTGGGTGACGCTTCGGAATTAGCCGTCGCCTCCTATTAAGGTCACCCCAGGCATCGGCAGCAATGTCACGGACACGTACAAGCCCTAGGTCCTTCGCGATCCTCTTTCTCACGCGACTGAGAAAGTCTCGACGGGATGGCCTGTTGGGCGCGGCGTAGGGCCCAAAATAATCAAGATTAGCGGCATCGATAGGCACCATTTCGCAGGACGAAGGGAGGCGTGGATCTCTGAGAGGGATGTGCCGAGGAGGAGGAGGCGAAGGTTATGAACTGAGAGCAGATGGGGGAGGAGTGGCGTGGAAAAGGTGAGAAGGGAAGCGAGCTTTGGTTGAGGGGAGGGGGGGTGAGTGTTCGGTTGGCGGCGGGCGAGGCGGAAGGCACGGGCGGCTGGGGCGGGGGAAGGGCGGAGGGAGCATTGTTTAGGGAGGAATGGGAGGAGCCGATGGAGGGAGATAAGGTGAGGTCGTGGAGGTTTCGGCAATGTAACGTCGGGGAATGAGAGATGTTTAGGAGTGGGAGTGGATAGTTTACGATTTTATTAGAGAGAAATTGAGGTCATCCGGTCTTCCTGCCGTGCATTTTCATTGAGCAGAAATTATGGATCAATGTTCAGTATGGTGCTTTCTGGAAGAAATTTTTTTGAATGGTTTTCTCTGAGTGTCTTTGTTGTCTAATATATTCGAAAGTGACGTGTGCCTTGCTCTTTTCATTTGCTCAATTTCTTATGGTTCCTTCATATAATTTTAGCATGTTTTCAACAAACCCCTTTGACTGCCATTACTGCTTAGCTCCTTTTTCACTTGACCTTATTAAAATGCATTAAAAAATCTTTTAACAGAAGAAACTATTTAGCAGTTAGGAATAATAAGGCATTGTTTGTCTTCTCTTTTAGGTACAATATTAATATACTGTTGGAGATATATTTGGGTATTGGTTAACAAACAATTCTCTCATATGTTAATATAAAATAACAATTATGGTTCAATATGAGGTGAAGAATCATTGCATAAAATGTTGAAATACACAGTAGGAATACATATGATAACTTTTCTATGCTTAAATATTTGACTCGCTATTCATCAGGTAATCTAAATATTTAGAATTAACGGAAATTATTTGGTGTCACCATGAGTGGTTGTAAAATATACAGTGTATTCACAATATGTTTTACAGTTATTTCTTTTTGTACTTAGTTAAGATTTGCCTGACAATAACTTAAGACGATTAATTAATTGAAGGGAAAAATCACCTTTTAAATGCCATTCTGTAAGTAATACTAGTAATACTGTCACTATCTAAGTTTTCGACAAAATATTCCATCCTACGCGACAAAAATTAGTTTTGAGTCTATTCATAAATAATTCTGGTAGTTAAGGCCAATGAAAATTAATTGATTGGTGGCATGAATGGAGAAGGTTGTAGGAAAGCTAGGAGACCGAATGGAAACATTTGCCAATGGTTTTTTTTAATTCGATACAATTAATTTTTAATAAATATTATTTGCATATTTATAATTTTTTAATTGAAAACTGATTTTTTCAGAATTTTTTGTTAGTTATAGTCAATGAAAGATATTAATTGAAAGATTGACCCTCCCTCCAGCTCTTCTACTGACGTCTAGGCTCAAAAGTTTCTCGATGCCCAAAAGAATTATCTTTAATGATTAATGCCTTGTCTTTGATCTTTGAGTTTACTATTTTTGTTTAAAATAAACTTGATTTAATTTGTAAAAAACGTCTAGCATCATTAGCACAAACGCTCAAACCAAACCCCTTCTTTTTTTAATGTTTCTATTAAGCAAATCAATTCAAATAGGCATACGAATTCACACATTCTCTTTCCTTTCAAATACTAAATTTTTGGCTGCTTTTGCCAAAAGAGAGCTCTGAGATCTGACCCTTGGTAATGCTAGTACATCAGCGAACACTTATTATGTGGCATAGTGTGTTTTACTCCTCTTATTTTCTGTTTTCTTTCTGTCTCGCCTTCAAGTATCCTTTTACTATGATTGTACTTTCTCGACCTGAGTGGTTCAGAAGTTCAAGGGCTCAATGGAGTTGCAGGAATATAAAACCACTCTACTCACTTTCCACAATACATCTATCGAGAACAGACGTGCAAGGTACATTGGTTTTCTTTTAAGGTAAAGTGAAAACAGATTCGAATGCGACTGAATATATATTTATGATTAGGAGATGTTTGAAATGATTACCATTGCCAATATATACCTCAATTTTTCAGTTTCATCAATTAGGTGCGACTTATATAAAAATAATGAAGTGAAAAACTCCTTCACATTATGACGAAAAGAGATGAACAGGGAAATATCCTTCAACATGATTCGTTAAATAGCAAACGTCTTTGAGTTTGCCCGCACCTTCAGCTTCAATTGCCCGGGTGTCCGTGCATGAAGTTAAAATAGCATTGCTTCCAACTTGAGTCATGTTCTCTTTAAAGAGTCTCAACTGATAATTTTAGATTAGCTGCTTTTTTAGAAAATTAATAATATCTTACGATAAGTACTTGGAAATGAACAAGCTTTTTTGATCTCGTTGAGCAGTCGAAGAAATCGGTTCCAGGCGGTTTTAAAGATTGGTTATGCACATATGTTGCACTGATCCTTTTATGGGGCCAAATTTTCCAGGCAGTTAGGCTCCAGCATCGACCTGGCGCGAAGTGAAATGGAACCGTATGCTCCAGTTGCATCCTTAAGCCCGTCTGCCTTTCTTCTTTTTGCCACATTCACTTTCTCCCTAAATGTTCTTCATAAATTCAAATGGAAGTGACTACACGCTAAGAACCGGATAAAATTAAGAATTATCATGTATGGAAGGAATGAGTCCCACTAACGCAGACTTCTGTCTGGAATTGTGACTTTGATGACTTTATTTTATTGGAAGTTTTTTCCGCTCTTTTAATTATATAGACTCTCAATAGCACGCAGCATCGAATCACCATGGTGATTGGAAACTAGCGTGAAAGTGGGTGTTGATATGAATATTATGATTCGTGAGACCGCCGTTCTTATGTTAGAGAAATCTAACTCTTATACCATAGCCTAAAGATTTTCACGCATCTCGTATTGTTAATTTTCATCTTCCTCTTTACTGCTGTAAAATCGAAGCAAGGTCTGACTAATGAAAGGTAAAAACTGTGTCTATTTAAATAATTACTTTTCAATTAATAATGAAATGGAGTCACCGACTCCTCTTCCCTTCAATGTTTCTTTCCTTCGATCAGGTGGCTAAGTCACCCTTCCGATCGACGGGTTGGTTTGGTAAGTGTGACAAAACGGATAAGTGGCCTCGTACGTAATCTACGGACTTAGAAATGCCTCGATTATTATCCGCTTCTTAAGTTTCCATCTCCGCATGCCTTCGTTCATCTCATCGAATTTACAAGCTGCTGTAAATGGCAATAGAACCCTAATAGAAATAAAGATATAGCACGAAGTTGCACTTTGAGACCGTAAAGGTTATACTGTAACTGATTTAAAGTTTCGCAGTGTGTGCACGTCGATACTGCCCCGCCGTACCGACCGTCCTCGTGGCCACCACCCATCCAATGGCTGTGATACTCACTGTAACAGTTCACTCTCGGCGTACTACCTATTGAAGGGAGGTTTGTGCACCATCCTATATGATCTTCTCGGTATCGCGAGAACTTTCTTTTGCTCTCCCGGCAATGTTTCCTCTTTCATCTCTTCCTAACTACTTCCTGCCTTCAAGATGCCTTCTAGAAAGCCTACGCTCTTCTTTCTTCCACCCCCGTTACACAACATTCTCTTGTTCTGTCATGGCCTCCAACAAATCCAGTACCTTTCATTATTATTTCCTCCATCCACTTTCACGGGATTTTTCGGATTTCCCCCAGCGACTTCGTCTCCCCGCCAACACTATTTAAAACGTCAGCGTTTGTCTTCCTCTATGTCTAACTTATTTCTGCATTATTTCCGACACTCAAATACCGAAAGGCTTACATAAAATCTCATTCTCTTGCCTAAAAGACCAGGTTTCACATCCATAAAGTGCTACGCTTCATATTAAATTATTTACAAATATTTTCTTTCTACCAGTTATCAATTTTCTTCTTTTTCATCTTTCCCTAACGTGATTCTTCTGCTGATTTCCTAATTACTATTCCCATTTTCCTTGAAAAATACTCAAATATATCAAATCCATTGACTTTTACACCAACTCCAGTTTATGCTATCATGCTGCATATATTATCTTTAACTTAGTTTTCAGTTGGCTATAATTATCTTGTGAAGTTCTCCTCATGTCATGGTTGTTGCAGAATTACTAAGTAATTAACACCCACTTTTATAAAGCATAAAAGGAAAAATAATATTTGTATAAAATATATTTCAACTGTAAAAATATCGCCTTTTTATTGCGAGTATATCTTTTCGTTTCATAGACTTACTGCTAACTTTTTTTACGGTTTTAAAAGCATATTAGAAGTACATAAATATGAATGCTATACAACATTTTCCTACACGGATGTCCTTTTCTCCTAACGAAAATATTCATTAAATAATAAATTTGCTATTTTACTCCTATAAAGCACTCAGCAAAAACTGTAATATTTTGGTTGTCTGACTAACTATTGTTTTGTAATTTGCAAATATAAGCAAATTGTGTTAAATATAGTGTCATGCATGATAAAACTTTGAATTGATAATTATGGATTAATTTAAAATAGCACAAGTTATTGTTGCTAAGCTTCTATCACGATAGGTTTCTTGTGGCCAATAGAAGTCGTTCCTTTGACTATTGGGGTATTATGCTTAAAAGGATTACGAGTCCTCGTAAGTCCTGCTAACGATATCCTCAGACCTTTAGAGCATACATGGAATATCGGTCAAGGAGCACAATTGGGTATGTAACCATCGTGCTTAAATATGCTTGAATTATTCCAGAGATTTTCACATGCCTTATCATTAATCAATTTTAATTCATCGAATTGCAAAATTACGCTACTCGAGTGCCTTTCCTGTGTATATAGGGCGACGGTTTTCAGGAAGCATCTTCAACTCATAATATTTTAACCAGTCTTTTCGACCTACAGATGCTTTCTGGTATAGGAATATTATTGCACTTGTAGTGACCAGGAAAACCTACTTGGTGAAGCACCCGAAATCTTGTAATTACAAGTGAGCAAACTCAGCGAAATTACCTCTCATAATTAAAATAATTCTCGTCTTCCATGAGAAGTTTTTCTTTGAGTTTTTTCTTTTCCATGATAAAATTCTCTTCTTCACCTAAGTTCTTCATGGCAACTCAGTTATTTAGAATAGTTTTCAATGTGTGCACAAAAATTGCCCGAAAATGGATCATTCCGAGGAGGCAATTGATCATTTTTATTCTTTAAATCCACATTAGTACGATAAGTAATAATGGTATTAATTTAGGATGTTTGAATTGAAAATTAAATATATTAAATGAAAATATGTGTTCAGAACATTTTATATCTAATGCAGCAAGTTAACGCGAGTGAATTTGTGGTTTCTATACAGGGTGCAGCAACATAACTTCCTTTTTTAAAGGGGTGTTGCTTTATAAAAAAGAAAGTTCGCGGTAGTCCAGGGGGTAGAGCATTGGACCGGAGGGCCCGGGTTCGATTCCCTGGCAAGCACCTCTGTGGACCTGCAGCTCCACCCAAGCTATACTATTTTTCGGGTACCAGATCTACCTGAGAAACCATAACCGGCACGGGGAAAGGAACTGGTCCCCTACTCTGATGTGTGAATTTCACACCACGTCGGGCTTACTACTGGGTGAACTTTGCCATCACCTAGCAAACCGAACTTCGGGTTGATTTCTGTGTTTATGGTTTTATGTTGCCACATCCTGTATACATTTTCGGGGTGGAAGAGATGTTCACTTGTAGAGCATTTCTATTACCAACACCTTTTACGTGACTTAAATTGAGCTGAATATGACGTGCAGAAATGAACTTGTGCAGGTTTTACACCATCGATGTGACACATCTGTCTTGGCGGAAATGGGGGAGCGGTCGAAGGGAAGTAACCATGGGCCGGCCGCGGAGAGGAGGAAGCGGCCTGTCGAGAAGGGAACGCGACTCTCGGAAGGAGGTGTGTGTGTGTGTGTGTGTGTGTGTGTGTGTGTGGGAGGCTTGCGCAGTGGGGGGCGGACAGAGGGGGGAGCACCTAGAGTGTTCGCATGGTGCGGAGCATTTTGGAAAGGAAGAGAGTCGAAGGGGGACGTGAGGTGCGACTCGACTCGCCTCTATGTCGGGTACTTTCGGTTCCTGGCTCTCGCGCGTACGCGGCTCCGTCCACACTCAGAGGGGGGTTGGGGAGGGAGAGGGAATGGGCGGAAGGCGGGCAACTCGAGAGGCGCGGTGCCTTCAAGAGCTTGCGGATGGAGGGGTGTGGGGTGGTGATTGGGAGAGCGCACTGCTGCTTCTATAAGGGGAGGTGGTCTCGTTGGGGAATCGGGTGGGTAGGGTGGGGGGCAAGGTGAAGGGAAAGGACTTTGAAAGGATCGAAAGGCATGGGCGAAAGGAGAGCGGCGGCCCACGGGTGTCCCCTTCCCACCTAACCCCCCCTCCTCCTGCACTCCTCTCCCTTAAACCCCTCCCACTACACCGGACCTCCAGCCGTCCACTTCCCGAAACACCCGCCGTCCCTCCCACCAGCGCTGTCGTCGCGTTTCCCTCCCCGCGAGTAGAAAAACCTGAAAAACCTTCCTTAATGAGAGATAACAGTTGTGGGGAGAGGCGACTCTCCCGAGGAAACTCTCAGCCGTATTGATAATCTCGTCTCATCTCGGGTTGTGTGTGTGTGTTTGTGTGTGAATGTGTGTGCGCGTGCGTGTGTTCGTGTGTGTATTGCTACGAAATCGGTCCGTTTCCCGCTATTTCGAATCGTTTGATATATGTGACTTTCCGCCGTTCCGTATTTGATCCGTTCTCATTTGGGTCTCATTTTTCACAGCCGAGTGCTGGCTAGTTGAAAAACCGATGCCCGGAGAAAGTGGAATCCTTATCAAGATGATCCGTTAATCCTCTGCGGTTTTTGTGTAAACAGTAAGGCGTGTCCATTTAATTTAATTATTTTCTAACTTGTCATGCGTAAGGGGAAGGCTGTTAAAGTTAATCGGGATGCAGTGGAAGTTATTTTTCTTCTTATTGGCTGCGAATATGAGACAAACATTTTGATTTGAACCTCTTTTAGATTGCCGTATGCGAATGTGGAAACGTTACATTGTGTGTCGTAAGCGGGGCTAGATTCACTATGTAAAAACGATTCCAGGTCTTTTTCACGAAAAGAACAGATTTAAAATGAAGAATAAAATAAATATTACAATTATTTGGAAGGGCAGTCTTTCCATTGCACCATTTTTAAAGGCGTTAATGTTTTTTATAAATGATGAACGATTTCGAAATGTATACAAAATAAAAGAATTGTGGAAGTACCGACGTGTGTACTTCATCATTTCACTCTCCTTCACCTCTCTGCTATGTGCCAGAAGGTTGCTTAAATGGGTGACGGCACAACTCTCCTTGTAATAGAATAAGCCTTGCGTTACGGTTTGAGAAAATAACGCAGGGATTGCAATAATGCACGGAAAGGTGGGGACTTTCCTTTTGCCACCTATTGTTTCCCATATATGTGTATCATACATTTATTAAACCACACCATTTCCAAGCATTCCCGCTACTCACTGTACGACGCTTCAAATTTTCAAAAGCAATAATGGTAAAATTAACGATTTCCTTGGTTTATATGGTGATGTATTATAGTTTTTTATTTTGAAGTTAATCTTGACTTATGGGCAATATTTTCATGACAAGGTTAAACTCGTGTGCAAGAAGAATTCAAAGAAAATGTAAGGTTTCCTTTATTACTTTTTATTTAAAAATTACAATAAATGCCTTGAAGAACTTTTCTTGTTACCGCATGCCTTTCTTGAAGTAACTGGTTTGTTTAGATCCGAAACTCCCCTCGGGGATATCACGTGGGGAATGAAAACTATTGTTTAGACCACGGATTTGTGCTTCTGAATTCTTGGCCTCGTTAGAAGCCATTATTGTTGGCCGACTTTGTACGTACGGTGGGCATTGCGCTCCTTATATAATGCGAATGTCGTATATTCGAATGCCTTATTCGACACAAACACTGTCTTGGATAGTATGCCGATTATGTGGACACTGCGGAATTCTCCAAGACGCGGGGAACACTTAAAAGACGAAATTACTGCCACCATTGTTTTATGAGCCTTTTTCGGAACGGTAGCATGAAATAGGCAGTAAAGTAAAAGACGAACTATAGTTGGAGGAGAATTCGCTTTCTCTTAAGGTGTTGATTTGACATTCGGTTCGTCATTTTCTTTTCATGTTTTTCGACACCAAATATTTCGAAACGACTTCGGCTAATGCCAAAAATATTAGTCGTGAGGCATCAAAACATGATACTTTTCGTGTTATTTCCGAGGCGTAAATAAATAAATCACTTTATGAAAACCATTGATTGTGTGCTCATATGGATTACCATAAATCTACGGAAGCGTTTCGAGAATTCCAGTGAAGTCTTGAAAGCGTTACTAAAAGCATTTGTAAACTTTAAAAGAAATATTGACACACCAATCTTTTGGCATAGGAATGAATTCAAATGAGGATGAATTACGATTGGACCCATTTTCAATACCGATAATTATAGTCCCAAGCATTTACCAGTTCTTATGAAATGTAAACATTGGCTTTTGTAAAATGGATATGGATGGAAAATATTTCGCGTTAATGTGACAAAATACTTGGGACATTTACTATCTCCAGTGATTCACATAATCCAGAAAATGAGATCTTTTGCCACGAGTCAATTTTGTTTCCTGCGCTATCAAATATACTGAAATCACCTAGTTAGTAGCTAGTCTGAATCGGACTAACCTCCGATAAATCGCTCCACATTGGTAGATCGGTCCCCACATTTCGTATTCTTGCTTTTGCACTTCTTTTCATGGCAGATGTGATCGTATGCATCATGCCTTGCGGTTTATTTATTCAATTTTGCGGAAAGAATATCCTTTTGAACTTTATCTGTCCGTCATACAGGAAACTCAGCTATAGGAGCTGAGACCTTTTGACTGAACGTTGTTCATTACAAATGAAAGGCAGTCGACTCTCCGTTGGATTTTTCTGGAAGGTAATTCTTCTCCAATGTTTTCGTTCTCTAAATTGTTAGAATTACATGTTTAGTTACCGAAAATGAACTTTTCCGTTCCTCAATGACTTTTATAATTTATGATGGCGGCACTCTACTACAATCGAGGACATAAATGTCATCAAATAATATGATCATGTACCGGAATGGAAATTAAACATTAAATAAAAAAAATTTGATAGAATTTCGTCCTTTTACCTACTCTCTCTCTCTATTTATATATAAATATGCTAATATGAACTTTGATTAAGATATTTATACCCAGAAACCCAGAGAAACGACACTCACATTTCTCTATTTCTGTATACAACTGTTTTAATCAGTATTTATGTGTGTGCCGCCGCTGAAGAGCGTTCGTTTTTTAATATATAATTATATAAATCTTTAGTATTCACTTCTAATTTTTATTGCTTCGAATAAGTTAGTTTCCGACACCTTAAATTTTGGTGATACCCAATGTGAAAAGCATTGATTTTGAACATAGAGCTCAAAAGAAATCAGGTAAAACCTCTAATGATAAATCATATATATATATATATATATATATATATATATATATATATATATATATATATATATATATAAAGCACATAGAGATAGAAATCAAAACAAAATCTTTTTCTGAAGCTGAGACATTAACACCTAAATCTTTGTAAGAGAGCATATTGCACCATCTATGTGTTTGGCATTTAAAATTTTGGCATAAAGCTCATGCATTACAGTAGCAGGTCTTCAGTAGAGAGCAGGATTTGGAGCATTTTAAAAACTCTCCCTAATTTTGCAGTTCGTTCACGTCCGCGTTCGACGCTGTGCGATTTCCTTTCCACTGCGTTCAACATCTGTGCGATTTTTGTGAAAGGGGAGATTAACTCAATATTGATGTTTGGTCTCATGTGGTGGGTTTTGATCGCAATCAAAGCACCGCTATATGTTTTATTTTTTCTTCCTTGGATTTGATCGTTCTTCAACATTGGTTGGGGCAACGAACCTACCCTCTGGTCAATCAAAAGGTCATGAGATTGAATCCCACCGAGGGACTGAATGTTCAGCCATAGGTGACCAAATGGATAGAATATTCGTTTCGGCAAGATCACCTGCCTCTGCATGTACAATCGAAATACTGCATTCTTTATAATCTCCAGTTTTATATGGTTCACGTTATGTTACTTTCCCAAAGCTAATTTATTTGACTTCGATAGTTACTTCCATAATTACTCTTGAATTAAAGTTATTTCCTTTACACTTTCTATTAGATGACACTTCGAGTTGCTAAATAGATGAATAGGATTAGAAAATTACATTTGGAGACTGAGAGGCTTATTAATAAACCCCTCTGGTAATACCTGTGTAACTGAGAGAAGTGAGACAGAATCTGATCTGACTTAAAGTCAAGATTTGAATTTGAAAGTCTTACGTGCAGATTTTTTCTACGCATAATGTGTGCATTTGATCACTCAGGGTTTAACAGAATCAAAGTAAAACTAGATCAACAGGATCTAAGAAGAAATAAATATTGACTGATGCGATATTGGGCTAAGTTTCTTTGAAAAGTGCCCTTATACTTCAATGATGGACTAAGTTCCATACACTTACTTATTGTGGGACTTGGTAAACGAGCTTCAAGCTTACCATTTCTTGTAACTTCATGTCCTCTGGTCACTTTGTTTCCCCTCACAGATACCCATGGAAATAATTTTAATATGATCAATTTTAGATATGGCTTACACTTGATTCAATTCCTTTATTCAAATGCCAATGTTGTAATTATATTATTGAAGACGTTACATAATATGTAAGTAGTATTAGACAAGTGCCATCATTATTGCTGTAGCAAATTATTGGGTACACTATGTATTTATGCCTCTAGTTTATGCTCTTGTTTAAGCATTCATGAATAGCATAGCAAATTTAAACATCGTGATTTTTGGAACTGATCTCCCCACCATTATTTTGCAGTGTCTTTTAAAAATATATTTAAATCAAATACACAATTAACGGTGTGCCCCACTTATGGGTGACAAATAATAAAAACGATTCGTGAGCATTACTGTGGCTGCAAGTTTATTTTAATTTCTCCGTCAGAAATATTTTATGTTTCCTCTTCATGAATACAGCTCCAGGGACAGTGAGAACTCGTCTACGTTAGGATACCTTCGATATATATTATATGGAAAGTTGTTTGGGATCGGTAGTACAGGCTGGTTGGCAATAAAGCAGTATCTCTAATTCAGATCCTTGTGGTATTTCTATCACTATTTTGATGTCCTTTGGTGAGTATTTGTATATATTGCAGGCCTCACCTAGAGTATGCTGCCATTATATGGGATCCTCAAAAGAGAAATTTTATTTCGGAATTAGAACAAGTTCAGCGGAAGCGGTATAGATTTGTCAAACATTGTTATGACCAACGCAGTAGTGTATATACTTTGCTAGAAAATTTAGGCTGGGATTCCCTTTCACAGCTGCGTGAATGAAAATCTTATTTAAAACATTTAAAGATAGATCATTTTGCGATGACATCAATAACATAATACGAACCCTAACGTATTACGGCCGGAGGGATCATGAATATAAGATTAGAGTGATAGACTGCAAGACTGACCGGTTTAAAATGTTATTTTTCCAAGAAAGATAAGAGACCATAATGCTTGTAGCCGAAAACCTCCAGGAGTCAATTCGAAACAATAAGTATTAATCTACAATTTAGGGACTGCGCGTGATTATATATGTCTTTATATAAATATACTTTAGGTTCCCCCACCTTCCCCCACCCTTTGAAAAACCCCAACTCCCTAACCCCTTACCCTTTCCTCCTGGCACTGCACCCCCTGCCACACACTTTTTTGGTGGCTCGCAAGGTATTGATGTAGATTGTTCATTCCGTTATATAGGGTGTTAAGTTCGAACCAGCGTTGTATTTCTCTCTTCACTTCCTCCTTTCCACCAAAGCTATGATTACGTAACAATACCGATGGAACCTGTGCCCTCAGTGATATTAGGATCCGACACTGTGACGTTCTCACCTTCACAAACACACTCTTGCCGAAAGAGCGAGCATTTTATTTCATGCAGTGACCGACTGAGTAATCGGAATAAAGCCTCGCCTATAATCGTGATAGTGCTAAGGTACAATTGCACTCAGTGCTAGGGTATTGAGAGACTGGACGTTTGGTGATTTTAACGATTGCAGGGAACCATTAAAGTCAATTTAAGAGATTTACTGCCGACCGAGTTGGTAGGGAGTATTGCCGGGAGTTTTCGTGGGCGAGTGAATCTATGTATGTTCACTTGCTTCCTCCTACCCGCCCTCCAGGGAGCAACTCCATTGTTTCCTTCATATCCTTCTCTTGGACTGCCCGCGGGGGTGGCAGAGGGCGGGCCGGCGCGGCGTGACACTCACGCAGACGCAAAGGCTTTCGTGGGTGCGATGGGGATTAGTGGAGTGGTGGGGGCGCGGTCGACCGAGGGGGGAACTCGGCCGAGGTTTGCTGGGAAGCGAAGCACGGCGGGAGGGTGCGGACACTCCACGCGTGCGTTTCCGAGAGGGAAAGTGAGCTGGAAAAAGGCGTCCGGGGTGGAGGTGTGGCCCGGAGGGGAAGGAGGCACTGGGGTGCGGGTTTGGGCACGTGACGGGAGAGGGGGAAAGCGGCGGTGGGTGGGTGCTATGAGGGTGGGCGGATAGGAATGAGAGGAGGATAAAAAAAATTAAAACACAGATACGGAGAGAAAGGGAATTTTTTCGATTTGGAAGTGGATTGGAGGGGCGGGGGATGTTCGACGGAGCGGGGCCGGGAGAAGGGGTGGGGTTAGGATGGAGAGAGAGAGAGAGGCCCAAGTCGGCTCTCGAGAGGGAGGGGAGACGAGCGTGGGCCAAGTCGCTGGGGTCGGCGGCGGTCTCTCGACGGGCCTCCTTTCACACGCGGGCCTCGCGCGCGGGCGCGCGCCTACCTCCTCTCGCCGCCCTCCTCCCCCAAGGGCGCCCCGAGAGATCTGGCCGGTCGGGAAGAATGGAGACGCTGTGGAGGAGGGGGCTCGGGGATCCGTCATCGGCGAAAGGGACTGGTGCGATGGAGAGGGGGTTGGGAGGGGGACGGGGTGGGAGGGACGAGCGAGAGGGGGGCAAGACGTTGTTTGTGAGGGGGAGGAAGGGGTTGGTCCGTGGGTCACGTAGTACTGCAAAGCATTGAAAGAGGGCGGGATTTGGGCGCAGGCCAGCCGAAGGGGTGGGTACGGGGTGTGAAAACAGGACTTTTAAGACGGGTGGAAAAATGGAAGAATGGATGGGAGATCTTGAGAGAACTTTCCAACGGTTCCTCTTCCGGACTCTTTCCTTCTTCGGGTTTGATCGCTCACCGGGCCTCCCTCCGTACTCGCGTTACAGGTTCCATCTCGACCACTTCAGGGATTGGCCCAAAATGGGGGGTGCGCAGGCGGGCTCTCTTTAATGTTCACGGGGACTTGTCTGTGCGGATCACCGAAATAGAGTTGCGCTCTATGTCAGAGCAAAATTAATCGAGTAGACTCGAAGAAAGTTTTAAGGATATGTAAACGTGTGAGAAAACTATAATGACGCATTCCATTTTTTTCTTTAAGCAACCATAAATTGTGAATGTTTATTGCATTCTCCAAGAGCCTGTATCACTGCTCAGCTTTCCTGTGCTGTAAAACACAAACATGTGCCGTTGAAAAATCAACCATTTGCCTGAGCGAGGAATCTATAATTCAGTAAACATCATTGGGGAATTAATTCTACCCGAGAACTGACCCTATGGAAACATTTCGCTGTTTTTTTCTTTTCCAATTCAATCAAGATAATCTATTCATATGGCGATAAGTTTTGGTCAACATATCTTTTACGCATCACGAGACCATCCACTTGTTTGCCATGGATCATTTCATTTTAAATTCCTCGTACCTTTTACCCGACTTAACCCGATGATATCTAATAAGTTTTATCCCTTCTTCCATATGCTCCTTCCATCGAAATGTCTCCAAAATTGATCGACTTATCTACAGTTAAAAAAATATGTTAAAAATAAAGGGAAAAAGAATTTGGAAGAGCTAAGATTTTTATTATGGCTTGGAATCTTTTGCAAAAGTGGGAAACTTTAACCGATATCACATTTGTTTTTATTTCTACATATTTAAAGTTATCATTTTCGCTGCAATCTCTGTACTGGTTTTAATACATTGATCTCAATTCTTCGAACTATTAATTTTGTATTTCGAATAAATATCCTTCGTGAATATTTCACGGTGTTAATTGTTTACGGCCGCACATGTAAGTGTGACCGATGACATTCATGTGACACTCTTGTTCGCAGCATATATCTTTGTTTGATCATTGAAAAATTGCCATGACAAATTTTTCGGATAAATTCCTAATATATACACACATGAACATACTTTCTCAATGTTTATGAATCTTAAATTTGATGATCAATTCAAGATTGTTATGAACTAAAATTTTTACGTGTGCAATTTATTAACTCTACATCATACACTTTCCATCCGTTTTTCGTGTCTTTTAATGCGGATTTTCGGGCTTTTTGTTGGAATTGCTGTTGGTTTTTATTAGATTTGATTTTTTAACCATTTATTGGAGCATACTTCCTCCTCTTGCCAACTTTTACTATGCAATCATTCAGAAAATGAACTCCATCTTACAAAAAGTCACAATGCTGCTGTTAATAAGTCATCTAGGAGACTATCACCTTTTCAGTTGTTCTGTCGTGAAGATGGCGCATGAGATAGCGTCGATGAGAAATGAAAGCGTTTGGCTTTTGAAACGTAGCGAATGAAAGTGTCAACCAAGAAATTCATTGCAGCCGTGAGTGTGTGGAAATATCGAATGCACAGGGAGAAATGAGAGTGGGTTATATCAAATAGGGCTATTGAGAATGAATGTCGAGCACTAAAAAAGTAGAAAAAGTTGTTACGAAAGTCGTGTGAACATGCTTATACCTGCTTTGAACTCTGGTTCTTGGCTAATTTGTGATCACTACGAGTTAAAATTGTATACACTTTAAAGTGTGGTATATTTTAATACAGTGGCAGCATTTGTAACTTTTACATTCGTAAATAACCAGTTTATTTTTTTCAAAACGCTTTTTTAATTCAATTTTAATCTCATTGAATTGGTAATACGAGTTTGAAAATACAGTTTGAGAGCTTCTTGGACTAATGTCAAATTTCATTTCAAGAAATTGCGAGAGATGCCGCGACAGTAATTCTCAATAGAGTCATCCGCTAAATGTGCGTTGTAATGCAACCATTTCAGAGTGTAAAAATCATTCGCCTTGACCGGGATATTATGGATCCGGGTTCGAATCCCGGTCAAGGCGAATACATTTTACACTCTTAGGTTATTTCATTGTACGATTTAATTTATTTTTTCCCTTGCTCTAGGCTACTGGGGCACATTCAAACGAATGAACCAGTGTACGTTTAGTTAGCCCCATTTGTTGAGACAGCGGCATTGCACTTACTCAATGGAAAATATTGTGTAGCAACATAGTATCCGAGCCATAATCGGTCCCAGGACTTTCATGCTTTCCAGAATTTTCGGACAATGTCGAAATTTGTCTAAGAATGATATGAGTAACAGGCAAATTGCCTATCTAAACCCGTAAATGACAAAACAACACATTCTGGTCGACACATTTTGTGGACCTGTGGCGGCAAAATGTGTCGACACAGCTTAATGTTTATCAATGCATCGCTTTGCCTCCCCTTCGTTACCTACGTTATTCAAAATCTCTTATTATCACTGATCCTGCCATGAAAAGAATTTTCATTTTGCCTGCTGGAGGAGACGGTTACTTGCGAAAAGAAATAGAAGTATGTAGAAATACTTGAGAAACCCGGGTTTTACATTTTGATTCACCTGCAGTAACTTCGGAAACGTCGAGTGTGCTTGATAAGAATTACTCTATTTTTCTCATGTGTGGTGTTAAAATCCCATTGAAAAATTTCACATTTTCCATTCCACAAATTCCACATTTTCCATTCCACAAATTCCAAATTTATTGTAATTAATTAACATTAATATTCCGAAGTTATTTCATAATTATTTGCTACTCCACAGAAATTTATGTGAACTTCTTTGAAGTGAAATTTAAGTCACAACTCTTCATTTATAATAGTCCTGCAAAACATTGGAAGCTTGCTCCTCATTCGCATTGCCGAAATTCGACATGTATTTCGCTTTTCTGTTCTAAACCTCTCTAGGAGGGGCGAATTGAAAAGTAATGAGCACTAAGCGCACCTTTCTTTGACCGCACGAGTTTTCGGGAATGGAGTAATTGATTTTGCATCTTAAATAGTTATTGTGTGATATTCTTCGACAATGGTCGATTACGTGCCACTGTTTTCTTTGGGTTTAGCAACCGATGCCAGTGCAATGATTTAGAGGCGCTGTCTAGAATAACTCCTCAGGGTAAAATTGGACCTTGAGATTACAAGCAAACATCATGCCCGCAGGCACTATAGGTTCTTTCGCTCTTGGCCCATCGATCTTTATCTCAAATTTCGGGGATCTCGCCCTTATGACCCAGACCCGCCCGCGCAGTAATAGTCCCAGAGCTCAATGCGGTCACTCCAACGCCTTTCGCTCCAATTAAAGGTTTCATTCTCGATTTCCTCCTGGTCAAAGCCTTCTCATTGCCGAATTCCCTCGCAGTGAACCACTCTCTCTTTGTCCTTGGACTTGACGAACCATTCGTTCATTTTACCCTTCTTCGAATGTCTACTGTGTTCCTCTGTACGGCTGTATCTTTATTCTTATTTTCTTGTTCATTTAACTCTATCTTTTGGAAATCTCGCTTTATCTTAGTACTAGATTTAATGTAATACTTCATTGTCATTACCAGTGGCGTGAACAATATATATGAAACATTCCTTGGGTTCAAGCCCCGATAGTGGCGAAATTTAACCTGATATTTCACCACTACCAGGCTTAAAATGTTTGGCTCTAAGTGCAGAACTCACTCTGCCTTTCGGATTACTTATTTAAATGCATAGACATTGGAATCTCTTCTTAAAATATAATCTAATAGTGCTCCAAAAATACTCCTAAGCTTGTTTTTTCTTACGACGAAAGCATTCTTAGCTGCTAATCATCTTCTCCAAACCTTTTCCTACCAGATGATATAAAGAGCTTTGTTATAAATTGAAAATTTGACTTCTGAACATGTATATGTCCAAACATTGACGACAGCTATTTGTGCTGATCATAAAAGATCATTTAAAAACAAATAACATCACATCTAAGTTGCATCGTAACGACTCCTATCTCAGTGGCTGCAAACAATGCAAGGTAGACATATTTAATATTTAAGGGAATAATTACGAGAGAACTAATTAAATCTTCCGTGGTCTACTAGATGAGAAGGAGATCGCCAATTGCTCTCATTAATTCTCCGTAAGAATAGTCAAATGGCACGGGTGAAAATTCTTTTCAGATACGGAGGGAGTGAAAAAATCTCCTTATTGTACAACTATGTTTCTACGAACTATAACTTCATAATGGGATCATTCTGGGAGGCATAAACCCTATGTAATGCTGTAATAATTGTTCGCTGAAATTTGCATTTGGATTGAAAAGCGGAAATATAAATGAATTCAAGGTTCTCGCGTTGATATACCCGATTTTAAGCTCCGAAAACGCTAAGCGATTTCCTCTCACCCATGCTGCCCTCTGCCGTCATGCGCTGTAACTTGCGCGCAATTTTTACACTGTTACGTTGGGATTTCGGCATATATAACCTCATCTATCACTTTGAAAACATTAAACTGTGTTCATGGGGGATTATACTCTATTCGATATTGAATATTTGTCATATTTTATTAAAATGTGGCAGTATTGGGGTTTAACAAGTCGGAGAAAAAATTTGGCTTTTTTATGTTGTTATCGGGATATTTCATCTATTCCATGGTGAATAGTGAGTACGTCCCGATTGCAAAATTATCAAGGGAAGCTCGGGAAAACGATTGTAGAAAAACATTTTCTGTTCCACGAAACATGGTTCAGTTTACATAGCCCATATGCCGTACTAGAAACAACTACAACAAAAACCTGCGACATTTACGTTAAAGTGAGAAGATAAATAAATCCCATATTTCATTTCTTTCCATTATATTAGCTCTACAATAATTAATTGGTCAAAATCTAATAGGTATAGTTAAATATTATGGATATATACTTAGATTCTAATATAGAACTTGAAGACGTTTTTAACTCCTATCCTCTTTACGTTTGAGACTTATCTTCCCTCACCCGAACACATTCTGCCCTAGATTCTGCTAGAAGGAAAATTTTCAGGAGTTGTTTCAATTTTCTTGGTAATGCTGTTTTGTTTTTATAACATACGTATGGTATCTCCATATGGTCCAATCACAGGTGAATTCATGTTTTATTTAGCCTTGAATCCAAGGCTCACTCTTATTTCTCCAGCGTACTTTCAAAGACTGAGTCTAATGATAGATTGACAAAGTTACAGTATCTATTAATTATTCAAATAATAGGGTGATTGGGATTCGATTTCATTCTTACGAGTTTCCCCTTCAATTTCGGATTACGTGCTTGTTTGTTTGATGATTACTTCTGCTTCATGATTGAAGTCTTGTTAAAATTGACAAAACTTTCAGTTTCATGGATTTCCAGATTGCCGAGAGATTTTAAATTGATAATATAATGGGTTTTTACTTTTTCAGATTTTCATTCAGTTAGGAAATGTAAAAATCAATTATTTTTAGGAAGGCTTTAATGCAGTAGGGAGTTGTTTAAAAAGTTAAGTAGAATATTCCATTGGAAAAGGACAATTTTCATGCGTTTCAAATTTCACTTTGGTGAAGTTTGTTACTTATCAAAAAAGTTTATATTCGTAAGAAAACTAACTATTGAAAAATAAATAAAAGACACCCTACGAACTTGATAATCACAAGTAATTTGAAATTTAAAAATTATTGTTTAATTTACACATTTTATCATAAATGCAAACTATTCAAATTACTGGAGAGAATGTTTTTCCATAGTTCGACGTAATTAAATTCTCGAGTATACGTGTCCAAATCATTTGTTTCAAATTTTTCCCTTTTCGAGTGAATAAGGCTTTTGACCTGTAAAATTTTCATTTCCCAGAAATAATATAGTATTAACTGACTGCCTGGTAGCCAAATGAAATGTGGGTCGCGAAACTGGAAGTGCCTAAGATTTAATTTTCTGGCAATATTGGTTTCATTGGGGTAAATAAAATCGCATGGGTTTGACTCTATTTTCAGAACATCGGTCAAAGAAAACATAACCTCGGAATTCTCTTGGTGCGAATCAATCTCCAAGTGTCGTTTGCAAAGGAATTCAAAGATGAAAGTATGGACTGTAATTTGTTTATAAATTGGTGTTTTCTTTTCCTGTATTTTTACTGTCGATGTCTCGCCCGTGCGTGAATGGAAGCCTCCCGACGCGACGGAGGGGCGACGGGCAGTATGGGAATTGGCGTTTCGCGGTATTGTTTTAAGCGACCGTGTTCCGGGTGTATTGACCCGAGAGTGCGTCGAAATGCACTCGGAGGAACACCGCGAGGAGCCCCTTCTTTCCGATCCAGTGGAGACAATTTGCCATTCTATTCCTCATTTATCCCCCTCGCTGTCGCCATCACTCCCCTTCCCCCATCCTCCTCCGCGGACGCTTCGAACGTGTCTCCCTTTCAGCTCGCACGATTATTTATGCTCCAGGACGCATTTCCATTGTTCCGTGGTCCGTCTTTTGAGTTTTTTTTTATTTTTATCATCCGCACACGTTCACTCAGTGTGTACCAGTTCACCCGTATTCCTTTTCTCTTTCCTCTCTGATGCTAAGTGAAAAAAAATGAAGGAGTTGCTTGCTGCGATTCAATATACATCTTGCGGAACGATTAACGGGGAAAGTCTTCCAGAATCCCATTCCCAGCGAACAATTATGAGAAAATGAGTAATGCGATGGGAGTTTTTTTATCTTGTACCATTCCGACCAGTCTTAGATATCAGTTAGTGCAGCCCTCTCTTTCGGTCTTCCATTAAACTACTCCGGGGACTTTATGCATTTCGGACTTTCCTTTTTTCAAAGGGGTGATTGTGTACTTGAATGGATTAGGCATGGATACAGTCAACTGAGGGTGAATGACGCTGGTACATCGTTGGTGCTGTTAGCGAATGTTACACAAGACTAAAAAACTATCGGGATGGCACATTGGTTGATAATGTCCATGGCTAATAGGTTTCATAGTACGGTAAACATTTTGAATAACCTCTCCAATGGCTATCAGATTTCTGAGCTCTAACCTTAAAACAAAATTAAGCCTCAGCTATCGCCCTGCATGTGGTCAGGTGATACGACCTATCTACTGGCGGAATGAATGTGAGCTAATATTTTCATATTAGTCGTAGATGAGCATTTGTTCCATTTTTTTATTTTTTTATTTAACGAATTTATTGGGGCGAGATTGAGACTTCTTAGTCCCTTTAACCATAAGGGAAAAGAGAAAAGGGCAAAATTTGCAAGGGAAAAAGTACTTCTCATTTAATGACTTATTTTTCACAGGAGTTTGCTTTGCAACAACATATCAAAAAGTTGTGTTGGTAAAAGTTCTGATCAAACTCTTGGAGAGAGAGAGGGAGAGAGTTGTTCTGGACTGGAGAAGGACTAAAAGAGTTCTCGTTAGTGCGAATATGGAAATGCTTCCCAATGGAGTGAAAGAACTGGATATTACTCGGTAAGAACTCCGTTCACGGTGTTCGCTCTGCTCACCATTAAATCTATAAGGCCCATATCGGCCGGACAGAAATCACAGCGTGACCAAAAAATTATCCGGACCTCAGACCCCATAGATGTTGTAATTTGCGGGTGTCTCAAACAGCTTTTTCTATCACCTTAATTAAATTGCAAGTTTCCTATAATGTTATTGCAGAGCGTTGTCAGCGGAATTCGGACCACGCATGGACGTTTCCATCTGGTCAATGCCGATTTAAGTCCATACGTGGCTGCACCGTGATGCGTGTTTGGGTTTTTGGAAGATCGCATGAAACAGGTGATAGCCACGTACCTTTTTTAGAGGAGAACATTTGAAACTATGTAACACTTACAACATGTATTTTCCATTCCTACTAAATATTCATTTTATCCCAAGATTCAGTAAGATACTCCTACCTTCTTTCTGCACTTTTAACTAATATCCCGAGCGAAATTCCCTTTTTACGTCACTGTTTCAATTTCTATGTTTTTATGTTATTATTAATAGATCAATGCAAATGGATACTGTCTTATTCCAAGCTGCCGCTCAATAACCATTCACTAAATTCAGTACTCTAAGTCCTATTCATATTGATTCAGATACAGGGTTCTTACGTCAGCATAATGGTATCTATTGTGTGGTAATAGTGACTATATATAAATTTATTTTCATTAAGAGAAAAGAATATATTTCAATTTGCGTTTGTGGGGTTTTACAGACTTGTCTTTTGGTATCCGATCTGCTTATTTATATGCAACCGGGCGAAAAACAAATATAATCACCACATATTTTGACGAGGAAATCAATTTCATAAATAAAAGTCATATTTATTATGAATGATTTAGTTTTTGCGAGGGACAGTTGAATTGAATGTACCATCGGATTCAATAGCGTATTAAGATTAAATATAATTCACATTCTTGGAGAGCGAATGGGCCAATAGAGCTTATTTTATTCTTTTTCAAAAAAATTAAAATGACAAAAATCGCACTAAGTAGTAAAGTGACTTGTAGTCCCTGCCCATTACCCGAATGCGTCAGGCGCATAGACTGCAAGCAATGCAGGGACAAAGGAACCGAGGACATCCCCTTCCCTATTTCTGGACAATTCGCATAGTTGTCTATCTCGTAAGGGGGCTCAGAAACAGAGATAAATCTTAAATCTTAATTTTTCGCAGTAACTAACTATTGACTATTTAGATTTGGGTAATCAGGTAGTATAAGACCCTGACCTAATGCTTTATTACCCCCCTTGTATGTACATCTATAATATTATTTCTCTCATGTGAAGCTAAACTTCTCCTGTGGTCCCATCAAACCGATAATCCATGAAATTTTCCCCGAGCAATTAAAATGCCATTTCTATCTTTTTTTGGAAACTCTATTACACGTATCTGTATATGTTTGGAAAGTGTTATTGACCGCCCAGCACATCCAACGCCTCTCTGTTGCCCTGTGAGAATAAGCGTTTCGCTTCAAAGATGAATTTTGCGTGGCGATCAATTTGTGAGTTTTTGTGAGAACGTATTATAGGCTCCGCTTAGGGTGAACTTTCTCTTTACTTTCATCGCTGATAAATTAATATCCTCCTTTCGTATAAAACCGTGCTCCTTCCATACATTGTGTGGAACGCGCATAGCAAAAGGAATTCAGAGCATCAGAAAAAGTAATCTCAGAACAGGATAGCAGGAAAACCTTTACTTGTGTGGAATTTTGAGTCACCTGGTTGGGAAGTCCTTGGGAGATTCAATGAGAAAACAATGGATATAAGTAGGCGTTTACAACTTGAGTTTGTTTATACAGAGTGATGTGTGTTGGTCAGGCATTTCACCTAGAGTGTTAATGATTATTGACGTGGATGGCACATTAAAATAAAACTAAAAGTGTCTAGGAAAGGTGCCAGTATTAATAACGTCCATCATAAAAACCTCCAGGAAGTGAAAATTTTGCAGTGATTGTGATGATTCCTTTGAAACACCTCCCTCAAAATGGCTACATTACGAAAGATTGTCACGTTGTCTAGGAAAGAAAAATATTTCCGAAACACCTAAAGACTGGATCAATCAAGTTCATGGTTTTTCATTTTTCTAGCTGATTTGGATAATTATATAGTTTTAAACCTAGTACGTACGTCTTCGAAGGTGGTAAAGTGTATTAATGGTAGCTATGGAACACATACTTCCAGTGGTTTCGCTCTTTCTAGATAATATCATTCTTACCTGAATCTACAGGTATCAAGTACACTATGAACAAACATAGTATTTATGAATCAATAGATCGTGCCAAGTAATTGGATATAGTATCTAGGGATGTAGTACTTTACTGAAGACCGTAATAGACCTAACCCTAGGAAAGAAGAATTACACACGAAGGTCAGGCGTTAATTATGTTAGTGATGGAAGATGTTCTCACAAAGAGCAACGAACGATGACGAGGTTGATAGGATAGTAAATCATTATCGATAGAGCAAGCCATTCTAAGATTGAACACTGATTTTTATTATTTGGTAATCTCTGAAAACGTTATTTCCGGGACACTTTGGTACAATTGTAGATAAAACGATATTTGTACGAGACGACACTTCAAGAAGGTTCAAGAAAATTACCGAATATAGAATGATGAAGATAGGGGTTGCTATGTTCAACCCACTTCTTTAAAGTGCACCTCTTCAGAATTACGGTCATTCTCATCAAATAATTTATCTAATTTCCAAATTCAGAATTCCTGCTATAATTCTTATAGGTCATGAGGAAATGTGGGTACAGGTATCCCATTTCAAAAGGAAATATTTTTTATATAACCCATTATCTTTCTGCTATATGTAATTTTGATCACTAAAAATTAAGGCTTTTATGATCATTGAATCGTAGATTTTTTAAGTAATTACCGTAATTCACACAACGAAAAAATAATTGGCAGTAGTTGAAATGTTATCTGCCGCATTTGTTAGCTCATACTACTAGGTACGCGTTTCAATAGTTTAGTTCGTCTATGGTTGATATTATCCATTTATGTTTGGTTATAAATTCTTGTTTAATTTCTTTTTAGCTTCGTGAGAGAAAATTACGAGCTGCTGCCAGTGACCTAATAGTTAAGACGCCATAAAACCATACCAAGCATAATCAATATTGATGGAAATCATCAGCACAATGCACCCATAACAGTGCAAATCAGTAAATTAATTCTGCACTTATTCGTAGTTTTGCTCTGATTCGATGAGTTACACACTAATTAATTTTTACAAACCCAATCTCTACTCATATACATATTTAATATACTTAAATCTCAAGGATAAATTATCTCGATAACATTGATTATATGAAATATCTGGATGTTGGTTGGAATTGTCGAATGCACTCGTAATTGGACGAATCCCGCCTTTTAATTAGCTTCCAATGCCCCCCAGAGACGAGAATTTAACTTAGGCAAATACTTCGGACATTATCGCCTCTTCAAATAAAATGATGTGAGAAAAAAATTCGCGTCTGCACTTGATTATGGTATCGGTGTATCTGAATTGGCGATAATGAGACTGCTATAATCCCTCAATTACGAGGATTCAGACAGCCGTTGCGAGGGAGCAGGTGCTGAGAGGTGAAGGTGGCCAACTTTGCGCATGTGTGGGTGGAGACTTTTTAAAATGTAAATCACGACCGCACGTCCGACTCAACTTCGAAAAAAAATATATAGTATCTTTTGGTACCGCTCTTTCACTTCCCCAAGGCCATTCCTATCATTCTTCCCCACCCCCACCCCGCCCACCCTGTTTGGGGGGAGGGTGGCTGAATGACGCGCGGGGGTTTTTAATTCCGTTCCCGAAAATCCTTTCCACACAATTCTCTCGTGTGGTGGTGTATGTGTGTGTGTGTGCTGTACTTTCGCTCGCACCGCGACCTCCAGGAGGGCGTCCCTCCTCAAGTGCGTTAGCGGGGGCCTTCACATCCGCCTCAAGGGGGCCCGCCCCCGCCCTCCTCCACCTCATTCCGATCCCTCTCCTCATCCGCCTCAATGCAGAACGATCCTCGATCCAATTTTCGGTAGAGCGGAGCGGTGCAGCGAACGGATTGCTCCACACGCCTAGCCATAGTGAATAGCTAACCTTTTGACCCCCCTCCTCTACTTACCTCCTCCCCCCATTATAACATCTCTCCCTCATTCTCCTCCCTCCCTCGCGAGAGACATTCTTACCGCCCGACCCGCTCCTGCTCGTTGTCGATCTCTCCGCGTAGCGGCGCTCGTGCCTACAACGCACGCGTTCTCTCCGTCCGAATCGTTTTGATTTCATTTTTGTGTTCGGGTTTCCGCGTTTTCGGTATTTTTCGTGACCGTCTGGAAGGCCGTTTCATTTTTGCTTCCCCCGGCGCGCTTGCAACCTCATGGTTCCCTAATGGACATGTCATTTTTTTTCGTTTTCATCGGTGGTGGGCTTCGGATCGTGAGTCCCTTCCACCGCTCCTCCCTTCCCCGCGGAAGTGCAATTACAGGCTGGGATTACGACACGACACCGAGACGGACAAAGCCCAAGTGAGCCAGATAAAAACGCCGTTAAAAGCGTTTTTCGTTCATTCGAAAAGGCTGATATTTTAATTATAAGTTACGTCGTCCCGGTAGTTAATAGGGGTGACGATTGATAGTTGAGGTCATTTGCGTCTTTAGGCATCTAAATTATGGTGAGACGGAGCACGTCCGTTTTGGATATTAGTTAGGACCCAAGGGAAAAAAGGTAAGACAGAAACTCAGCGTCGGTGGGCATTAGACTACGCTTAGCGGATTTCGCCCAGGGATCTGCATCGTGACGTGCAATGGACGAGCGGAATATTGATTGCCCTTCAAGGGCTCCTCCCACAAAGCACCCGAGTTGCGATCGTGTTTCGAGAAATCGGTTTTGGAAACGAGTACTCCCGCAGCGCATCAACGCAAACCATACGCCTCACTTTACAAAATTTCCATGCGCACACCAATGGTTGTACACCTAATGATATTAGGTGAAACCTACCTAAAAATGACCCCATCATTTGGATTTTGGCAAGTTATTTTAGATCTCAATCCGAACTAAGCCCAATGGTATGTTCAATTCTACATTGTTATAAGGTAAGCTACCGGTTAGGGTAGGTTTTTTTGAATGGACAAAACTATTAAATAAATATTTTGTTACTCCTAACAAAACCCAATCTAGACCCTACTCTACATCAGGTCCCTTTGTGTACTTCTTTCCTCCCTTCATCCCGTCCAACGTCCCTCTCCTGTTCCTGCCCTTTCCCCGCTGACCCAACATTCTCCCCTCTATTACCTTCTTCAACATTCCACTACCGCTCAATACGCCTTTCATCCATTTTTCCTGCCTTCATAGGATTTCTCCCAACAAACCCCTCTCCTCGCCCACCATCCCTAGTACTTCCGCATTTGTTCTCCTTTCGGTCCATTTCACCTTCTCCACAAAGTCTAAATTTGTATGGTATTCTGTAAGCCACCGTTAGGAAGGGTGATTCCACACCTTGCATGCGGTATCAAAATTACATCCTCCTTGCATGTTGGTTATCAATATATATATGGTCATTATTAGTTATTATTAATAGTTAATCAACCGGTTAAAGTAGGTTTTGGATGGCCACAGCTACCAAAAGTATATTTTTTTCCTGTAAGCAAAACACAACCCAACATCCTACTCCACAGCAAACCCGTCTTCATCTGCGTATGCTTTCTCCCTCCCTTCATTCTGTCTGTTTTACTTTTTGATCACTACACTTTCTCCATACCCGTATTTCAAAAGTCTCCATTCTACATCTATCATTCTGGTTTGATTCCCATGTTTCCGCGTCATACATAACTACGCTCCATATCAAAGGTTTAACGCTTTTATGAACATCCTTACTCAACCTTCACGTCATCTATTACCTCGTATTTGTGAAAGCTTCTTTACCTAACGCAACTTTTCTCCTTATGTTCTTACTACTTTGACCATTTTGGTCCGAAACACTTCCGAGATACGTAAACTGGTCCACCTGCTCTAGTTTTTACCCTCCTATTTTCATGTTTTACCCGGAGTTGAAAAATCATTCGCCTTGACCGGGATTCGAACCCGGATCGCTCGATGTCTGGCCAAATGCTTTAGCCAGTTAAGCTATCGGCACGACTCGATTGAATGACTGGCTTAAACACCCGGCTGGACATCGAGGAATCCGGGTTCGAATCCCGATCAAGGAGAATGATATTTACACTCCGAAATGGTTGAATTTTATTGCATATTGCGCATGATTTTGTGAAAAGTTTCTGTTCATTAAATATTATAGCAACCTTTCTTAGGCTCTCGTCCCTGCCGCTGTATAATATTCGAAAACTACCACTCCAGTAATCTCCGCTATTCTTCCATCCCACCTGGCTTGGACCTATAATATCCATATTTCCTCTTTCCATCTCTCGCTTCATATTCTCTAATTTTTATGCCATCAACATTTTTCCAACGCTCAAAGTTCCTATTCTAACTAATTCGGTCTTCTGCGTCGTTTTTGCTGCTGCTATCGGTAGGCTTTCTTGAGATGACGACCGCGGAAACCTTGCCTCTCTGCTGCCTGACACGACACACGGACATTGGACCGAGTCCCGTAATTGCCAAGACTCATATTCTCTATTAGGTCCAACATAAAAATATTGGGATTAAAAATTGAGATGGCTTCCCATTGTCTTCCTAAATAGTGTTATAAACGTGACATCATCATTCAATTGCTTCCTCCCAGGGTCTAAGGCCTTTTTAGACGCCTAACTGAGGAGCAGACGCTGCGCAGACTGCCTTTTGTCTGGCTCCTAGGCGTCTTCGGAACGCACAAACCCTTCCATCACGTCAAGGTTTTAGTCCATAGGGAAGGGGTATTAGCGTTAAAAACAGTAAAATAAGTGTTCGATGAAAGAATAAGAACAATTAGGCTACCTGGAATTTTTTGTCCCAAGACTAGTCGCTTACAGTTATCCTGATCCCTCTTCGTTCGCGGGAAAAATGCAGTCTTTAATCTACGGTGGTTAAATGTGCTAGTACCGTGTCATGTGCCAGCGGCGGTTTTATGGTTGTTCTTAATTCTGGTATTTAGTATGTTGCACCTTGTGGACTTTAGATTGGGTTGATCAATATAATTACCGTAATCATCTTCATGATGACCTGATAGGTTACGGCAGCGAGAGTTTTTGGCTGAAAATTGGATAGTACCGGGTTCAAATCAAGTGTGATGGCTTCAAACAACTTCATGTAAAATCCTTCAAGTCCAATATCTTGTAATTTGAAGTTCGTTGAAAACAGAATTGTCTCCATTACCTTGAATGAGGACATTTCGAACGAATAGATTGTGGTGAGTTTTTATATTAAACCATTCAAATAATCTCGGGATCGATTAATGTGGTACTGCTGGTGGTATGTAATGAATCGTCTAAATTTTATTTTCACAGGAACGTAATTATTGTAACCGATTAAAAATGCATTTCATGTTCTGTAAAATGATATTTTATTTAAATGCAACGTGTATATGGTTTTTGAGAAATGCCCCAAGAGGACAGCGTTTTTCAGCCGAATTAGTGCAGTGGTACTGTGAGGAATGAGTGTATCATAAAGTGATGCATACTACATTTTTGATACAATTAGGCATGAAAATAAAGGTACTTCGTTGGTTAACTTACGTTAAGAGAGAGTATCAGAGCAGAATCACCCTAATAGGATGCACAAGAGAGAGAGAGGGAGAGTAGTAAACGGTTTGGGAAGGAACAAACCGAGAAATAAATGGATTGAAGAGATTCTTTAGATATTATTATGAATCAATTAGTTATAAGAATTAATTAGAATTATCAAGAAATATTAAAATAATTAGCAGAAGGAGCTGTAATTGCATAAAGTATATGAATATCTTCGAGGTGAAAGGCTTGTGAACAGTTATTACAATATGATAAATCAGTAAAGGAGGGGTTTCTAAATGATAACCTAAAATGAGCCTTGTTTAACTGTGTTGACCGTAAAATGTAAAGTCATAAACTGTTTGAATAAATGCAAAAACGGATTTTTGTCGGTAGGAAAAGAAAGTATTAGAATTAAAATAGTATGTGAGACGGATGAAATCAGTTTTTCATACGTCTTTCTCTGATTTTGCGTGGATTTATTAAAAATCTTCAAGGTGATAAAAAGTCCGCCAAAGAAGTGATGAAAGATTGAATTATATCCAAGGACAACATTTTAAACACGTGGTAAAATTATACTACATAAATTGAATTAAATTAGATACTCGCAGCCTACACATTATCGGGACTTTATTTGAAACAGAGAATTGCTTTCGGTACCTGAATGTTACCTTACATGCCTAAGAATTCCATCGAAGAGAATGGGCTTGTGGTGATGCATGAATGTGAGGCTTTAGAGAGCCGCCAAAATAAGTACATCCCTGTGTTGCACTAGGGATCCATGAAAGTTCGAGGGGCTATCGTAAATTTTTTATTATATGCAAAAATAATTAAGATAGAAACTTAATTTTTATTTGTTATTCTTTATACTTCTCTACATGGTCAGTATCTAAAACTATACATTTCTCCCAGCATTTCTTCATTTTTCTAAGGCCTTCACTGTAGAACTCAGCAGATTGCGTCGAAAACCATTGCTCCACCTCTTGAATAATGTCATTTTTGCTGTCAGTTATCCCACCCTGTAATGGTTTATAGAGTTTTGTGAAAAATAAAATGTTACTTAGGGTGGGATCGAGAGAATAGGGCGTGTACGCCAACATTTTAAAGCCACATCTCTTTGTCGGTCGCGCCGTGTTTGCTTCTGAGAAGGAGTCAGTAGTCCTGTGACCAAGCGTGCGAACACCTTTGACATATGCAGTTATTCGTGAATAATTTTTCACACACTGTCGTAACTAAGATCAGTCTCTTTCATGAATATTTGGATGGTTTATCTTTGCTTCAATAGGATAAAGTCTCCCACTGCCTTCACTGTGTCAATATCGCCCGTTGGTGATTATATTCCACTTCTTAAATCGTTTGTCAGGGAGATGTAGCCAGTTTGAAAATTATTTTTCCTCCTCACAATTGCGTGAGATATTGGTTTATCATTTCCATTTCATCATGGATCTACCGAACAATTTAACCATTCAAATGAAGGAACTTAATCACACTGAGAACCTCTATTTCATCCAGATGTATCGGTCATTTCTTGTAATAGCTACTTAAAAACAAAACCCCCACTTCAATATAGCTCATCCAGATGGGTGGGTACTAATTGTGTGGCTGGCCAACTTAAGTTTACTTCGCGGGTTCAAATCTCACCTCGGGCACATATTGTGCATTAGTGTAATTATCTTTCGTTGAAAGGGTCCTTAGTTCGGTAAGAAAACATTCATCGCAGTCTAAGCAACACCAATTATTACACACTAATAAGCATGATTAAGTGTAATTAATCCAAGCGTCTGCTTGCTCACGCTTTAGATAGGCATTTCAAATGTTTTCAAATAGCCCGCTCTAGTTCTGAAGCAGGTGCTGGAATACCTGCGGCATCGGAGTCTCTTGAGTGTGACGCAGGATGAATGAAAACACTATCTCCATTATTTGAGAGTGACTATTGAAACTTTCTCGAGGGGTGCGAAATCCAATTATTTCACCTGGACAGAAATTCTGAGCTCTTACATTCCTTCTGACCAGACGGTGGGAATTCCACTTATTCATTCCGCGTGCCTTGACAACACGCGCTCCTATTTCTTTGGTCGATGCCATTTGTGGAAGGCTTCTACAAAAACTTTTGCGAAAACTTGTCCTCTATAGCATAGATTGAACGGTACTCTCACATATCTGATTTATAAACTTACCTTCTGCTCTCCTTTCATGGCCTGTCTCCTGTGGGAGTGGATTCTTATTAATTACTCCGGCGTTCACCTGCTCTCTCATGGCAATTGTTAAGGATTAGGGTAGAAGGGAGCGGACGAGTTCTTTTTACAATTACCGGACTGTTTTCTTAACATTTTAGCATGCGATGCATTTTGGAGTGGCTTGTCACGGCGGAATAATGGTCAGTTGTTCTGCCGAGTGTGTCAGAAACCCATGCTTATAACATTTTATCTGGGGCTGTTCCTATTTCATTCTATAAATGACAAACGTTCAATTGTAAAAGTCTGCGTAATGTTTCCAATGCCTTTCCATTTGGTCGCTCCCCTTCGCTTTTCTATGAGCCCGCGGCAACTTAGTAAAAAACATCTGTGCACTTACTCAGTATTATTCAGCAAAGAGCACCTCTCATTTTCCGATAATCACTTCTCGAGCAAGATGTACACACAAATCGTAAAACTGGTCAATCCACACTGCAATTGGTAGTGGTTAAAGTTTCTATTGAGATGGAGACTTTTCTTAAGGCATTGAGGAGAAAATTGATGTTACACTCACGCAGAAATTTCAGAGAAGAATAGTGGTTGATTTGAATGTATTTCTAGTGAATCGCGTGTCCCTAGCATCCCGAATAGCTTTGGATTGATATTTGAACTCATGTGGGCCGGAACGCCGAAGTCGACACGACATCAATTTGCGCGTCGGGACTCGAACCCAAGACCCTTGGGCCATGAGTTGGGCGCATCACCTTATCACTTTACCAGACCGATTCCAGTTTTCGTAAACTTTTATGAATATATTCTTCTTCCAAAAAGATGGGACACGTATAGTTTATTCATATTCGTATATATTGGATACTAATTTAATTTGTCCGTAAAAGATTGAAGATAGGAAGATGAAGTTGTCAGGAAGTTATAATGGGTATCAAGAAGCCATTGAAAAAGACACTTTTTCCATTGGAATTCCTAGTTCGGTACTATAGATTCTTTTCATACTAGAAAAAAAATCATCCCTATAGGACAAAAAGACTAAATTATCGCCATTCAACGCCAAGAGTTCAAGCCAAGACGCCAAGCTACTGCCAGATCACTACCAATTGTTTCAATCGTTCTTATATAAAATTTCGTGTATATTGAAATTTCTGACTGTAGTGACAAAAATAAAGAGTTTAAGCATTCAAGTTAATTTTTTAAGGTGGAATGAACGCTTTCTTTAAATAATGGAGATTCAGATTTTATTTGTTGTTTAAAACAAAGGCTCAAGCCAACCTTTTCGCATATGTTCTTTTATTTTTCAAATTAAATAGGTATACCGGAAATCGCTACTAAAGAATATCGATCAGTAGCGAATGAAATAGAGGGCCGCTTGAAGCTGTACGACCAAGGATCTCGTTTTCGGAGAAGAGGTGGAGGCTTGAGATGTATGCAGGATACTAAAAATAAACTAATCATAGAGAATATATAATAATAATAATAAAATTACGGAGAAAAACGATTGTGATAATGAACGAGAGGCATTTCAGATTTGACGAGAGAAATATGAAGAGACATAAAAAGAAAATGGAGGAGATATTGTGAATTAAGGGGTTAAGTTGAGGAATAAGATAAGAGAAATGAAATATACGAAATTCGTAATTCGCCGGCAGAAGGAAGAAGAATAGAGTTATTTTAGGAAAATTTAATTACGCTCAAGTAGTTAATATTCTCTTGAAATTTAAACATTTTCGTAAAAGTTCAAATGGTTATATTTATTGCTATATAAAGTATGTTTTAAATGGAAACTCTGGCTAAACACTAGTGTATTCCTAAACCTCATCAACACGATATTACCGGACACTCCGCACTACATTAAACAGTTTTTCAACTCTGGATACAATCTACCTCCATTTCATCCAGCATGAATTATTTTCCTCCTCTGGCCTCATTTGCCTCACTTCTAATATTCATCACTCTCCAACATTCTAACCCTAATCAAAGAGTGCTGGATCCACCTTTTCTACCTCTACTGAGTTTCCCCGAGCTACATCTCCTCCTCCATCAAAGATAGTACTTCCTCTTTTGTTTTTTATTTTTCTTACTACTTTCTTTCAATTACCACGTGATGCTCTTCCTTCTTATTACTTTCCACGTCTCTTCATTCCTTTTAATTACCTATTCCTTTCCCCCCTCTACATCGCTTACCGAAATTGCTCCCCTTAATCACAGATTTTTTATTCTATTGGTATTCGCCTTTATATCCTTTCCTTCCATTTTATCTACGACATTCTTCTTCGTGAATACATGTACATATCCAAAGCCGTCAATTTAAACCTCTCCTCTACTCGGTTTAAACAAGCTTCAGCGCTGCACAAAATGCTTAAACTAATCTTTGATCCTTAATCAAGGTTACCAATTCCCTCTTGTTTAAAAGCTTTTCTGGCTAACGCAATGATTTTCTTACTTCCCTCCCTATTACTTCCGTACTAATTTGACCAACTTCGTTCAAATGACTCCCTTATTTTTCCAACTTCTCAAATTGCTTTTATTTATGCCCAGTTTGTGCCTAGAATGTTTAACTAAGGATATTTGTTCATCAAAAACCCTATCATTTGTTTTATTTACATTTATTTTCGTCTCCTACCTATCCAATTGTTTTGTTAATGAATGCAAGTGATATTTAACTAATTTAAATAGGTTTTACCTATCGATTTCATCTTTTGATTTTTTCCATTTTACTTTCCCGGCGTTTGTTTGGTTACCATTGGCGTGTAATTTAAAACAATTGTTTGAAGTAGTTTTCGTTTTTGATCAAGTTGGCTAAAGCTACCTTTTCATAATGTATAGCCTGACTGTTTCCCTTTCCGCTGTTTTATTTTGGCCTCGACTTTTTTGCTTGTGAACGTCCTGCCTTATATTATTCGCAAATCATTCAAATCCTTGATTGTGAGACATTGAAAGTAACCGGAAAATTTTGGTTCTTCTCATTCTTATTTTTGCAATCATTCCTAATACCTGATTCTTCGCACTCTAATTAAGTACTAATAGCCCAATGAATGACCTTCGGCATGGAAAGGTTAGGAGATAGCCGCTAGATAGTGTTTTTACACGTCTATTTTTTAAGACATTCGTAATGTCTATAACTAGTTAATTATTATAGATTTTTTCAAATGAGACGCAGGGTTGAGTTTTTAACGAAAAATTCTAGGCACGGTGGAGTGGAAAAAGAATGCTCTATGGACATTCCTGGTATAGGAAGCTGTTTTCTCGGCGACAGGGAGAAAAATTTAGGTTGCAAAATAGCATATAAGACAGTTTACGCATGCATATGTCGATACTTATATATGCATGCATATACGTAAGTTGTCACCATGCACTTAGGAACTACTTCCTCATTTCTCTCCGACTTAGTCCAAACAAGGATTCTGTTATGCAATCAGATCAATACAGCGTGACTCTCCCTACTAACTTCGACTCTCACTTTTTTTAGGCCTCTATCAGTACCATGGTTTCAGTCCTGAGACAGCTGATTTTCTGAGAAACGCTGAGACATTCTGGAAACCGGATATGGTGGCGTCATGGCTGACTTCCACCTGGCTACATGGTGAGTCCACCACTTCATGCTTGCTCTCAACATCCGTATGGGAAAACCTTTAGATCACCTTGAATCGTCCGCGGTCGTAAATTTGTAGACTTGTTGATTGAATTCCATCAGTTTTGAATCCGATTCGAAGGTGGGGAGATATCATTCCAATCGATGATCGCTCAGCAATTATCCGCTAACGTATCCGCCCACCTGCAGTGGGTGTGCGTGCGACTCAAGTAGGAAGCTATTCAGCAGGACTCACTCGTATTTCCTGAAGTACTTTGCATAAGCATCCGGCGATGTGTTAGTACCTCTCACCACTGGAGCCTTGCGGTGGCGCTTTGACCTCCGTTCGCCCCAAGCATAAATTACGTATAGCTTATTTTCGTTTTCTCCTACCGGAAAAGACTAATGATGAAAATCTCCCGTGAAAACTTGAATTGATATCTGGTCCTGTTAACAAAGCCAGTCACTTGGAACGATCGAAGTAAAAACGAATAATTTTTATTTTGCCTCTTATGTTTTTATCAATTGAATTTGCACCAATTGGAATCTGTATGCTTTTGAAGGAATTAAATTTTAACAGCTTTATGTCGTTTGTTCTTGATCAGACTCATCCAAAATATTTTTATATACTGTATGCATGACAGCAGATTTTTACGTGATATATGGAAATTACTGTCCATCATAAAAAAATCTTGGGAATAATAATGGAGGTGGTTTCCCGTTGCCATACTTAATAGTGTTTTTAACGTGACACCATCTTTTAATGGCCACCCCACTGGAATCAGACGCCTTTGCAGCCGCCTCACTGAGGAAAAGACGCTGCGTGGACTACCTTTCGTCTGGCTCCTAACCTTCGACCTATCTGACAAGGGTGATCAAGAAGCAATTATTATTACTCCCTCCAGCACAGCTCTGGGGGTCATCGGAAGGGAATTCATAAAATCGGTTAGGTTTGCTGATGACCAAGCATTAGTTATTCAGTCAACCAAGGGGTTGCAAGTATTGCTGAGTTAATTGGAGGTTCAGTGCGATAAATATGGGATGAGAATCAATATTAATAAAACAAAGGTTATGCGATTTTCCAGAAAGAAAAAGGCTAAGCTATATGTTAAAATAGGCGGGGAAAAAATAGAGCAGGTAGAACAGTTTACATATCTCGGAAGTGTTTTGGACCAACACGGTCAAAGTGGTAGGGACGTAAGGAGAAGAATTGCGCTAGGCAAGGAGGCTTTCTCAAGGAGGAGGGAGTTGATGAGGGGGACGTTGAGTAGGGATGTTAAGACAAGACTCGTAAAAACCCTGATATGGAGCGTAGCTATGTACGGCGCGGAAACGTGGTCGCTGAAGCAGGAGGATAGACGTAGATTGGAGGCTTTTGAAATGTGGGTGTGGAGAAGAATGGAGAAGGTGAAATGGACCGAAAGGAAAACAAATGAGGAAGTACTAGAAATGGTGGGGGAGGAGAGGGGTTTGTGGAGAGACATCCTATGGAGGCAGGAAAAATGGATGAAAGGCGTATTGAGCGGTAGTGGAATGTTGAAGAGGGTAATAGAGGGGAGAATGTTGGGCAAGCGTGGTAAGGGTAGGAACAGGATAGGGATGTTGGACGGGATGAAGGGAGGAAAGAAGTACACCGAGATGAAGAGGGACCTGATATAGATTAGTTTGCTAGGTGGGGAGTCACAAAATGTTTATTTGATAGTTGTGTCCATCCAAAAACCTACCTTAACCGGTAGATTACCTAATAATATATATATATATATATATATATATATATATATATATATATTCATTCAAGCAGAACATCCTTCAACGGATAGAAGAACTTTTAAAATTATATTTTATTGTTTACATACCTATCAGGAATACTGAGACCAACGCCTTTTTAAAATTACATTTGAAAACATTGTTGAATTACGCAAAAGTAGGCAAAACAAATGACGTCAATTCACTCAAAAACGATGAAAAATTAAAGTCTTCTTTGACAGATTTCCAATTACAAATGAAGCAGAGCATATGATCTTATCATATAGTTTAATAGATAAAAAATAAAGATCTTACAAGTATTACTATGTGTTTTACTGTAAAATAAGCTTATTAAAATGAAGCAGTTAAAAATTTGAAGCAAATGGGAAAGAGGAAGATGAGGAAAACTGTTTGAAAGTCAGAAAGAATACAATATTTTAGAAAAGATTTAGGATGCATTCCGGTCATTAGAAACTACATGTTCTTGATGGACTTCAAAAAACTGCATTCGTTGAAGTAATTTTCACAATGTTTCAACCAGCTCAGAAATTTTGTAAAGTAGTTGGTGCTGTTCGACGGTTGTTAAACCAAATAATTTCAAATTTTATTTAACAAACTAGTTATATGTTCTGTCTAACTTTGTATCTAAAACTCCCTATCATTTAGCCAAGTGATTTGATTGTCAACTTAATTTTTAATCCCAAAACTTAAGTCATTGGTGTTTGCAAAAATATGATTTCAATGAAGCGCTAAGTGTAAATTTTTTTGCGGGAATATATGTGAGACACATGTAAAAAATAAACGATTTTTGTTGTATAATAGCTGACATTATCCTTATATGCCTCGAATGAGTGTGTTTACTTAACAAAAATTGCGGATAAAGTAAAAAATAAATACGTATGGAACACATTGCACAACCTTTCAAAAGTTATTGACTCTTTCCTGTGAAAAACCCTCGGAGGATCATTGAACGGAATTATCGCCAATGACATTAGATAATGATATCATTGGCGCTCCCTCAAGGGTTAAGGAATTTTGCTCACTCTACTAACCGGAACTACTCGAGAATATCTCAAATTTGCATGCAATGAAAGCGATGCATCAGCAATAATCTATGGCAGGGTTTTCTTTCATTCCAATGGCATCCATCTATTGTTTCGTTTGAAGTCCTATACACGATTTCTTTATTGAATTCGCTTTCTCTCCAATGTTGCCATGATACATTCCTAATTTATTTTAGAATTAGAACTCTTCCTTGTTCCTTAACCATGAGATCCAGCTCAGTTTCTTCTGTTCGTTCGCTTTCCGCTGAATTTTTTACCTTCATCACAATGTAATATTTAAATTTTTTTTAAGAGCTGGATACTTAATATTTCAAGAATATATATTCTAACCTACCGAACTAAATTACTCCCGTGCATATATAAGCTCTATAAAAAATTCATTGCTTGCACTTTTTGTCTAATCACAATATTTTATTACTGAACTCTCTATTTTAAGTTCCCTCTTTCATAATGTAAACGTGTATTCAGTAGTATGGCTAACCCATGGGATATTTTTCCTTCTCCTATAAATAACTCTTTATAAAATGATTTTTCTACATTTTTTATTTCCTCCACCAATGTCGACCAAAATTCAAAGTCTCATTTCTTGCAGCACAGATTACATTATTGTTTAATCGTCTTTGCGATGATCTTACAAGGCGATGACCGCTGGGGTAGTGACGGCTGCTTCCTGCTGGCGATCCTAATTATCCTAGGATGATTTCGAGTAGTTTCAAGATTAATTATTGTTATATTTTGGTCCAGCGTACTTCATAAGAAAATAATAAAAATGGTTTTTCAAAGGCTTACTGCATAGTGCTTCACGTAATATATTTAAGAAGATGCAATCAAAAAGTGGTGAAATTCAAACTTATTTGAGCGCCACTAATTAAAAATTTTCAATTAAATAAAGAACTTTAATTTGGACCCCGGAACCAAAGTATGTCTTCTACGTAGTGAAATCCGCTTGCAGTAGACTGCCTTTTATTTAGAGGAAAATTTAAATTTCTGTTGGATAATTTGAATTTTATTGATTGAATTACTTTTCGTGAAAATGCCTTATCAGTCGCTTAATTGAATACACACGCTGCGTTGTACCTCCGTGAGTACATTGCAGTTTATTGGCTCGTTATATTTAATCCCACAAGCATTCGATATTTTTTCCGAGAGCTTTATCTTTTTTCCATCCCGTGCATTAATAGTCTGAGCGTGCACGACCTTCCTTCACTCAAGGTTTTTGCTTATGGTTAGTTAACACTTGTTTTTAATACTTTTTATTTTAATTTATATTGGCTGTGTGCAATGATATATATGCATACACGCTCTCTAAATCGTATTCTTTACGGTAAGTGCTTTACATGCTTAAAAAAGTCTATGAATTTGAACAAAATTAAATGACGGTATTGCGCGTATTTAATATTTGAAAATGTACTTTATTACTGGTTATAGCTATCGATTGTATTTCATTTTAATATCTAGCTGTGATAACCAACGTAAGGAAACTGCTGAATAGAGTGATGAAGCGAATTATTTTCTCATATTAATGCCACGAAATTTTGAGTAATTTTTAATAGTAATTACAACACTTCTAAATATTTTCACCTGAGGATCATAGCATACTCCCAGGATTTTTCAAATGACTTACTATTGTATTTTGCCTAAAACGATGTGTAAGTGCTAGTATTCTATTCTTGGACTGAATTAATAGCTTCAAGTTTTTAAACTCTTGTGATGCTCGTTATAAATGATGACATGGATTTTTGTACATTTCATATTCCGCGTTGTCGGCGTACGTTAAAATAACGGAATGAGCATTATTGAAGGTAAAAAATTGTTTGATAGATATTTAGTTTACTAATCAGTGCTATTGATTTAAATGTGAACGATAACTAATGGGTAACTTTAAAATTTTGAGCAAATTGTTTAATAATTTTCGTATTAGAGAGTTGTTTCTCTCCAAATTACTATTTGAAATACTTTTATAAGGATTGTTAGAAGACTACTAAATATCGTGTTTTTATCTTACAATGCATGTTATTTATTTTTATAATCTATGACTGTATGTTTCAATTTTTTAACTCTATATGTTTCTAACCTTGGCAGCCAATTTGACGTGCAATAACAAGAACGCCAAATGAACTAATTTGTTTTCGGATTGTCAGAATACCATTAATATTTTATTCTTATCTTGCTCCGCAAGTATTTCTTTTCTAGTAAAAATTCTGTCTTGACGTATTTTTTTCAATAAGTTCTCAACCTTGGTAGCCAATTTCATGTCCAACATTTAGAACGTCAAAAGGATTTAAGATTGGGATATAGGTTTTTCTATCTCTTAGCAATGGAATTTTCAATGAAATTCTAAAAAAGGTTTTTATGTATTTTTCTCGGAAAGAGGGCGCTGGTAAAAAGGAGCATAAAAGTAGTGTGCATTTCAGGTAAATTCGCAATTTAAATGCTCTCCTTCCCTAGTCACTCATGCCTATGCTATGAAAGATTTTTGAATTCTGAATAAACTTTAAAGGCATCACGTCAAATTTAGTTTAGGATACTAAAGACTACTTTGTTGCATTACTTTTAATTAATTTTATCCACAGAGGAATTTCCATGGGTGTCAATACAAATAAACAATAAAAGAAAACAACTAATCTTTCCATCAAATTATTTTTGCATCATATCGAGGACTAGAAAACCATGTGTTTGATTTCGCACGCTAATAAAGTCCGTTTCTGTATCCTCAATAAGAGGATGGAGAGCAGGCCAAACTATTATTTAGGGGGTGAACAGAGTGGTTTCATAGAGGGTAGAGGAAAGTGATTTGACGAAGCATTAATGTAGCCGTTGCTGTAGAAATAACATTACTAACGGAAAGAGGAACATAGGATACAATCAGGATGTTTGTCTGTTTCGAAGATTTTGAAAAGACGTTTTATAGTGATTTGGGTGGAATCAATTGATTGATTGTAGAAAATAGAAGTAGATTCGAGGGATAGGAGACTTATCAAAAACCTGTACTGGTCTCTAACTGCGCAGGTGTATGTGGCGGATAGAAGGAGAGTGAGGTTGGTCAGAGATAGGAAGAGGAGTACGACAGGGATGCCCGTTTTAACCCTTGATTTTCAACGGAAAAGCGGAAGAAATTGTTAAAGAGACATAGAAAAATGTGGAGATATGAATTAAATTCTTCGGAAAATGTATGAAATTAGTTAAATTTGAAACATTTAAAATGTTTAGTTTTACGAAGCGGGGTGAAATAGGAGAGTATATGTTCATCCTAGTATATGTGGAGGAAATGGTTAAAGAGGCATAGAAAGAATTGGAGATTGGAATGAAAGTCGGTGGAAAATCCATAAAATCCTAATAATTATTAGGTTTGCTGATGATCAAGCTTTAGTTTGCCAGCCAGCCAAGGGGTTGCTAGCATTGCTGAGCACATTCGAAAGTCAGTTTTATAGTGTTAGATAAGGATAACTATAAAGCACAAAAACACTGCACTTTTTGATAAAGAGAAAAGTTAAGTACTAAAATAAGATTTTATAAGCTAGAGCAGCTGGAACTGCTTACCTATTTCGGAAGTGTTTTGGACCAAAATACCCAAAGTAGTTGAGATATTCGAAGAAGGATTTTGTTAGGTAAAGAAGATTTCACCATTATGAGAAAGACTCGTCAAAACTTAGATATGGAGCGTGGTTTTGTGCGGCGCGGAAATAAGGTCATTGAAGCAGGAGAATAAGCGTAGACTGGAGGCTTTTGAAATTTGGCCGTGGAGAAGGATGGAGAAGATTGAGTGGACTGAAAGAAAAACAAATAAGGAAGTGCTGGGTATGGTAGGGGAGGAGAGAGGATTGTTGGCAGAAATTCGAAGGAGACAGGAAAGATGGAATCAGAGATTTTTGTTTGGTAATTAAATCTTGAAGACTGTGATAGAGGGGAGGACGCTATTGAGAGGGTTATTTAAAGAGAAAAACGTTAGCAGCTTAGAGTAAAATGATATTCCATTGCACAGACAAAATGAAACGCAGAAATTCCACAGTTAATATTTATTCTCCACGGCCATGGCTTCACCACACCAGTGGGGCATCATTAGGTGTAATAGGGTGCGTGTTGATGCCACACAATGATGAAACCATGATCGTGGAGAATGAATATTAAATGTAGTATTGCTATGTTTCTTTTTGTCGGTACGATGGAAAATTACCACCAAGTACCGACTAAAACAGTTTCACAAAGGAAATTTTACTCAACTGTGCAATAAAATGGTTCAGGATTTAGAGAGTGTCTAGAACTTTGTCGTAAAAGCATTTAAGGAAATTAAATTGAACAAGACTACGGAGACAGATGTAAGCCCATCATACTTGTTTCTATATAAGGGGCTAGGGAAATATGGAAAGAGTTTTAATGGGCTCATTCGAGGGAAATATGAGGAAAGAATATGACCAGCAGACTTAGTCCGAGCATTGCTAATTCCCATCCCATATAAGGGAAAAGCATTATGGGAGTCCAGACTAAAATTAATGCACCTTTGAATTGGCGATGGCATTAACCTGTTCATTTAATGTTTCCGAAATCCTAAAGAGACATACCATGCAAGCGAACAAAAATATACTCAAGCAATGCCTATTACTTCGTAGTTTTGGTAGAATTTTAGTAGGCAATTGAAACGTTACTTATGTGTATCGTATAAAGGAATCCAATTTCCCAAGTTGATCTGATATTTGTTGTCCTCACACAAACATGCATTTAGAAAAATAAAACTTTTGACTAAAACTGGCTGCATACTTTTTCTGGGCGGGCGTAGGAGATTAAAAGTATTGTGGTAGTAAATCCAAAATCGACGGCAACACGTTATTTTTCACCAATTATTTCTCTTAACAATATTTTACCTACTTTTGGGTGAAGCTAGTTACGTACGAGTATCTTATTTCGTTTATCTTTTTTTGCAAAAATGCAAGGAATATTTGTTTTTGTAAAAGAAGCTGGACACGCATTCTTACTGTCGAATAGACCTCCCGTTCCCTCTGCTTCTTTGGAAATATGACTTGAGTTCTAACGGCGAACATAAGTTCAGCAAAGTACAAATATTACCTATAATCTTTTGCTATATGATACTGTTTTTAAAACACAACTGTGAAATTTAATCTTGGAACTATGTGCTGCACACCACGTATAATCTATGTAATTGAAAAGTAAAAAATTGCCGCATGCCGGTGGTGATCTGTTGCCTGAGGTAACTGCGGTTCCGGAGTGCTCACGCGTGAGCCGAGCTGTTCCAGATGAGTGAGAGGCAATATTTGATCGTTATAAACTGCTCATGTGGGAATATTTTTTCATTCAAAATCCTTGTCGGATAATTACATGAATTTTTGTACATTGAGTATTTGTTATACGTATATTTCCTGCTTTCAATGCCATTCACTCTCCGAACTTCCGATTCCCTTTCAAAAGTCAGTCCTTGGCAATCGTCAAGGTCGGGAGAAAGCAGAAGACGCTCGGCAATCCCCACGGGCCATAATGCCACCCTGTGGTTCTTTTTCTCCTGATAACCAAAGTGAAATAACAGCTCAAGGCTACCATTCACGTTAGAACTCTCGAAAAATGAAAAATGCACCTACGGTCTCCAGTTCAAGGATTATGTTAGACGGGAGGAACTCACATCAGCCTGAAATAATTTCACCGGTGATTTTTTCATAGGACAGAATGGACGACCTGTATTGGTGTTCTTTTGGAAATATGGTAGCGGTTAAATTTTTTTGATTACCTTAGGTTTATTGCAAACGGATGCATTCCATCTCTACAGGTATGTACTCCCGCATGAAATTGCGTTTATAGAAACCTCCCCGGTCATTGTGATCCGTATGGTGATTGTACGAGGAATTCTGCTTCGCGCCATTGTAATGGTAAAATTTGAATCCGCAAGCTAGAGCTAGCAGGATAGGTTTTCGGTATTGCTTTTAGTATTTTATTCTTATTTTCTTCCAGATAGGTAATTCATCAATGCACTTTCATAATATGCGTTTTAAATCATCATATATTTGTTCAATATATTATATCGCATTTACAAAGAGTATTTTTCCATTTTATTAAAAGTTTTCAGTTAATGATGACATTACAAAAGCATATTTAAAAATTTTCATTTCTGATGCTCTAAAAAAAACATAAATAGTGAAAATAAATAAGAGTACATATTTTTACAGCGAGAGTTAGCGTGAGTGAGTGTTATTAGGGAAGAAAAAAATTCTTTTTTTTGGGCTAAATATTTTTGATTTCAAGACATTTACATTGTCCGCCTCTGAGCACAATGGGCGATCACGTCAACTTGCCTTAACTTATCCCAAGGCCATGGGCACCCATGTGGATTCCTGGGCTTTCCCCTTGCTCTCCACGGTACATATCTGAGTGGTACTACCTTATAGTTTCTCCATAATGTTTCATTTACTCAGTGTTTTACAATTAATGGCGGCTACATGCTTTAAATAGTTTTCGCCCTGTAATTATTAGCCGTATCCTGATAGGATAGTCTTTTGACGGACCCTTGTTTTCCAAAATATCCTATTCATTCGCCCTAACTGACAAGAAGTGAAATATCCTTAAACCTCTTACTATATAACTCATTTTTGAGTTATGAGTACTTTCTAATTTCCGTAAATCTATCCAAAATGCCTGGTCTTTTCTACCCTCTGCCTCCATTTCTCAGCGTGTACCCTTCTATTGCCGTATTCAGCACCCCATTTCAGTATTCCATTGCCTATCAGTATTTCCTCTATTTACATTCATAGTCATTTTCAACTTACTTCTGGCATCCGTATCCCTCCCTATACCATGCCCAGTACTTCTTCGTTGGTTTTTCTTTCTGTCCATTTAATTTTTTTCGTTCTTCTCCTCACCCACATCTCAAAAACCTCCAGTGTACGCTTATCCTCCTGCCTTGACCACGTTTCCGAGACATAAGGACATTTCATATTAAAATTGTCACTCTTCTCTTCTTTACCTCTTTACTTAAACTTCCTATCATTATATTTTGCCTCATTTTAAAATCTTCATCACTTAACTCAAATCTTTTAATGCCGTCACTATTCTGCTCATCTTGCTCCAAAACCCTCCCTAAATAGAACTGTTCCAGTTCTGTTCTCTCAGCCTACAGCCCTTCCTTCCCATGCCTCCATTACCATTATTCCCGCTTATACTAGTATGCTGAAAAGAACAGTTGCTAGTGGACGTTCCTCTCTTACTCCTTTGCTTAGCACTATCTATCGCGACTCTATATATTATACGAAGTGCAGTCCGATGTTCCGCATCAGACGTCTAACCTTTCAGTCTACTCCTATCATGTGCAAAAATGTATATGAATTTTGCCTAATTTACTCTCTCAACTTTTCAGAATTCACGAAATATGCAAGTTAACCTCTATTTACTTTATACTTTTGGACTAACTATTGTTATGGCATCATGCGTATAAATCCATTTTTTTTTTAAAGACGGGCAGTCAAATAAAAACCGAACACTCGCTACACCAACCAGCCAATATGGACATGGCCCAACAACTATGTGAGCCTATGAGTTGTCATAATTCAGTTCTCTTACCACAGCGAAGGCAGTATCGGTACGTGAAAATATAGCTTCTAGCTATTAACCGACAGTGTGTTATGGTTGGTGTTCGATTTTCATTTGACTGCCCATATTATAAATCCAAACTGTTCTATACCCAAGCAGCCATCCCCCTTCTCCATTCTGTCGTTGATACGTACAACATTTGCCGCGGGTGAAATCAAACTTAAAAGTCCTTTTTTCCAATCCTCCACCCTTCCTCATTTTCATCAGTTTTACGTTACACTTCATGAACACTAAACTGTGATCCTCAGCTGATATTAGGAATCTGTGTGAGTTGATCACGCTATTCCTTAATCAATGCAAAGCTATGAAGTGATCGACCTGATATCTCCCTGTATCTCCCACCATTCATTATTTGTTCCTACGTCCACCCTGGCGTTTGAATCAGGTGTTATAATTATACTATTTCTCCCGTAAAACTCTAGGTTTTTCCCACAGCCATTCCCTTCTCCTAAATCGTATTCCCCCATCTATCTTCCATCTCCTTCATTGCCTACCATATCATTTCAATCCTCCACCACCTTTTTTTGCACCTCTTTATTGAGAGTTTTCTTTGAGTTGTAGAAAGAATAATCAGTTTTACTTCATTGGTACTCAATGCTATTTTACTCATACAGCTGTTCAGAACTATAATGTTTAGTAAATAACTAATAATATCTAATTACAAATAGTTTGCAAGGTTTAAATATTTCTCCTTACCAACGATAAAGATTGTAAATATATCTAAAGATGAAGAAATGTGGTTTAAGTTACTGCTTATCTGCTTTTACGACATAAACTCTGTTTTTTTACAATATTCCCTATTGTGGTTTATTCCATCTTGTAAACTATATTTCATGCCCGTCAAAATGCATAACCTATCGTAGACTCATTCTATTTAATATAATCCTGGCAACCACCATTGCTATATGCTCTTTAAATCTATGAGTACCCGTAGTTATCCGGAAATCCTTGCAGACCTGAGAGTTCAATTCCTAATGTAGGGACAATATTATTGCCTTTAAGAAATCTTCTGGCCATTCCCGTTTCATTTATCATGTTGACTGGTTCCGTAAGTCTACTGTCCGTTCCCCTAAGACTTTCCATTCCTCTCTTGGTATTCCATCACAGCCCTTTGTCCTTCGGGTCAGCTATCGCTTTCCCTACCTCATCCCTCATTATCCTTGGGCCCCTGATATCTTTCCCACAAATCTCTTCGTCTTCCGTATCTCTTCTCCGGCTCCCTTCACTTACACACTACCGAACTTCAGTACACTCTTTCCATGCAATATTTGTCTCCTCAGCATTTGTGGTCCCTTCGCTATGTTTAAGCAGTTCACATCTGACGTACTTTTCTTTTTCTGAAGTGAGACTGTTTCCAGTGTAATCCTTTTTTTCCTGTGTCCATGCCTTCTCCATTTTCTTCCTTTGCTTTTTGGCGGCATGAATGGTATTTATTAATTTTGTACTTTAATCATAGATTTCATATACATTTAACTCTGACAACTCTAATCGTCATTTCATTTGGAATATAGATGTTAAAAATAATGTATATCAATTGTTGGTGCTGTTTTTGACCTTTGCTAGAGGAAATATGCCTCTTCATGGTGGAATTGTTTTTATATTGGAGATTAAAATATTTGACTCAGCCCTTGGCGTAGGAAAGCAGCTGGAGTACAACCTGGACAGATGTGGAATTGCATTTACTCGTAGTGCGAGAGAAACTGGGTAAAACGAGACCTGCACCAACCATCCTCTACTATCTGGAATTGCTTCTCTAAACACTTCTCACCTAATTTTTCCTCCTTTACTCTGAGATCATTATTTTCTTCCTATATTACCCGCTCCCATTTTCTGGGCAATCGTTTCACCACTTTTTTTCCCTCCCAATTGCTTATACCCTTGCTCTATAGAGTTTCTTCTTCCTTCTCTACGTAAGCCTTATCCCATGCCTTTGGGTCGGCGTTCACCTCTTTGATCAATTATCTCCATTATTTCCAACCTATTTCTTGCGTTCTTCCTCATCCTTTTTTCTTCTGGGACTTTTCCACCTTTTACTTCTATTTTATGTTTGGCCTTCCGAGTACACTGTAAACAACTCGGTACAAAAAAGATTTTACTCCAATTTTAAACTAGCCTTGCCCAAAATACTGCATCAGGACCACTAAAGCGCCGTTTTCCGCTGTGCAAAAACAGGTTTTATGTAGAATATGATGCACCTTAGTGACATATAACTGTCAATATGATTGCACGATAGTCAAATGCCTAACAAAGACACGGTGCATGTAAAATTAATTAAAATTGTCAATTTTCCACAAAAAGTGTGGAAAATTGCCAATTTTAATTAATCATGATATTCCACCAAATCACACCTGAAACGTCTCTTTTTATGTGCAAATAAAAATTTCACATTATACGCCATCTTGGGTATAAGACATTTACCATTTATGGGGAAATTATATTTTTTAATTTTTGGAAATTTTCGATCATATTCTTTCGAGCTCTAAATCATATGCAAAATTCAATTATACACTCTGCGAAGGGCATATCCACAATTTCAACATATTTAGATATAAAATATCAAAATTTTAGAAGTCAATAACCGAAACTGTTCTTACATTTAAGAATGTTTTACATTTTCATTATCGAACAGAAGGTGTTTTTGTATCTGTTAATTTTTAAATAGTACGTCCTTCAACTTATATTAGTCATTAATTCAACCTTAATTCAATGTTACTTGTATGATAATCATAGATCGCAGAATACGTAAGTATGCACCGTGTAAATAAAAAGAAACATTCCTGAGGGTTTTTCCGTAGACATTTACAGCCAGAGTCTTTTTTGCTAGTTTAGAGAGATTAAAGAGGAAAGTCGAACGTGAGTTATTAAATTTAATAAAGAAACCAGTGGTTATATTTTGTAATGCCAAGGTCAACTGGCTAGCACGTTTCCCATTCGACTAACAGGGTCAGCACAAAATTTATTCGTGTTTGCAGCACTAATATAGCTGCTATCTACCAATGTGTCCGTGCTGCATTGCTCAAATATTTGAGGGCAAGAAGCACTGAAGCATTAATGGGAGAACTATAGGAATTTGAAATGTCAGATTTTTTAAGGAAACGTTTGGAAAAAAAATATATGGGCGTTCAAGAGAATTACAGTCGTCCAAGAACGCCTCTACGAGTAAGGGCTTGAATTCTAATCATGCTTATGGTGGTGGGGTATTTGTCTCAGCTGCCCGGTTGTTAAGTCCGCGGCGTGACTCGTCAGGTCACGGTGCTGGATCACGGATTCAGCGGAGCCAATCGGAAAAGATAGAGGAGGCAAGAAAGTAACTGGAGATGTCTCCTGTTGACGCGCTGGAGTCGTGTTGGAGTGGCGGAAACAGTCAACCATGGTACCAATTGATAATGCACTGCAACCGACAAGGAAATGTAATGGTTGGAGTAATGAGCATTGTGTTGAAGAATTAAGTGCCGGGGAATCAGGGCATAGCGCAGATGAGAAGGGGTTCAGCCTCATTGTAATTGTTAAGATCACGGAATAATGGTAATGGAAGGTACTCTGAGGGGAAATGGTCAATTTCATGGAAGAAATATTCATTATTTCTTAGTTAACTATGCCTTACTATGATCGTGTATACAGATTGCTTACAAGAAATACATAAAAAAATGAACATTTATGATTTAGTCTTTCAATGTCACCCAAAGAGATTTGTAAAGATGCAAATGTGTTCGGGGTAACGTGTTGGTACAAGGTTTAACTTTAAGAATACAGCTTCTCCAGTTGTGTTGTTACTTATTGTCATGTATACAATAGAATGCGTTGGACTGATAAAAACGCCTTGGCAATGTGACACGTGTTACGTCATTTCTCATATTATACGTTCATATAGTATAACTCAAGGAGAAAAGATATTTAAATATTCGCCCAAATTTTTGCAAACAAACAGTTTTGAAAAATCACGGGATATTGAATTTTTAACACAAGTTTCGACGTATCTTTAAATGAATAAGTAAAGTTTTTTATTTATTAAGGAAATATATTTACTTGGAAAATGATAATTTTTATGAAATATTTTATGTATTTTTTAATGAAAATATTAGCGTCCCAAAAATTAACGCTGCTCAAATTTCAACGATTAAATTGTAAAAAGACCTTTTGCAAATTTTATATTTTAATTAAGGAGAGGGATTTGATTTCAAATGGAAATGATCCATGCATCGGAAAATGCTTTCCCCTGAAAGGAGCACAACATTTCGACTTAACTTATAATATCAAGTTTATTTAGTATTTTAGCTCATGGGGGTAAGGTTCATTCAGAGTTTGCTGTAACATACTATATTTACTTCCTTGGTTGATCGTGGTTCAACTTTGGCAAACGCGGTACAATACACTCAAACTTAAATAGTTTATTATGAGTAGCTCATTTTAAGGTGGCTAGTTTTAAATTCATTTCCGATTATCATGAATGCATGAAGACAATTGTTAGATACTGCAGTTGTCAATGAAATACATAATTTTTTACTTAAGTAAGTATCCAGTGGCAATATTTTCGAAACTGCAACGAAATGTGAACCGAAGTTCGATATTGATGACCCCAACTCAGAGATCCTAATTAAATATTAATCGGTGATCATCTTCATTAAAAGTGAAAATAATCACCAAATGCTATACCATTTACAATATTTCCATCGCTGAAGGTGAAAGCATGTTTCAGCTAATTTCAACGTAGAATATAAACCAGACATTGCCCAAAATCTAGCCTGGACATTTTTTCAAATACTTTGAAAATAGAGTTATTGGTAAAATAATTATGGTTTTACTGGAAAGAATAACAATTTAATGCGCCGATATGGTATGCAATAATTTCGGTTCAACGTAAGTTATTATTTCTATCTTGTTCAAAACTCACCGCTCTATGGAAATTGGTGTCCATATGCAAATACACTTTAGGCAATCAGTTTTTCATTTATCATTCATCAATAAGAAACTGCTGATCTATTTCCACGTATAAACATGATTCATTTAATTTGGCACGATGTGTACTGATTTCTACGGAAATTTAACAGAATCACTTAGATTAAATTGAACGCGTTTCGAAAAAATGGGATTAATGCCCAAAAATAATGTTATGGAACGTATATTACCATTAATAAATAATATTTATTAATAAATACCTTGAAATTTTCCGAAACGTCTTATTTCAGCTATGTCATATTACGTACTTCTATAAAGATGTTTTAGCCTGCGGGTGCACTAAAAAAATAATTGGAACATTTTTCTGCTCCCCCATGCATATGGGATTACTGTGTTAAGTCGGCGCTGGTTCAAGTATATGCTGGTAGATAATATAACGTTTATATTTTCAATTCAATTGTAAAAAAACTCTTTTTCAAATCAGTTCATATTTATGGACGACAAGCACGGTTCAAAACGGTATAAATCTACACTTCTGTGACGCACATGCTTCATTTTTGCGGGCGGCTGACCTTTTCTTGTCGTAGTTTTAATTGCTCTTTGTTGGTAGCCGCACAATGCAATATGAGATTTCATTGCAAAATCTAGAGGACTGTCGGGAAGGCTGTCCGATTCGAGGATTTTCTCTCCATTTGTGGGATCGAATCGACAAATGCGTCATTACGTACATACCGGGAGTGGCAATTGCAAAGGCGCGTTTATCGACAGAAGGATCAATGCCTTCACTCGAGGCCGCGCGAGTGATCCTGCGCTTAGATTTTATCATTCGCGCCGTGCCTTGGGAGTCTTATTAAAACGATCTCCATCTCCAATTGAGGTCACCTCGGAAACCGCGCATTATGAGCCTGAACGATTCAATTCTCGCACTGTTGGTATGGCACTCCTCGTCATACATTTTTCATGAGGCTTCTTGAAATTCAATTTTTCGCCTCAGCGAGAAAAATTTCGCTCCATATTGCTGTCCTTGCCGTGATTTCATGTGCTTTCGATGAAAAGTTGCGTTTTTTTGGAATTTAATCTAATTGATCACTTCGGGATGAGGATGAAGAAAAAAATATTTACGTCATTGAAATGACGAGTTCATTAGCGAAGGAAATATTGATTGTAGCCAAGACTTATTTTTCTCATCTATTTATGAAAGGCGTTTGACATGACAGAGTGAAAAACGGCTATGAGAGTATTTAAAAAGAAAATGAGTCGAACGAGGGGACTTATTCAAAATTTGGCGTGAATAAGACAATAAGTAATCTGTATTCAATGGGACAACCATGCACTCCTCAGAACAAACAATATTTTAGCAGGTGTACACCAATCAGATCAGATGTAATGGTACCTGAGGGTAATCTGTATTCAATGGGACAACCATGCACTCCTCAGAACAAACAATATTTTAGCAGGTGTACACCAATCAGATCAGATGTAATGGTACCTGAGGGTGAAACTAGTTGAACAAAAGACAATGAAAGTTGGTAGAACTATAGAAACATAGTTGCTGCATTGCCTAAAGATGAATTCTACTAGGTTGAGAATGTAATCATTGAATATAAATAAATATTGATTAAGCTAGAGACACACATTTTTTAATTACTTTTGAAAGCTGGTGTTTCTTGTAGCTTTTTACATGTTAAATAAGTTGGTGGAAATCAAAATTTTACATGACGTAAGGATTCGCAGTTACATGGGGGAAATAGGCTCATTTTCCTATTTTTAAAAACCGCATTATTTGCCATAGTTAACATTGTTGTAATTAAAGTGATATTTTGAACTCAAGTTTAGGTCAAATCCATAGTTTCAGCCTCACTTTGTGGAAGTTCATTTTAATAAATGACGAAGAAAAACTTTGTTACAATCCACCACTTTATTTTCGATACTACTAGTTTCGACGCTACGGCGTCATCCTCAGGTTCTGGTACAGGTACCTGAGGATGACGCCGTAGCGTCGAAACTAGTCGTACCTGAAATAAAGTGGTGGTTTGAAACAAAGTTCTTCTTTGTCATTTATCAAGTTTAGGAGTCAATATTTGATTATTTTATTTTACATAGATATCTCCATTTGAATGGCAATAGGGTGGGTATTTATGTAATATCATTTAGTTTTTATACATAAATGTATATATATATATTTGAATGCCAATTAGCTAAAAATTAATATTTGTTCAAATGAAGATATGTATATGCAAAAACTATTATATATGTAAATGAAACAGTTTCTGGCGTAACTTGGTGGAAAATCTTCACACTGACTTTTAATAATCAAACCACTTTACTTTAAATTTTATGTGGAAAAGTAAAGTAGTTTGATTATTAAAAGTCAGTATTATATATGTGTAGTATATTTGCTTCAAATCTTCACTTGCGGAAAGATAACACAGGCCAACAGTGGTTTTGGTGCCAGAGCTTTTAATGTTGATTTAAAGAACAATTGGGGTGCTGAATCCAATTATGACACTAGTTTTTTCCTATCAGCTATAGTTTTCAAGATATAGATACGTTGTTACTTACGTAAAAAAATATTCTACATGATGATATTAGAATATTATATTAATAACACAGGCCAACAGTGGTTTTGGTGCCGGAGCTTTTAATGCTGATTTAAAGAACAATTGAGGTGCTGAATCCAATTATGAAACTAGTTTTTTCCTTTGAGCTATAGTTTTCAAGATATAGATATGTTGTTACTTACGTAAAAAAATCTTCTACATGATGATATGGGAATATTATATTAATAATAAAACCCACTAAATATAAAGACTTGATTTATTTCTAGGGCTGTTAAATCACCCACAAATAAAACAGAATTTTACAATACAATTGAACACAAATACTAACATTTTTTACTGTAATAAAACAAATTGAAAAGAAAAAAATACATAAAAACATCACTCAACACATCGGAAGCTTCTTTTGCGCGATTTTCTTGAGTACACTTTGTTCAAACAGTCTCGTTTTAAGCACCAGCAGTAATCTGCCATCATATGGTTATCCCATCTTCCTTGGTAGCGAGCTTCCATTGTTTTTATATCCTGGTGAAATCTTTCACCTTGTTCTTCACTTGTGTCTCCTAAATTTCCAAGAAAATTTTCTAAGTGGCTGTGTAGGTAGTGAACTTTTGTGCTCATATTACATCAAAGTGATTTGAAGTTGCTTGTGTCTCCTAAATTTCCAAGAAAATTGTCTAAGTGGCTGTGTAGGTAGTGAACTTTTGTGCTCATATTACATCAAAGTGATTTGAAGTTACTGAGCATAATGTTTACCAGCTCAATATAATTTTCACTTTTGTGATTTCCTAGAAAATTTTTTATGATCTCAACAAATGACATCCAACTAATTTTTTCAATCTCATTCATTGACTCGACAAAAGCAGGATCCTTTGTAAGTTGTCTGAATTGTGGCCCCTAAAAAATACCAGCTTTAAGTTTTTCAATACTTATATGGGGCATCTTTAGTCTTAAGTAGCCGAAGCATGGTCCATCCTTGTCAAGAGCCTTTACAAATTACTTCATTAGGCCTAGTTTAATATGTAGAGGCGGTAAGATGATTTTCTCTCTTTCAACTAAAGATTCAGCAATGATGTTTTCTTTCCCAACATCCAAGTTTTCTCTCTTAGGCCACTCCTTAATCCAGTGGTTTTGTCTGTCCCTGCTATCCCAGAGGCACAAGAAACAAAGATATTTTGTGTAGCCACTTTGCTGCCCAAGAAGAAAGTTCACCATTTTTAAATCTACACAAATCACCCAGCGATGTTCCTGGTATTTTATCTTCTGTAAGACCAATGCTATTGTATCGTATTCTTCTTTCATTTTAGTTGAATGAGCGATTGGTATTGCGCCAAACCTGTTACCATTGTGAAGAAGTACACATTTTAAACTACACTTTGAGCTATCAATAAACAAACGCCAACCACTAGCATCATATTGTGATAGTAGTCCCATTTTTTCCAAAAGACCCTTAACGTCTAAACAAAATGTAAGATTGTCTTCTTGAGTAAAGAAGGGTAGCATATCCTTTTCCCTTGTGCGATAAAAACTTATTTTTTTACCGGGTTGCAGTAAATTCTTTTCATGCAGTATTGATGCTAGTAGTTCGGATGCTTCCTTCGATAAGTTCAGTTCTCTAGCAAGATCGCTTAGTTCATCTTGATTAAATAGTTGAGGAATTGTTGATACCCCCTCCTAGTCACTGCCACTATCGTCAATAGAATGAGAAATGTTTTCCAATAACTCAAATTCTTCCTTAGATATATCTGGTAACGTCTGAAATATTGGGATCGGTATTTCTTCTGAATGGGTACCGGGCGTCTAGCTGAAGGCAAATCTGGATATGTCCACTTGTGGCGATTTTTTCGATTAATTCCCGAAACATTTGCTATGCAAAAATAACAGTTGTCAATATGGTTCACAGGTTCTCTCCACATCATTGGCACACCAAATTTTAGACTTTTCCTTTGTCCTGTTGTCCATTGCCGCAGATGTTCAGTACATGTTTTACACACAAAATGCGGTGCCCATGTTTTATCTTGGTCACCAAGCTTAACACCAAAATATCCCAAGTATGCACGTTTCACAAAGTCTGTAATATTTTTCCTATTTTCTTTTTACCATATATTCCCATGTATATTTATAGATTTATTTAACTTTGAAAATTATTTTCCGGAATATATCAAATATTAAAACAACTAATCGTAAGATGTGCCATATCTAAAAAAGTAGAGCTGTTAAATAAAAACGGATTTCATATTTGGATTCAGCTCTACAAATATAGTTAAAATCAACACAAAGATTCCGGGCACCAAAAAAAAATTTTTTGTATGCCTGTATAATCTATACACTTACGAGTAACACAGCGAGTATCTGAAAATCGTGGCATGGTAGTCAAAGTAGGTATACACATTCGTAACTAACAAATAAAAATCTACAAGATACATTTTCTCTGCTATCTAATGTAAAAATATTTTGTTTTTTTCCGTGGTGTTGTGAGATACTGAAAGTTAATTGACATATAAATAAGACAAAGATGGCAGTTAACATCCATACTCTTCGGTATCATATGTTCTGAGTATGGGTTAAAAAAGTATAAAATCTGAACGTGGGGATGAATGTGGATGGGGGACAGCGAAAAGAGAAACATGTCGAACAGCGAATTGATCAGGGAAAAATAAAATAATTTAAGGCCTATAAGTCAAAATGCACAAATAAAATATTTTATTCTACTCCGCAAAATACAAATCTCTACCGTTATTTGAAAAACGTTTTTTTTCTGTCTATTTTTACCTACGTAACCCCCTAATACAAGCAATTATTCGTTCGTATTTCACCCGGAATTTATGTTCTTTTTCGCAATAGATTAACTTCATTTATTACAACGTTATCAATTATGTTTAAAATGTGCGCTATATACGCACATGTAGCATGCACCTTTTGCCCATAAGAAATCAAAGTATGTCAATTGAGCTTCAAAGCTTCAAATTTTCCCGAAATGATATCATAAATAATTTTGGCGTGTTTCGAAGGGTATCGAAAGATATATTCTTATTATTTCAGCGTCAGACGTAGTCTACATCTATACAGGTATGACTTTATGACATTCAATGATTTTAATGAGTTAAGATACCTAAAAAATGTATATTTTTATTTGATCCTACACACCTTTTGTCTTATACATGAGTATCCACGCACCTGCAACGTGCGTTTTGAGCCAGAGGTCTGGTTACGTAAAAAAACGCTATTTTCTCTTTGCCTTTTTGAGTTTCAGTTTTTCCTATTTTCCTTTCCCTCGTTAAGGAATCCGATATAAAAATAACAACATAATATTTGTCGAAAAGGGGCTGAGAAGTTAAATCTAAATCTAAGAAGTGTAATTTAAAAACATGGGATCAGCACAGGAACACGCAATTTTCGCTAAGTGCATAGTTAATAGCGGAAATATTGGTGAATTCGTGCCTATTTCAGGGTGTTTCGCGCGTTGCAATTCTGGTGAACGAAGGACCATTTTTCATCTCTCCTTAGATTACTGATCTACGATTAGTTTTGGGCTTTTATTGAGATTTTTCTTTTTTAATAAAATTTCAAATGACTTTTTATTGTTCGTAAAATATTCAAGACTACGCCTGTATTCAAAATCAGCACCCATCTTTGTTATTTCCGTAAGATCATTTCTAAACTAAGATCAAGCTAAGTATTTCTTATAAGTGGTCAGAAAACCAAATGCGATTTGTACCATAGGAAACTCTTAAAAGGATCTCCAGAGTACTCTTGATAAACAATTACTGGAATAAATGAATACTCATTGTATATACATGTATAAAAATGGTTTTGGAGGTAAATGTCTTCAATTAACCATCGCGAAATTGATTGAAGACCGACATTTACGCCTGTGTATGGATGTCTTCCTGAGCATCCAGGGCACTTCGCCTCTATGTCATGAAATCGGAATGAAATCTTGCTTGACTGGAATTTTATAATCGTGTTTTTTACGCACACAGGCTCCAAGGATAGTTTTAGATAGGTAGATATTATTGGGAATTATGCCCATGACTTGGATAAATACTTGTCGGCTGAAGACTTACGTAGGTTATTGAAAATAGCTGGAATAAGTGATCAACAGATTTATCCTCGGAATATGCATTCCTTCTACTAGTAAAAAAATACTTTAAAACTTATCATCTTAAAAATATCACGAAAGATTGCACAAATTAAAAAACATTAATAATCCCTATATATTTTCCAAGTCCATTTCACGTTGCCTTCATGATTAATGTGCGCAGACAAAGAATTTCTGAGTGATGTTTATCCTACTCGTTCCTGGTCACCACGCCTGTGCCAACGACTTACAAAGTTGGCTCTAATGAATTTTCAGGTCACTAAACAATGTCAATTATATTATTAATCTGCATACGCTTTATAAAAGGAAAATAGTTGCGAAATTAGTTTTAATTCCCAACGGAGAAATATCACAGAAACTGGACCGAGGCAATTAAGGGTATCCCCCAAGTAGGTTTTCAACTCGTGCACAGATTTAAAATCAACGAGCAATATTTAATTGTTATTTGGAGCCTCAAAGTTTAACCTCTAGAGGGCGTGCGTTCCATCCACCAGAAAATTGATTTTGTGGTGTTTGTTCGTTATGCTCTGATTGTCCGTTTTTTTTTAGGGCAATACTCACCGCTATTGAAAGGGTGCTTTGTGCGATTTAATCTTAAAGAACTCTGGGATCATGTCGTAAGCCTGCTGTCTGATGTGAGTTTTCTCCTTCACGCTAAATTGCACTAAGCGTGGGTTCGTGTTTCATATGCCTTGGCAATTTATCAAAATGTGGTTTAAATAATTCTCGTGGGGTCGACATCACCGTTCATGAAGTTGTCAACCACTCAACTATCTATCTGCGTTGGGACGACGTCATTCGAGGAAATGTAGTCTGAACAGCAGTTAAAAAGTCGTAACATAACTGACATAAAATTTTCCAGAGTATTCCAGCGTATAAGACTATTTCTGCAAGTCTGATAGCATTGGCACGATTACCAGCAAACGTCGTGATCAGTGAACTACCAGAATATGCTTTGAATTCTTGCGCTCTGCATCATTAAAATATCCAGCTTAGGGCGTAATGACTTGCAGTAAGAGCTTTTTAAGTATCACTGGATGATTTTATTACGTACTCATGATAATGGCTATCGTTATTTGCTATTTTTGTTAATGAATTATAATTATGTAATGGTTAAATTGAAGAAATATTATATTCCTACCCTTTTATATCAGGATTTATAAAAGGATTTAACATTTCCTTTTTAGGTTCAGTTTCTTAGATTAGGTATAAACTAAACTTCTTGGTTATTAAATATAATCTTGAAAATGAAAGCAATAAAGCATTTCCAGAGAAATATGCCCATTAATCAACAATGCAAGTAGTTAGCCTACTTCCACGGTAAGAATATCCTATCAGTAGTAATCCATTTGACTATTACATAAAGTTGTGTCAGGTCAAGGTGTACCTTATATAATAAGTCATATTTGAATAATAAAGTTATAAATGTGGATTAATAAATTTGTTAATATAAAGAAGACGATATATATTTAAAAGTATTTGTACCATTTAGTGATTTAGACTCTAAAATATTCCCACGTGGTTAGTTACTCGTTCTTTTAAAGTGCAATGATGGCATGTATATCGGATTAATAACCAGGAGACCGGACAGCAATTTGCAATGAGGAGAGTTGTGGTTCACTATCTTGCTTTGATGAATCGTGACCGGGAGTTTATTTTTTTAGTGAAATCCAAAATTATGAATAATATATATGTTCTATGTATCAGAGTAGTATAAAAAAGTAAAAAACTCCTCTCGTGAATGACACTTCTTTGACAGCAGGTAACATCTCCCTGCTGAGTAAACAGCTGAAACTAAAACTCTGCTATTTTCTGAACACCTGATCTTCCTCGGATGCCAATGGCGGTATAGGGAATGGAATTACCCTGCCTTCCCTGAATACGGAATTTTACACCAATCGTAGAGTTGAAGGCCGTGATGGTGATGCGTGTATTAAATTCACGTTGTGCATAAAAGATGTCGTCAACAAAATGGAATGTATGCAATTTTAATCATTCAAATCAGTAATATATTCATTTAGGTATTGCGTGAAATCGAGATTTATGCTTGGGTGTGAGAAAAGTCTACGGATAACATCCATTTGGCGGCTCGCAGTCTTTGATGTATTCATATACGAGGCAGTTTTTAGAAAACGCTAATTTTCGCGACTACATGGCTGGAAATGTTTAATATTTATTCAGGAAGATAAAAATCTCAACTCTCATTTCAAATACTATTCCAAATGCCTTTATTCCAAAAATGCTCTATTTTTTGCGTATGGGCTTACATCAAGGCTTCTGAAAAGCTTTTAACCAGGAAAAAATGCCTTTTGGCATGTGATTGGTTTGAGGACCTTTTTTGTTATTTCCTAGCGCCTCATTGACGAATCCGGTTATTGTCCTCCCATAAAGACGACGATATGATGGCATTAGGCTACTCGCTAATAATTATTTTAAAATATTTAACCCTATTTGTTCTCATTTATGTTAAATACTGCAATTGATTTTCCAAGGAAAAAATAATTTCCAGCACTCGGGGATCTTTTTTCACAGAACTTCCATTTTCCGAAACTGTTTGAAAGGGTCTTGTGTTTAGATACCTCAGACCACTAATATTTAATCAAGTATTGGGATAGTCCGCCACCAGAATATATCCCGAAGCATTTATGAAAGAAATCGAGCAATTCCAACTTATCTGGCGAGGTATCTCGCAGGAGGATGATGGTGATTAAGAGGCGCCCTTACTCAGACGAAGAGAAAAAAAGGGATCAAGCTACGGCATTAAGTCTATAATGGGTACATTACGATATCAGATTAACCACTAATCCTGCGACCTCTCCTTCGACCACCTAGTTATGAGTATAGGCAGAAATATAATTATGATCTTGCTTATACCAGTTCTTGAAGGTTTAATGAATGATGTACGGTTTTAACATTCCTTAGTTCTCTCTCTTGTAATTACGTATTTAGTCGTAAATGTCAGTGATAACTTCACTCTATTAGGTAAAATTGTACAGTAGCACCACTATAAAACATCAGGTGAATATTGGGTAATTTTCATTAGGTAGTAGATCTGAATGGATGTGTAATAGTGTCTACTTTAACTACATGACATTTCAACCTCACTTATTCTGAAAAGTTTAACACGTTGAGATATCTACGTCAACGGCATTTCTGAAAAGGTAAACGCCCCATCGAGAGTGCAGAAAGGGAGGAATATTGCTGGGAGAACTTCAAATCAATACTCCAGCGTCTTCGACGCGTCCCAAGCATTGACGATGATGTATTCATGCCCACGTGAGGAGGCGGAGGAATTCTCAAAAGGGGCGTGGCACGTGTAACACCCTTTGGCAGTGCTCGGGCTCTCCCGATGGATGCAGTAGTCTCCCTCTTCGTCCCACGGCGTGGGGGTTAAGGGGGTCTCTGCCCGCAGTAAGGTCGTTTTCTCCCAGGAGAGCGCTCTAAATGGCCGACCAAGCCGGCCGACCTTGTGTCCCATCCGTCCGTTGATTTATTAATGCAGCGCATAACCGTTACTCGGAGGAGTGACAACTCCTTGCCACTCCCCACCACATCAGTCGGAAGCGAATCGTTTTTCCCACTCACGTCCTATCCCGGAAGGATTAAACGTTACGCTTTAACACTTCAAGTCCTCCCGTGACGCCAAATTTATGAACAAATCCAGCTAAAGCAACTTAAACTTGGCAAGTTTTGTCATAACAAATATTAATTGCCGATGCACAGATCGATCAGGAATCCCTGGTTATCAATCCCAAGATTGCTGTGATGCAGCTCTCTACTTAATTTTTACCTGCTGGACTTTTTGAGTGCACATTTCTTCTTTTTTACCTAATTATTTGATTCATACATTTAACCTGGGGTCTTACTCAATTGTCATTCACTTTCGCCTCGACGTATGCTTTCATCATTCCATCAGTTTTCAGTAGACTTTTTTTTATCTACTCTCCGTTATTTGCTCAATCCGTTTATTTGACTTTCCTCTTTACCCTATAGCACCTCCTGTACCTGGCTCATTCGCAAAAGGCACCTTCCAGATATACTCATATGTCATTATTAAATTCTCCTCATCATCCAGATTTACCGTAATTCATAGCAAGCTCCGTCTTTTCCCCGATGATGCAGTAATTCCTGGAGACATTCGATGTCACGAAGACAGAGTCGTGTTAGCCAACGACCTATATAAAATTCAAAATTGTGCGCCACATGGCAATTGGAATTAAATTTTAAAAAAATGCGTAGTAATACATTTTTGGGAAAAGAGTAATTACTCCCTTATAGTTACAAAGTGAACAAACCAAAATCGCGAGGGTAGATTCCTTTAAATGCTCGGGTGTAACAATTACTCACGATCTGCCCTGGGGGAAGCACATATGAGAAATGTGCGGTCCTGTTCATAAAAAATTGGAATTTGTGAAAAGAGTGGTGGTTAAATGCGGCGAAAAAGTGAAGGAACGATGTTTCCTTGGCTTGGTCAGGCCCCACCTAGAGTATGCTGCCGGTATATGGGACCGACAAAATATAAATTTGATTTCGGAATCGAGTTCAGCGGACGTGGGCTAGATTTGCCAAATATTGTTATGACCAACGCAGCAGCGTATCTACTTTGCTGGACAATTTATGTTGGGTCTCTTACGCAGTGGCGTTTACAATATAGATTAAACTTTAAAAAACACATTTCAGGATGGGCCCTTTTCCGATGACATCAAGAATATAATACGAATCCCAAAGTATTATGGTCGGAGGGAGCACGAATATAAGATTAGAGAGGTAGACTACAAGACTGACAGATTGAAAATGTCATTTTTTCCTAGAACGATAAGAGACCAGAATGCTTGTTGTCAATATCCCCCAGGAGTCAGTTCAACACTCTAAGCATTAACGTACAGGTTAGGGACTGCGCGTGGATATATATATGTATATATATTTTTGTTACAGGTTCCCCCCACCTTCCCCCACCTATTTGAATAAACCCCAACCCTCTCATCCCTTACCCTTTTCTCCTGGTGCTATATCCCCTGCCACACACCTTTTTTGGTGGCTCGCAGGGTATTTATGTAGATAGATAGATTTTTGTCGTAGTCTGTTATTAGTTCTTTCTTTTCGTAGATTGTCACTTTTTCCTTCGATAATCTACTGGTTTTAACAATTGTACCTTTGGTGTCGTCGCTGATCCTTTTTCTCATAAAGCAACACTCCTCCACTTCTTCCGTTGATGTTTTATGCATGTATCTCTAACTTAATACCATTGTATTCATTTATAAGTATTTAATTAATGCTGTATGGGGTCTAATTTTCTAAAATAAATAATACATTTTCTTATATCTATATCCGTTTGAGTGAATATGTGTTCGCCATTTGGCCGGTTGTCGTAATTGAATGTATGTATTATATATTGTATAGCATTATGTATATATATATAACCATAAACACAGTAATCAACCCGAAGGTCGGTTTAGTAGGTGATGGTAGAGCTCACCCATGTACCAAGCCCGACGGCGTGTGAATATTCACACATCAGGGTAGGGGGGCCAGTTGCTTTCCCTGTGCCGGTTATGGTTTCCCAGGAAGATCTGGTACCCGAAAAATCAACTAGCTTGGGTGGAGCTGCAGGTGCCCGGGAATCGAACCCGGGACCCTCCGGTCAGTAGTCCAACGCTCTACCCACTAGACCACCGCCATCCGCATGTATATATATAATATATAAATTTATATATTATATTTAAACATAATGCTATACAATATAGCATTATGTATGTACATAATGATAATTATATATGTATAATGGTTATATATATACCCGTATATAACAATAAACACAATAATTAACCCGAAGATCGGTTTGCTAGGGGGATGGTACAGTGCACCCAGTTCTAAGCCCGAAGGAGCATGAAATTCACACATCAGGGCAGGGAGGCCAGTTCTTTTGAAGGAATCTATATATATGTTAATATATATATATATATATATTAATATAATGTAAATTTATATAATGTAAAAGTTCTGTTCCTAATTCCTCTTGAGAAAGGTGGTTGCACCACCAAAAATTCGAGAACCAGTGAGTCCCTCACTGGTTCTCTCTTCCCTTTTATATGTTTTAGTTTCTGTGTTTGTTATGACTATTAGTGTATTTACATTATTGTGCACGTTCGTGGGTTTTCAAAAAAGTGACTTTAAATATATATATATATATATATATATATATATATATATATATATATATATATATATATATAGATGATGCGGAAGTACTCACGAGAGCAATATAACTTTTGGACGGCACAATAGAACACAGAATAAAACAGATAACACGTAAAAGGACACTCACACTGTAGATGATTTAAGCTTTCGGCCTATTCCGAGGCCTTCTTTAGGTCAGACTGAGAGGTTTTGAGGGAAGAGAGCCTGGGGAGTGGAGGGGGGGCGGAAGGTTTAGGGACTGTTGGGAAAGAAATTAAAGATGGCGGTTAAGGGTGGGAATTTTAAAGGATCGGAAATATAGGATGTATGCGGATTCGCGAGTTCTCACCTCCATGTTGGTGGCTGAATCGGGTAGGAATTCTAGAACTGTTAAGGAAAAGCATTCGTCAAATGATAGGTAGTGTGAACTTGCGTGTAAAGGGATAGGAAGAGAAGAGAGTGAAGCAGAATTACATGAGTAACGGTGATTGTTCATTCGGATGGATAATGGGGTAATGCATTCGCCTATGTAGAATGAGGTGCATTGTTTGCACGACAAAAGATAGATAATATTTTTTGAGAGGCAATTAGCGTGGGAACGGGGTGAAGGGACAATGAGGGGATGTGGGGAGAGGGGAGCAGATCTGATTAGGAGACATGTTTTACATCGGGGGCGATTGCAGGTAGGGGAAATACGTGGAAATTTGTCAGGGCGGGGTGTCAAAGGGTTGGTGGATCTCAGAAGGTTTCTGAGGTTGGCTGGTCGTCTGTAAGCGACAGAGGGGCATTGGGGCAGTAAGGATGTATATATATATATTCAAACTTGAAAATCCCGCCATGCGGCGCACAAATATTCATTCAAACAGAAATAGGTATAAGGAAAGGGGATAGGAAAACACATAAAAGGCGAACACAGGACATGTGGGGAAGGCGGTGTTTGAGCAGATCAGGAAAGTAAAAATATTTCCTTATCCGGGATAAGGAAATATTTTTACTTTCGTGATCTGCTCAAAAACCGCCTTCCCCACATGTCCTGTGTTCGCCTTTTATGTGTTTTCCTATCCCCTTTCCTTATACCTATTTCTGTTTGAATGAATATATATATATATATATATATATATATATATATATATATATATATATATATATATATATATATATATATATTAGGTAATCTACCGGTTAAGGTAGGTTTTTGGATGGACACAACTATCAAATAAACATTTTGTGACTCCCCACCTAGCAAACTAATCTATATCAGGTCCCTCTTCATCTCGGTGTACTTCTTTCCTCCCTTCATCCCGTCCAACATCCCTATCCTGTTCCTACCCTTACCTCGCTTGCCCAACATTCTCCCCTCTATTACCCTCTTCAACATTCCACTACCGCTCAATACGCCTTTCATCCATTTTTCCTGCCTCCATAGGATTTCTCTCAACAAACCCCTCTCCTCCCCCACCATTTCTAGTACTTCCTCATTTGTTTTCCTTTCGGTCCATTTCACCTTCTCCATTCTTCTCCACACCCACATTTCAAAAGCCTCCAATCTACGTCTATCCTCCTGCTTCAGCGACCACGTTTCCGCGCCGTACATAGCTACGCTCCATATCAGAGTTTTTACGAGTCTTGTCTTAACATCTCTACTCAACGTCCCCGTCATCAACTCCCTCCTCCTTGAGAAAGCCTCCTTGCCTAGCGCAATTCTTCTCCTTACGTCCCTACCACTTTGACCGTGTTGGTCCAAAACACTTCCGAGATATGTAAACTGTTCTACCTGCTCTATTTTTTCCCCGCCTATTTTAATATTTAGCTTAGCCTTTTTCTTTCTGGAAAATCGCATAACCTTTGTTTTATTAATATTGATTCTCATCCCATATTTATCGCACTGAACCTCCAATTCACTCAACAATGCTTGCAACCCCTTGGCTGACTGAGCAACTAATGCTTGGTCATCAGCAAACCTAACCGATTTTACGAATTCCCCTCCGACTTTCATTCCTACCTCCAGTTCTTCCCATGCCTCTTTAATCATTTCCTCTACATATACGTTGAACAGTACCGGTGACAATGGGCAACCCTGCCTTACACCTCTTCCTAACACTGCCCATCCGGACTCTCCGTTCCCCACTCGCACCTGAGCAGTCTGAGACATGTACAGGTTGCGGATCAGTCTCCTGTCCCTCCAATCCATTCCTATTTTCTGCAATACACGCATTAATTTTTCCCAATTCACTCTATCAAACGCTTTTTCGAAATCTACAAAACAGGCAAAAACGTCCTGGTTGTATTCTATATTCCTCTCGACTAGTGATCTCATTACTGCAATGGCATCACGCGTACCTCTTCCTTTCCTGAACCCAAACTGATCATCCCCTAAGTAATCATTTGCCTTACTCTCTATCCTTTTGTTGATGATCCTGAGAATAACTTTAGCTGCGTGGGATATCAAACTTATTGTTCTGTAATCCTCACATGACGAAGCCTTTGCCTTTTTTGGAATAGGAACTAACACCGATCTCACAAAATCTTCCGGCCAGATTCCTTCCTCATAGATACTACGAATCAGTCCATATATGGCCTTCTTCCCACCTTTCCCTAACCATTTCAAAATTTCTACAGGAATATTGTCCACCCCCACAGCCTTATTTGCTTTCATCTCCTTTAATGCCCTTTCTATTTCATCGTCGAGTATGCCTGGACCTAAGCTATCTTCTTCTACGTCATGTTCCTTTTCTATGTCTAACCTTGTCGGCCTAAGTTCTTTACCATACAGTGTTTCTATATATTCCTTCCATCTCTCTTGGATTTTTCCTAGTTCAACTATTATCTTACCCCATTTATCTTTAACTGTTAGCACAGATCTTGCCTTCTTACTTCCCGATAATAACTTAACCTTACTGTATAGAGCACCAATTTCACCCTTCTTCTGTAAACTTTCCATATCCTCGCATTGCGTTTTCCACCATTCTTCTTTTGCTTTATTTGTGGCCGAAAGCTTAAATCATCTACAGTATGAGTGTCCTTTTACGTGTTATCTGTTTTATTCTGTGTTCTATTGTGCCGTCCAAAAGTTATATTACTCTCGTGAGTACTTCCGCATCATCTATATATATATATATATATATATATATATATATATATATATATATATATATATATATATATATATATAGATGATGCGGAAGTACTCACGAGAGTAATATAACTTTTGGACGGCACAATAGAACACAGAATAAAACAGATAACACGTAAAAGGACACTCATACTGTAGATGATTTAAGCTTTCGGCCTACTCCGAGGCCTTCTTTAGGTCAGTCTGACCTGAAGGCCTCGGAGTAGGCCGAAAGCTTAAATCATCTACAGTGTGAGTGTCCTTTTACGTGTTATCTGTTTTATTCTGTGTTCTATTGTGCCGTCCAAAAGTTATATATATATATATATATATATATATATATATATATACATATATATATATATACATATAGATGATGTAGAAGCACTCAAGAGAGCAGTATAACATTTAGACGACACTATAGAATGCAAAATAAAATAGATAACGCGTAAAAGGACACTCACATTGTAAATTGTTTGAACTTTCGGCCTTCTCTATGGGGAGACGTAAATTTCACTGAAATTTTCGGGGGATTATTGCCTTATGTCTGACTTTTATATGTTTTTCTGTCCCTTTTCCTTACATATGTATCCATGTAAATAAGTATACTCGTATATTATACTTGTGTGTATTTGCACACGGATATGTATATAAATACCATATATTATTTGTAGGTAATCCACGTGTAAAGGTAGAATTTGGATGGTCATAACTGCCAACTAAATATAATATCTCCTAACAAAAGCAATTCAGCATCCCACTCTAAAATAAGTCCCTCTTCATCTCTCTGTACTTTCTTTCTCCCTTCATCCCATCCAACATCCCTATCCTATTCCTGCCATTCCCTCGCTTGCCTAACATTCTTCCCTCTATCAGTCTTCAACATCCAACTGCAGATCAATACGCCCTTCATCGATTTTTCTGCCTTGTTATGATTTCTTCCAACAAACTCCTCTCCATAACTATCACTTACTCGTTTTTTCCTTTTGGTCCATTTTTCCTTCTATATTCTCCTCTGTAACCGCATTTCAAAAGCCTCCAATCTACGACTATCCTCCTCCTTCAGTAACCATATTTCCGCGCAGTACAGAATTACGCTCGATATCCAAGTTTTCGGTGTTTTCTTAACATCCTTACTCTACGTCCCCGTCATCAACTCCCTCCTCCTTTAGAAAGCCTCTTTTCCTAGCGAAATTCTTCTTTTTACGTCCATACTACTACTACTTTGACCATGCTGATCCAAAACGCTTCCGAGATACGTAAACTGTTCTACATGCTCTAGTTTTTGCCCTCCTATTTTAAAGTTTAGCCTTTTTCTTTGTGGTAAATTGCATAACGTTTGTTTTATTAACATTATTTCTCATCCTATATCTATTGCACTGAATTTACAATTCACTCAGCAATGCTTGCAACCCCTTGGGTGATTGAGCAACTAATGCTTGGTCATCAGCAAACCCAAACGATTTTACGAATTCCCCTCCGACTTTCATTCCTACCTCCAGTTCTTCCCAAGCATCTTTAATCATTCCCTCCACATATAGATTGAACAGCACCGGTGACAATGGGCAACCCTGCCTTACGCCTCTTCCTGACACTGCCCATCCAGACTCTCCTTTCCCCACTCGCACCTGAGCGATCTGAGACATACACAGGTTGCGGATCAGCCTCCTGTCCCTCCAATCTATTCCTATTTTCTGCAATATACTCATTAGTTTTCCCAATTCACTCTATTAAACGCTTTTTAGAGTTCTACGAAACAAGCTAATACGTCTTGACAGTATTCTATATTCCTCTTGATTAGTGATCTCATTACTGCAATGGAATCAGGCGTGCCTGCATTCCCTCCCTTCCCTCCTCTCCCCTTCCTAAATGCAAACTGATCATTCCCTAAGTAATAATTTGCCCTGCTCTCCTTCCTTTTGGTGATGATCCTGATAGCCACTTATGCTGCCTGCGAAATCAAACTACATTTTTCCATTTTTTTCTTTCATCAATCTTTCTAATCATTTCATCCATAATTCTTCTTTTTTCTTTTCTTTCTTTTTCCCATTAACGGTTCCCATGGTTTCTTTTTTGTTACAATCCCATTTTTTCTCAATAGCACACGTCTCTTTTCCCTCATTCATAATTTCCTCTACAGCATGCTGATACACCGTCTTTGTCAATCGAATTAATGCAGCTACATTCTATTTCATAACCTGCCACCCCTTCCTTCTCCTTTTGAAATGAAGGCTACACTTCATAACAACTAAAATGTGATCAAAATCCGCATTCGCTCGAACCTGTACGAATTGATCACTCTGATCCTAAATCTGTACAAAATCATAATATAATCTAACTGATACCTTCCTGAGTCACCTGGAAATAGGCGTGTATACCTACGTCTTTTGTATTGTCTAAACCAAGTGTTGGTGATGACTAACCGCTGTATCCTACATATCCCAATTGCTTTCCCCCGCGGTCATTTCTTGTACCTAAACCATAGTCCCCCACCTCATCACCATCTCTTCCTTAACCTACCGTCGCATTCCAATCCCCCATCACTATCAAATGCTCATCTGCGGGAACACAGACGATTATCTCCTCTGACGGATGGCATATCCAATCGACTTCTTCCCCCCTTATGATTGCTTGGTGGCATGTAAACATGAACAATGACCAAGGTCGTCGGTATTGCTTTTATCTCTACTAGTAATATTCTATCCGTTGCTTGCTTTACGTTGACTATGCTTCGTCCTACCTTTTTTTCAGTATTATGGCTACCCGTTGTCGGCTCTCGTCCCCTCCGCTGGATGTTACTCTGTAACTATCACTCCATATATCCCCGCTATCTTTTCATCTCACCTCGCACAGACCTATAATATCTATATTTCGTATTTCAATCTCTCTCTATATTCTCTAATTTTCCTGTCTTCAACATTATCCTAACTTTCCACGTTCATATACCAAATAATATCTCCTTCTTCTGCGTCTTCTGTTCTGCTACTGTCGGTTTTTACATGCAAGGGTTTCGTGGGATGACGACCGCGGAAACCTTGCCCCCTCTGTTGGCGGGCATGACCCACGGCCAATTGAACCGAGTCCCGTAGCAGTCAGGACTTATATTCTCTTTACTGTTCATCATAAAAATCTTGGGAATTATAATTGATGTGGTTACCCATTTCCTTCCTCAATAATTTTTTAACATGACACCACTACTCAATGGTCACCCCACTGGGGTCCGATTCCTTTGCATCCGCCTCACCGAGGAACTGTGTGGATTACCTTTCGCCTGGCTCCTAACCTTTGTCCTATTTGGCTTGGGCGACCCCAACAGGAGCAATTATTATTGATCCCGGCAGCACAGCTCTAGCGATCTTCGGAACGCACAAGCCCTTTCATTACGTCAAGGTTGTATTCCAAGGGAGGGTTATATACCAAAACATATATATATATACATATATACATATATACATATATACATATATATATATATATATATATATATATATATATATATATATATATATATATATATATATATATATATATATACCCACACACACCTAAACACGCAAAATCCGTTTATAAACTTAATTAAGCATAGAAATACAAAGAAAATACACTCACGAGTATGATGGACGTTTTGACAACCGAGCAATTATCTTCAGAATGCCTTTCTCGGGGAAAGAACGGAGATAGAGAATCTGAGGGAGAGAGGAATGTAAGGTAAAGGTTGAAAGGACAAGGTAGTATGGAGATGGCGGCTACTGGTTAGTTTTAGTGATTGACTCTTAGGAGGTTTGAAAGATTTAAGCACATAAAAATGGGCCAGTATATATAGTATATCGGTTACGGATTTGTTTATAGATTTAATCTCCAAAACAGACAAGCAGTTGTCAAATGATTGGACGTGGGAAGCATCGTGAAGAGGGATAAGGGTAATTAAGGAAGGAGGGAGATTTAGTGCCCCGGTAGTCCACTAAATCTCCCTCCTTCCTTAATTATCGCGTCCCTCCTCACTCAACTTCCCACGACCAATCATTTGACAACTTCTTCAGAGCACTTTGTTACACTGTGACTCTCTTCCTACAAGGCTCGTGCTCGTTGATGTACTTGTTAATTTCACATTAATTCTTACACAGCCGACTTAATTTTTTCGATTTAAAATTTAAAAAAGGCTCGATTATTAAGATATTTGCTCTTTGAACAACATCATTTCATTTATTCTTTTAAAATAGTAAGCATAAAGATAAGATGCATGTATTTTGTTCATGGTTTATTAGAAATTAAAGCGAAATATACGTTAATTCAAATTAATTTTAGAACTCCCCAAAATGTTGTCAACATTATGCAATTCCTCCTTTATTTTTAGAGATTCGATGAAAATTAACGGCTGCGTATTTGCCTTACTTTTTTTTATCCTAATCCCAATTTTATGGCCCGATTATGCAATCTTATCTATTTATATCAGTACGTACAAATGCTAAGTGAATTCGATTAATGCTGGGTGGCGATAACCTATGCCTTTGACAGTTTAAAAAAAACAGACCTACTCTTAGCGTGTCCAATATTTACTATAGAAATTAGAAATGCTCGTACAACGAAAAATTTTTAAAGAAATCTCTGGTTCAGTCTAAGGGAGACCAAATCTTTGAAATGTTAACCGACGTGAAACGGTTTCCTTAATACAACCCCCATGGTGCTTTCATTTAAAAAATCTCACGCCAGGGATGAAGTCACGAAAAAAATCCATGCTCACCAAAATATAAACGACCTACCATTGTTTGCAGGAAAATACGTAATTTCTCTGGAGGGAAAATCGGGACTTTGCTGTCAAACTTCATTTTGGATGGTAATCCTTTGCTGGGGTGTTGGGGTGAGACTTCTAGCAAAAACCAAATGGTAAGCACGTATGTGCCTGGCATGGACATTAAACCTGTGCCATAGACCGACTTACCCAGCCAGACTTGTGTTATCACTCAAACTAATTCCCTTCAAGTCTTATGTAATCAGTGACAAACATTGATGAATTAAGCCATATATAATCGTGATAGATTGTCAAGCTGATGGCTATCATAACATAAAATTTTGAACTAGAACAAAAAAGGCATTCTTTATGAAAGAATGAGTGTCGCACGGTTTTAGCCTACACAAAGAGATAACTTCGGGCTAATTGAAACTTCGAAATCGAGTCAAACCTTCTTTTCCAACCTTAACCACTATTTCAGTCAAAGTCGCGTTACAAATCCTGTGCTGCTCTAGAAGTCTGCAATTTAAGTTTATTTGGTGTCATTTCTTTTTATATGACCTTACTCAATTCTTTTTAACCGCAGGCAATCCGCTGGTGGCTGTCGCTTGAACTTTCTCTCGGAGGTCAGTTTCAAGCACGAGTTGAAATTTAAATTAATGAAATGTTAATTAGAGAGAATTTTGGTAGTGTAGTAGGCTGTCGACTGTCACATGGTTTGTTTTTGGAGAGCAAAATTCATTATTTTTGTATTCACACTCCCATTATCACTGAAATAACTATTATTATAATAAATATACGAGTATTTTCACTTGATTTCAAAAAAGAGTAGACGTAAAAAACTCAAGCGTGAAATGTTCTCGATTTGCGTTTTTAATAAAAAAATAATTTTTGCTCTCTATTAAATGTTTGTTTCCAAGCAGGTCATACATTTATATTGATTTAATATTTTTGCGAAACTGGATTATTATTCCTTGAAAAATATGCGTTTGACGATAGCCGTTTATCGTGGTCGTAACTTCGGCGGCATTGCGTGACCAAATGGTAATTGTAATCTAGGCTTCCAGTGTGATAGGCGGTTCTTTTATACATCTCTCGGAGACAGGTTTAAGCCTTAATGATTAGTTATAAAAATTTCCAAGAACGTGTTACAGATTTGTGGACAGAGTTGATTTATTATTTATTAGACTTTACCAGATGGATATAATTTGTATGCACCACTTCAAATATATACGTCTATATGTAGGCGCAAATATTCTCTTTTTGTCGTCACACCTCTACTTCGGTGGCACACTTGTGTCTAGTGTTATTCCATTAATTAGTTACATTTTCATGGTCACTAAGTTGCCACGGATATCAACAGTAGGGAACCTAAAATTAAGATATTTTCCACGCTAAGTGTAGTATTTAAAGGTAAATAGTAATGAGGCATCAACTTATCATACGAACTGGCATTATTATCATGTTATGATAGATTGTTATAGATTATATAAATGATAGATTATTAATAATATCAAGCAAGAAATTATTACAATTCTCTCCAATCCTGTTACAAGCACGTTTTAGAAGGGTTTGTAGCTCATAAATGGATTGATTCTTTTGCTTCATATCTGCATCAAGGGAGTTAAATACACTTCGAACGAAAATTTATTCTATTCACCAAAAGAATTAGAGAATACTTTCCCTACTTGAATACCTTTCTGCGTTCGGCCACGTTGTTTTCATGACATTTTGTGGACAGTGAAGTGACGTGTGATTTCCCCGTTTGTTCAAATGAGCATGTTCTAATAGCCTCCATGTACACATTTTGTTTTTGTGTTGGCATTGTCGTGTATACCACGGTTTACGGTCAAGGTGTACATTAATTGCGTATCCCAGGGATCCCTTTTTAAAAATTCAACACTGCGGGTACGGGTGCACCAAATAAAGCTGTGAAAAAAAAGATTAATAAATACATTGTAACGCGCCTTGTCAAATGCACAAACTATGTACATGTCTATGTACAAACTAGTCTTTGTGGCAAACGGGTGAGCATAGGCTACAGGCTTTTGAAGTGCGGTTGTGGCAAAAAACGGATAAAATATGTTAAAAAGAGAGGAAGACCGAACCTGGAGATTTAAATGCGGAGAGGAAGGAGAGCGGCCGGGGAAATCCGAAAAAGATAGAAAAATTGGTTGGAGGAAATATTGAATGGTACGAGTATGTTGAAGGTCCTGATCGAAGGGAGAATGAAATAAAAATGGAGGCGGAGGAGAGGAAGGGTGAAAATAATTTTTTTTTATATCTTGGAGTCGTACAGAAGTTACGTAGAAAAAAAGAAGGAAATAATGTTAGACATACATTAGAATTTTCTATTGACGCTTGGGAAATAGTCAAAAATCTACCTTTTCATGTACAATACCTTTAATGAAACGGCTGGTTTAAAAAAATGCAGCCAATATTTCCGCCTAATCACTCCATGCACTTTCATTAATACCGTCTGATTTAACTCTACTGGTTGCATTAGCATTTTATCCAAATGAAGAATATTTAATTTTACTTAATCACTTTAATTCATGACTTAATCCGCTTGCAATAAATACATGGAACGATGTGGTATTCAAGTAAGTAACCTGCAATAAGTGCAACTCGCACAAATATTACGTAGATATATCGTCACGTGTTTATCGAAATTTTAAATGCGGATCATATATCAGCTGCATTTGCCACGCACGAATAAACCTACTTAGTACCATCCTGAGGTGGTTCTGTTCTTGGACGTTTGTCCTTACTCTACTTCAGTGCGGTACCTCCTTTCACAGGCAATTCTTTAGACATAAACCTATCTTGGGCGCCTAAGAGCGAATGTTTCACTGGTTGTGTGCACGTACCAGGCGCCTCCCTGCCTCAACCCGAGCCTGGTTACCTCAATTATATTTATTCTCGTGACCTGACAGTGTGTCTTCGTCTAGCCCTGTCGCTGGTGACATGGCACGCGGTTGCTGTGGCCCTATCTAGGTCTCCTTCATTACGACGCCCACCCTTTCTTCCGCAGGTGAGCGGAGGTCGCAGCTAATAACTCTCTCTCTCTCTCTCTGTTGCATACACATATACACACAAACGTAGACCTATAACGAATTTCAGTTTTCTTGTAAGAGAGGATTTGAATTTTATGCAATTTTGGTTCGTGATATAATCGGATAAACACAAAGACGCTGTTCCGTTGTGTGAATGAGATCTTCTTATGGGAAACTGTTGAAATATTCTCTTGGTCTTTTGACTTATAAGCAAAATTAAGCCAATGCACATTTTGTTTTTCATAGCTCTTTCAGGATACACTTAAAATATATCATTGGTAAAATGAGCTCCACGTTTAAACCAGCGAACAATATTGTATGAAAAGGGAATAATTTATTATCAATTGAATTTTCTAGTAATGAAGACCACGTTTTGACTTCGATTTATCGTAATATTTTATCTTAAGTAGTTATAAAAACTAATTACCAACTCATTATATTTTGTCAATTTAATAATAATTTTTCTTCCATGACATTCGTAGATATTATTTCACCACTTTCAAAGTCGTTGAGTGCATAACTAATTGAAGGATTAATCTCAAAAATGACATATTGTTACTGTATGCTAATGATTTACTTCAACAGTAAGTTTCCACCAAAACAATATTTCTTTCCCTTTTATATTCCACCTGTATTCAGATGTATTTCCAGCGTGTAGCAGATACTAAAGGAGGTGATTTTTTAATTACGGTATTACTTTCAATTATATTATAGTAATACAAAGTATTGCCTACAAATATATGATGTGGTGCCCCTTTCCACAATATTATATTCTGCCGGAATGTTGGAAACTATGGCCAATAGACAAAGAATATACATGATATGGATTAGTGTCCCATACGCATGTTATATAAGATCTTCAACATTGAGAGAGAATATAAAAATACAAATAAATACCTCAATGCTAGGCTTAAAATCCGAAGAACCAGCGAAATTAAGCCAGCGGAAAACCCATATTTAAAGCTTTTAAAAAGGAAAATAAGGAATGATCCACTCCGAGGAGAACCAGATTAGCATAAAGGTACATCATTGTTAAGAGAGTTAAATGGAGAACAAGTCGTGTAAGGAAGGTATTCTGATGATCAAGGAGGGGGAAGAGCTAACTTACCCAGTGATAGAAGGGAGATACGTGTATCCGTGTCAACGTTTAACCATTAAAAAGGAGAATTTCAGAAACGTGAACAAAAGAATGTCTTGAAGGCGTTTATGATGAAAGAAAATTGAATCAATATGTAAGAATCGAAAGCAATGAAGTGGTAGATATTAACAGGTTATTGGTAGTTGGAATCGCACCCCCAGATCCAAATGAAGAAAATATCTAGATATCTGGCATTCTTGAATATAATGAATCAAATACTACAAAGATTTATAGCAAAATAGTGTAAAACATTGAAACAAGTTTTAACTTTTATTATGAAAAGAACATCTAGAAGCATAACTATTCGGCGAGAATATATACGATTCATGCTCATAAAGTAAGAGCCAACGTTTGGTCACAGAAAAAATATACTCATATGAAAAACATTTTATTGACACTTTTAGTTAGCTGCAAACCTCTTCACTTTTCTACGTAATCGCCGTGCACTTCTAAGCATTTTTCGTACCACTGCACCAGCTTCTTTAACCCCTCTGCATAGAAGCTCACCGCCTGAGAGTTGAACCAATTGACAACTGACAATTGAAAATTGAGTTCCTCTTCTGTTTCGAAACGTTGTCCACCGAACCACTGTTTCAAGTGCAAGAAGAGGAAGTAGTCACTAGGTACAAGGTCTCATCATCTCCATCTTGTTAGTAACGGCCCGAAAACTCTAGTTCACTGGACATTCTTTGCTCTTTGTGGTGGTCGGTGAGCATTTTCGGTACCCACCTTGCACACTACTTGTGGCATCCGAGGTTTTCCGTGACATTATTGTAGACAGTAGTGCGTCCAAGTTGAGGAAATTGTTCAGCCAGGTCATTAATTCGTCAATCAACGATCATATCGCAGTTTTTGTTCCACTTGCGAAACAATTTCATCGGTCAGAATACCGGGCCTGCCACTTCGCTCTTCGTCATGGACATTTGTTCGTCCATTTTTAAAATCACAGCACCATTGTCTGACCTTTCCTTCACTCATAACTGTAGATCCATAAACAAGGCATGACTTCAGATGAATTTCAGCAGCAGTTAATCCTTTTTCATACAACAATAGAATGACGGAACGCACTTCACAGCTGGTGGGAATAACAGTTGTTGCGGATAATGTTGATTGCATGCACGGATGAGCAAACGACTTTGAAACAAAACAAATGCTACTATAGCTTCTCAATGCTTCGCATATATATATATATATATATATATATATATATATATATATATATATATATATATATATATATATAAACGCATGTATACCTAGATATTATTCATCAGAAACTAAGAATAGGGCTTTAGAAACTAGGTGATGAAGACGCATGCTATTTATCAAATGGAATGATTTTTAAAATAGGATACCAAGGAGAAGAAAATAATTAGGGCCCTGGATTGTTAAAATAATAACAAGGCGGATTGAGGATAATGACACAAAATGAAATTACTGATATTGAGCATTAAGGAAATGAAAAGTTGGAGTCCGTAACCTTAGGATAACTGTGTAAATCTAAACAGTCCAATTTTCTGGTTACCAGAACTCTGTCGGAATCTGAGTGGTAGTATAGGATAAGGAAATTTTCCCTGCCCTAAATGTGGGAATTTGCAACACTTTGTTGGGGTTAGTTCGAGGTGAACACCACCGTCGTCCCTTACCATCCTTCGGGTTGATTATTATGATTGAAACTTTGGTCTGCTTATTTTGGTATTATACCGTTGAAAGTAGATTTTTCATTGGCAAAGATTGAACGCCGATACATTTCTTAGCAACCTATGACAAAACAACATCCTGACATCTGACATTATAAGATTCCGCACTCACATTCAGTTCCGCACAATATCTAATTCTCTTCAATCCGTATAACGTGTCTATTCTTTGCCTCTCCTCACCTCGCTTGCCCAACGTTCTCTCCCTTATCACCGTCTGCAACATTTCATCGTCAATCAAGACGTTCTGCATTCACCTTTACTGCCTTCGTTGGATTTATCCCAGCAATACTCTGTGTGCCTCCACCATGCCTAGCACTTCGCCTGTTCTCTTTTCCGTCCATTTCACATTTTTCGTGCTTCAACACATCCACATTTAAAATGCCTTCGATCTATGTCTATCATATTGCTTCAACGGACACGTTTCCGTGCTGTGCAATCCTCATTAAAATACGAAATTAGGCTTAATATTCTGGAATCCTTACTGAAGACTTCCTGTCCAATTTTCTGGTATTGTAACCATTTTCAAGAGATTTGCAACTATTTACACTCCAAAATCCAGTCTTTTACATGCCTGACTTGCCATTTCATCCCCATATGCGTTGAGAAGAGGAGGTGATAATGAACACCCCTGTCTAATTCATCTGCCCAGCACGGCTCACCAGGAATTTCCATTCTCTACGCGAACTGTGCTCTGCAATGTGCAGTCTGTGGAATACATGTATGCAGCTTCCAAATCAGTTGTCTATTACTTCAGTCTACGCTTATCTTATGCAAAATACACATTAATTGTGCCCACTTTATTTCGTCAAGCCCCATTGTGCATGCAAAAACATCTTGGCTGAACACTATGTTATTTTTTACGAGTGGCCTCGGAAAGTCCACAGGGGTAACCTTCTCTTTTCTGAACCCAAATTGATATTTCCCTTAGGAGGTATTTATTTGCTCACTTCCTCATTCTTTTTTTTTTGGTGATCATAGGTACTATCTTAGCTACATGCAAAAGTAAAATTTTAGCTATATATTTCTCAGATACTGCTGATTTTCCCTTTTTCTGAATTAGCATTATTTTAATCTAACAGAGTCATGCGGTCAGATTCCTTCCATATAAATGCTACAAAACAACCCACTAAATCTCTTCCTGTCACGTTTTTCTAAATTATTGAGTAGTTTTCAGAAATCTCCACCCTTACATTCACATAAGAATTTCACTTTCCTCCAGACAGGAGGTCTTATAAAATCACGAATCATTATCCATATTTCCTTTTATCAAGATTTCACGATGGCACCTACGTTTAAATTTTAATATTTTATGTATGATTATGACAATATGCAAATTCACTTATATTGCATGAACATTGTTAAATTAACGGAAAGTCGATATTGTGAATGCTTAATGCTGTAATAAAGAAATAACGTTTGAGGTATTTGTGCATCTCATCTCTAATTCTACCCAGGGAACAATCGAGGTACTTCAATCGCAGCATACGAGCAACCGAATCTGAATCGGTTTATTAGTTTTCGGTTCTCAGTTTATGTCGTCTTATGTCACGCATTAAAGCTACGGAAAAACGCAGAATTACTTTAAAGGTCTTGCCCATATTCCGCACATTTTTGCGGAAACGTTTCAACAAGTAGATCAGTGAATAATTACCATTTGAGTCGCCGTGTATTTAACGAATATGAATGAGGAGTATTGCTCCGTCTTCATGAAAAAGGCTTTAAATAGGTTAGAACGGGGAGATAACGGTGTGCGTTTTCAATGAACAGGGTAATAGTGATAAACTGCCTCTCAACAGGGCATTGGAAGCTGGGAATTTTCCCTCGCAACACTATGATTATCGATCGAAACATCAAATAAAAAAGCGTTCGTGCCAACTCAAGTCGGGAGCGATGGTTCTTTCACTTTGCCGTTTCAACTTCCTTTCCGTCCCTCGACGATTGATTTACAGCTAACTCTCGTGAAACATGGACCTCGCTCTGTCGTGCTGGGTCGTCGTCGTCTGCTAACAACCGTCCAAGAGACCGATCTTGGCCACCGATTTGATTGCCCCACTCCCTCTCCACTCGTGTTTCTCCCGAGGGGTTTAGAAGGAGCGCGCGCGACAGCGACTAGGCGAGTGATAGGGAAGGGGTCCGTTCCTTTCCCACACCAACTTCTAATGCCACGCCCGCAGCAGCGAGATGTCGAGGTCCTTGGGCTCCTTCGCACCAGGAAGTGGAGATTATCCGTGGGGCGTGTGGGGCGGGGTGAGGGGGGATGAGAGTGGGAGTCCTAGAGTGTGGTGGGGTTAACGAGAGGGAACGGAGGAGCAGGGTGGACGGAGCCGCGCTCAATGCACGTGGAAACTGTTGGTGAGCGGCAGTTGCTTTTTAGGTGACATTTCCTTGAGGTCACTCGTGGAAACTTAATGATTTCACGTCGACTTCCGACGCTGGCCTCAGCACAGCTCTCGAGTCTCCCTCACCTTCCTTCGGCTTAGAACCAGTCGCGAGGGGAGTATCCGGGGAGGGGACATGCAGGAGGATTAGGCAAGAGGGGGAAGAAACGTTTCCTTTTAACAGCTGTTTGAGAATGTGAACCCTTTCCTTTCTCCACTTTTCCAGATTGTGCCATCTCGGACTTTATGGTTCTGCCGCAAGACGAGACAAGACTTGTGTGGCTCGTCGGATTTTTTCCACCTGGGTTTCGCCCTATTTCTCATGTTGTGAAGTCCAGTCTCGTCCTGGTCTCAGTGTCATGCAATATTCTCGGTTCTCGTGCTATCTTCCTGAAAAGTACTACATATTTTTTCATGTGTATACTATATATGTGCGGACACACACCGGCACGTTCTTTCACTTTGTGTTCACATCATTCGTCCCGGCTTGTTGACCGAAGTATCATGCGCGGTTCTGTGTAGCATAAGGTCTAATTGGCCGTACAACTACCTCTCCACCGTATTTCTCCCTATTCATTCTTTCTTAGATAACTGTCTTCCATACCCCTGTGTCACAGGAGTGTCATATAAGGTATTCCAATTTCACATACACTATTCTTCTTTCTTTGAGCCTTATTTCCTCTTTCACTAATTGTAGTTACCATTAGTTAGTTAAGTGAACTATCGATTTTCTCATCATTATCCTCCTGTCAAAGTACAACATGTTCACTTCACCCAATCCGGTCTTTGCCTCAGCTTTTATTGTCAGACTCCACAGAGAAATATGCTTCGACTTCGTTGAAGTTACTGTCGCGGGATCTCCCTCAGATCTTTGAAGTTAAAAATAATTATTACTTGCATTGTTTGGTTAAATTTAAGACTTGGTATTTCTTAATAAATCAATACTCAATTTTTTTTAAAATGATGGGGGGGAGATTCTGGTGAGTTTGGTAAACTTACAGAACATATGAATATGGATATCAATGATGTTGAAACATCTTGTGGTGGGCTATGAAGATAGGGAGATAAAAGAGTGGAACGAAGGTGGAATGTAGGGAACGGCATGGGAGGTGAAAGGAAGGGGTAAATGGGATAAATATTGCATAGGAATATAATGAAGGAAGTAATGTGGATCATAATTTGAACTTGCCCAAATATAGCTGGCTTCTAATAGTACAAGTATGGGAATGGACTCCATTATATAGGTCTTAGTTTTCCTAAATATCTCCCAAGCCAATGTTAATTTCACCCAGCAGGATTACTTCTCTCAATTTATTTGTTCACGTTTTTCTTGGTTTCTAATGCATGACCACTTTCAACTGATCAAAAGTTTTAAAGAACATTTATAAGCAATCTTGGAATAGTTCAAGTAGCCACACTCATTTCTCAACCTACTGTTTGAAATTTATCGTGCTACTTTGTTTACAAAGTCTTCTCATTTCTCACGGAGTATTCTATGGATCTCCTGTACTCCTTGACATTCAGTATCATTTAATGGAATTCAACACAAATTTATTTTTGTATCTCATATCAAGCAGTTAAGAATATCGTTATTGATAACCTTAGAATTATTCTTTATTTTATTTTTTGTTTAATTAGCATTAAACCTTAGAAAACCCCTTTTGGCCTTTACTTGGGACATTATTAAAATGGTTTACATAACACAGTTACAAACAACCTAATCCTAGTTGTAGGAAACCCACCTAAGACCTCTCGGTTGGCAGACGAGGACTTTACCCCGCCGCCACCGGAGCCGGCAAACGGTTTCTGACCCGGTTTATATAATGTTTAATAACGCAGACAGAAGTAGAATATTCACTCGTTGCACAAGTAAAACGTAGGCCTTTTCCAAGAGCTCAGTATATTTGAGAATTTCAATTTTCAATTCAATAATTTTCTCTTTGAACTTCGGCACGTCAGATTTGGATAAAATAAGGATTTTTCCTATTTTATTTCAATAAATCATGCTCGGTTACAGTCAAACGGAACTAATTAGCAAAATTTCCATATAAGTATTTACAATTTTGACTTAAATAATTAAAATTTTCTCTAAAACACCTAGAGTGTTTCACCTGCCCTGATAAATAGGTTTTACTTTTGAAACTGCATTATAGTTTTATTCTAACACAAACGTCTTTAGCCTTTTGTAACATTTCGTCTTTCCTGCTTGTGACTACTTGAATGAATTCAGAAATTTTCACGGAAAATATTGTGTTTGAATGTATTGCATTTAGCTTTGAATTCAATTCATTTATCGAATACGATTCCACCATTTAGAAATACAATTTCAATCGTCACGAACTCGGTGCTGACTCAGTTGAATTAAAGCGCCCTTCAAAACGGATGCAAGAGATAGTGGGAGCGAGAAATTCCTTGAGGAATGTTTGGGCGGTTGATTGCAGGCTAACTGCGAATTGGAATGGTGGGTGAGAGTGCGTGCTTGCGCTAGTGCGCGCACCACTATATTCGAGATTGTTTACGCGCAGTCCCAAGTGAGAGATATCACGCGAGGTGAATAGGAGAGCGAGAGGTCACAAGCACCACATGGTGCCTGCTCAGGGACAATGAGATAACCTAAAGGAGAGATAACCAGAGGTTCGTATGAGCAAATCTTAATTCAGAATTCATCGACAAAGCGGTCGATGATGATCGGACAGTTTATAAATGACAGCCACGAGAAAATATCACGAATGCTATCATTGCCGCCCCCAATTAAACCTGCCATGCTGTTCATATTGTGTAAGGTTCTCATAGCAAGCTGAGCTGTTTAATTCCCTTTGACGACATATGAATTCATTTGTTATGTCTATTTTATCATTAGTTTTGCTTTTGCTTCGCGGTCGCGGAGAATCGGATTGAAAATATAAGGTACGCTACTGTCGGGCTATATTTACAGGCGCAATTAACTTTGAGCTATAAATCAATGAACTAAAAGGTTTGTAGCAGAAATAAACTCTATTTCCACGATCCTCAAAGTTTCAAAATTTCTCGTATTTTAGCAACAACATGTACCCCTTAAGGATTCATATTTCATCCAAGAAACATCATCTTGATGGAGCAAGCATCAGTTAACAGTAAGCACATATTTCATTGCTATTTTTGAACAGATTCTTACTCTTGCAATTTATTTATTTTTTTGGAATAAATATGTCATTTATCAATCCCAGCATGAACTGCACGCTTTTTCCGTTACTGCAGGCATTCCCTAATGGTGGGGTGTGGTTCCTTTCATTTACTGTTGATATAAATGCGAATAGACGCTATTCAGCTGCATATACTATTCGTCTCCTCTCTCAATGAAAGTCGTGGTTGACACCAGCGAAACCTTAAAAAGGTGTGTTTTTTACCTCTTGCATATACTTTTTTTTTGGTGCCACCTAAACTTATATATACACTTATGTATATACATGCGACCACAAATATGGTCATAGGATGGATCAAAATACCAAAAAAGACGTAAATTGTATTGTAAAATATGTACGAGTTGATTACTCATACTCGCACATTGGTGATTCAATAACCTTTGTAAAAGGAATCCGACAAGAATTAATTTATTGCTGAGAAAGGTGCTTAGTTGTGCCACCGAAATACCCAAAAACAGAAAAATGTGATTGTCCTATTTTTGGTGCTTGGGTGTATCGTCATGCCTGAGACTATACCTATATTAACTTTTGTGATCATTTTTGCGAGCTTTCCCATACTGAGTGTTATTTGTAATGAGTGATATTTTTCAAGCGAATTTCTGCTGAATTCCCTTTTTTTCTCAAATTTGGTGGAGAACATCATTTCGTGAGCAGAGTTAGCTGGGCGGTAGTCTATTCTACCGATGTAATCAGGCTATGGGGAGGAAGGTCCTGCTTTCATACTCGGGCGGCGTCCCAATCACTCCCAGCTAAATTGAGCCAATCTCCAGAAGATTCTGGTAAACCGGCCAAGGGAATGGAACTGACACCGCTGTTTACGAAAAACTCTCGCACCTTAGAGCTAACGCCAGGTGAGCTTCAACACCACCTATCACACCGACCTTCGGGTCAAATACTAGTTTTATTATTCTAGAAGAGTAGGTTTATCGTTACCGACACCTTAAGTCGCCATTTGCTTCCACCTCTAAAACATGTGCTATATTCGTTCTAGATACAAAATTCGAAAATTATTACGGAATTTTTTATTAATGAACATTATTAGTAACGCTATATTTGGGGAAAAGTTAGGTAAGTTTCAGTGTCTCATGGGTGGGATAGAACTTTGGTTGTTCTGAGACAGGTGGATACTATGAGGAACTGAAATATGCATTGCACCTGGGCGAAACCTTTTGACGACGTTGTTCTGGAAGTCCATAAGGATTTTACAATGTCTTTTATGAACAGTTCACTACCGAACTTTAATGTATTGACAAAACATAATAATGAACCAGTCATTGTTTTCCGAAGTTTATATCTCCTTTATTCCGAGACCGATCATTTTCTCTGCTAATTTGCTCATAATAAGAGAGCGGGTACGTTGAGCACCTGATGTCTTACTTCGATTTCCTACCCCTAAGGACAGATTGCTCACTATCTTCAATCTATTGGCGGAACTTAAAAGGCCTTGGATGTTCGCTGAAAAAAAAGAATTCCACTCCTTTTGCAACGCGGACGTATCCGGTTTCTTCGGGCTCTCCTTTTCCCTCCACCCCTTACCTTCTTCCACGGTAGGAACTTAACGAAATGTGTTTTATTTCCAGCAAAATTCCCCTCGCGCAATTCGGTTGGGTATTAATCATTTCAGAATGGTCACGATTCCGCTTTCGATGTGGGGAGTGTGCGACGGGCTCGAGTGCGGAGGGTGGAGTCGGAGGAGGGTGGGGTTCAGAGGTTGGGGAAGGGAAGAGAGGGTGGTATGGATCCAGTGCGGATTGTGTCTAGTAGGCGTGTCTCCGGGGAGAGAGGGACCGAGCGGGTGTTTTACCCGAGCCAGCCGTGAGAGAGAGAGAAGTGGGAGGTGCACTTTAGCTCGCGAGATAGTGGCCGAAACATACCCAACCTTCCCTTTTCTGTCGCCGTAATTTAAGTCACCAACTGACCCCCCGTGTCGCGTGGGAAAAGCAGCAATTTAACCTGTGAAGGAAATGTGAAGACGTCGAGTACTTAGTTCTTTTCAATTGCTTCCATTCGAAAAGGGTTTTTCTCTGACCTTTCTGCTCACTATCCGTAAAGCTCGAACCGCCGAGACCAGGCACCGTGGGACAGATAGCAGAGCACACAGTCTGGTCATTCATATCCATATTAAGAATATCGTTTAGTGGTTCCAATGCAATGGAAATTATTTTGACTAGTCTGAATTGAAATTATCAGTAGGTTTGTTTTCTTCAATTCCCAAACATAAATAACTGTCATCATGTAGAAATCGTAAATTTTGTTAAATCCTACTGTGGCAGGGTAATGAAATGTAAAAAATATATTTCTTTCGAGGCATTGTTTTTTATAAATAACATATTATTTTCAAACAGTTTTCGACGGTTGAAATTATGCATTTAGACAGTCAAATTTTATGCAAGCAAGCTAACACACTTATTCTGCATCGGGAACACACGCTGATGTATATCTCTATACATGCTTATGAAGCAACGGTAAACTATTTCTTTTGTAAATGGAAAGAAAGGATACTGCATATAATATGTAGCATGTGGGTTCATGTATTTGCGGATCCTTGTTATTGGACCAAAAATCAAGATGAGATTTATCTCTTAGGTAGTCATTTCTTCAAACTACTCTCAAGTATACGTTAATCGGCTAATTAAGATGGTATTTTGTTAAATTCGAATGATCTAGAAAAACTTAGGGGCAAAAAAAGGTTTGAAGTCAAAGAACAGAACATGACTGCTAGTGAAGTATATTTCTCAGTAATGAAAAAGTAACTATTCATTATTCATTCCTAACACCTTTACAAGGGGCAAGAGTTATGCCTCAGAATCCAGTTTTTTCATTGATTCACGACCGTAGCTACGTTCATTGTACATTTACATCGTATGCAAGGGAAATTTTATGAATTTTGATTGTAATTATTCATTTTAAGCCAGTTGGTTTAAGGCGATAGTGAGATAAGTCCGATTCTAACCGATCCTCGTTCTAATTCAAATCCCAAATGATTATTTTTAGTGGTAAAATTAATGATTATTAGGGAAACTTGTGGTGGAATCGACTGTGGAGGAATAAAAACCTAGTCGGTATTTGACTACTCTTTTAGAAAGGAATTCATATTTCTGAAGCCGACGAAAGTATTGCCGCACTTGAGCACAATGACCAGTACATTTTAAAATGATAACGTACTTTGATTTCAATTACAAAATAGACGTGGGTATACGCGGAATATCTCGGGGGTTCAGAGGTATTCATACATTATTATGGGAAAGTAAAAATACGCAGCTGCATGTGAGTAATATAAAATGTAACGTTAAATTACCCCCGCTGCTTAAGTGGGACTACGAATCATTAGTGAAAAAATTGAAGGGAAGGCAAGTGATCACTTGGGGAAGATTAGTTTAGGTACAAATATTGAAGATGCACCCGTGATGCAAAGGCAGTAAAAAAGTAACTAATAGAAATATGGAATAGGGCTATGATATATTGCTTTTTTAAATTGGACTACTGGAAGCCGTTTGGTCGAATAAACTGGGTAAAATTATTCCTGAAGTTTCATTTTACTGCCTGAAATGCTACTAAAATCACTACCAAATTAAATCTCTTGATTAAAAAAAAAATGGTGAACGTCATTATGAGATATTATCTATTGGAAAAGTACGTACATTTTTTTGGCATATGCGAAGCATTTTACTCGTACATGAAGCATTTTTAGCACTGACATTTTATTAACCTATGATAGTACAAGAAAGCGTTTAAAATGTACCAGGAATTAATTAGGACAAATCTTCGATTGAACCATAGAATTGCATATTCCGGAAAATTACCAGTTCAGGCATGGGGAGAAATCTTAATTGGAGACTTTTGAGTCGCCATAAATCGCGATGGGTAAAATTTGACAAGAAATAATCAAAGAACTCCAAGGGATAATGTGAGAGTGAATAGTATTTGGAGAAATACGGAGAGTACTTGAAGAGTAGATTCAGAATAAATTAAGTGCCAATAGAACGCTGGAAACTAGCGGAGGGGAGAATGTTGTGCAACATAATCGTAGGTAGGAGAAGAGTTTGCATGTTGGACGGCATGAAAAGAGATTAGGAGAACGTGGAGTTGAAATTAGTTCATTTTAATGCAGGGTGTGCGAGTGTTTTTTTTATTACATTGATAGACGTCCCTTATTCCCCCAAAAATATACTTGAACCGGTAGACGACTGCTAATTGTAAGTAATAGCCTATATAAAGATAAATGTTTCAGCTGGAAACATTCAGTTTACTCTATCTGAAGTGAGATGAAGGGGAGCCTCCAAAATGTGTAAACCGCGTTCAGTTTGATTATACTCGACCGTGATCTCATAAGTCTCCGTATTGCCATAGAGACCCGAAATATCTTCATTTTTCACCTCTTTGATTGCTGCCTTTCGCTCCGTCGTGTTATACCTACACTCCCTCGTAGCTTTTATTTCTTCACCCGCCGCCAATGCTCATGCACTCGAACACCTACCCCCAGCGACTCGAGGGCTCCCATTGGAACTACTACTAGGGAAACCTAAAATTACGGCAGGTAAATCAGTCGCGATCTGTTTGATTGCGGACGCAATCATCGAGGGCAAAGCGGTTAGAAAAGGACCGTTGTGGGGAGTGATGTGGGTGGCGAGGAGGGAGGTGAGGCACGAAGGGTTTGACCGCTGAGGAGGGGTCGCCTTCTGCGGAGGCTGAGAGCACGCGTTACCGAGGTGAAAAATCAGAGATATCCGTGGTAACGGCAGCAGCAGCGAGTGCACGGCCGCAAATGGAATAACAGTGAACATCAGATTATATGTTTGCAGAGGGAAACGGACTGCACCAGTGTAAACCAAGAGCCTGGAGTCTTTCTCCTCGGCGTAATTGAGTATATTGGACGTTGTTCTGAAATAGGATACGCTCAAGTGGATCGGAACGATGGCAAGAGGCATCATTGTCGACGGTGTCCTTACCCTAGTCTTCGTAAGCTCAACGCATCGGACGTTCGTGGCGTGTTTCTAGACCTGATCATTCCTTAGAGGGAGATAAAATTGGTGCAGTGGGTAACTGTGTTGGATTCATATGACGTGGAGTCGTAATTTATTCCAGATTTGGATAGGGGTTCTCTTTCACGCTTTTTCTTTCTTCTCTTGGGCTTTGTATGAGAGATGTCCCAAGAACATTTCCATTTGTCCGATTTGTACCTTTAAAACAATTAATCGGGTCCCATTTTCGCTGGATTAAATTTTTTATTTATTTATTCAGCAACCAAAATCCCGATTGAGCACGTAAAAAAAAGCTGTTTGGACATTTATTTTTCTAAAGCAATGGCGTACAAGTTAGGATAACAACTATGACTTTAAATTACCTACGTCGATAGTCTTAACCTTTAGCACTTAAGTATAATCCAGAAACATAAATATTTTCCGAGTTGTTAACTTTTTAGGTTACAATTTTAAACAAGTACGAAGAGGGTGTCTTTTGATCACTTAAAATGCTCATTTTTTGTTTTATCATTAAAGCGAGATAGCCGTACTCACTTGGCTACCGTCTAAAACATTGCAATATAGAAGACAACTCAAAAAGGAAATTACTTGACGGTTCACCCTGGGAAGGCAACACCGATTACAGATAGATCAACGACCAACCTTAACAATACTCGTATTTGCGAACCCTCAAGTTCATACTCACAACCAAACTTAATATTTTCTAATAAAAATTATTTCCTTTTTCGGTTCTTAATACTTTAAAAAGTATTTTTCCATCCAAGAGTCTTTTCTCACTCATCCTGTCTTTTACCCGTTTACTTAACAGTCTCCCCTCTGACACGTCATAACATACCACTAGCTCTAGCTAATATCGCCGCTTGTTTCTCTTCTTCTTACGCAATTTCTTACTGTCTCCATATCTACGGATGTCCCCGGTGTGTTTTTACGTATATCTGATCTCTCATTAGGGGTAGATCGAATCGGTAGATTAGGTAACTATGGTGGATCATATGACGCGGATTCGTAATTTCTTCCAGACATGAAAAAAGTTCTTTTAAATTCTTTTTCTTTATGCTCTTTGACTACGTGTATTAAACGTCTCTAGTACCTAAAACTTCCGTGTTTTTAAATTTTTATTTTCTGTAAACCATGTGCTTTTTATGAGCTTTTTATATTTATCGATTAACTCATAAGTTGCCATTGGCATATTGATACTCTCAAGGGTCACCTACGATTGTTCTCGCCCATTGACCAGGTTTCTCAACCATATAGCGCTGCGCTATTTTTCAAATATATAGTATATTTGCAAACGCTTTCTTAAATCATTGTTTAGCGCACTTGTCATTAATCCTCCGCCTGATTGTCCAAGTTTCGTTAATATACGTATCGCAATTCTTCTGCTAATTTCCCTGATTAGAGATTATTTTCCTTTAAAATATTCAAATATAAGCTAAGCCTTCCTACTTGACCAATTTATACTATCTTATTTTACCACAATCTTTTTAATCATTGACAATTCTATTATTTTTATTGCATTGTTATTAATCTTCATCCCATTCTTCCAGCATTGAGCATGCACTGAATTTTCCCATAACTGCCAAGATTTTCTACATTGGTGGCCAGTTTTTGATAATTTTCAAATCCCATTAAGTGAGCTCACTGCCAGCATTCATTCCCACATCAAACCATGTATACATTCAAAATAACTAACAGTAAAGGAGAACACTGTCATTTGTTGTAGTCTATAATTGATCATATAGATTCTCCCTTATCCAACCTTGTACAGAAATTATTATCGTATGCATGTACATGTACAGGGTTCGTCCGGAAGATAAGTGTACTGAGCTCAGGAAAAAAATTTATTACACTTTTACATATCTTAAGCTAATATTCCTCAAAATAGGACCCTTGTGAGTCGAGACACTTGTTCCAGCGACGTTCCCATTCCTGGAACGCTCCCGCGAAGGCATCATCGGGAACCTCTCGAAGGCACGTCGTCACGGCCTCTTTGACGGCGTCCAAAGTCCCGTATCGCGTTCCTTTCAAACTCCTCTTTATCTTCGGGAACAAAAAGAAGTCCGGTGGCTGTATATACATAGGTTTTGAAGAATCAACATTCTTGCTTCTAATCCTATATTCCACAGTACCTACTTCCTCGTTTCGCTCTTTACTATGGCGGATGATACTATATTCGAGAATACAATAATGTGAAAATCATTCTCCTTAATTGCTCTAATTGAAATGAAAAAAGGCTTATGTGTGCCAATAACTGCATGATCTATTATCAAATTGTATATGTTATAATTTCATGGGAGTATAAGGTGATCGATTTTTTTCCCGTTGCCTTCCCCAATGGCGTTCTAACGTCACACTCCCACCAAAATGTCCATCCTTCTGGCTCCACACGTCTTTGTAGCTTTCTCATATGAGAAACGGACGGTGCGGAGGCGACCTCTTTAGCCCCATACGAGTACTGTTACATTGCTCTGGATATGCCAGGGAATACCCTATTAAGAGAAAATCATTTTTCGTGCCAGCAAAGCTCTAGGGATCATCAGAAATCGCCACTCTCTCCATCATGTCAAGACTATAGCCCACGGGGAGGAGAAGTGAGATTTACGGCGATTTCATTGATGAAGTATTCACACAAGTCTCTTTCATCATCCAAGCCTTATTAATTTCAAACAGTATCGCGTTGCACTCTTGAGTAATGCAAAACGAGTTACTCTTGAGGAGCGGTGTAAAATACAAATATTCTCATAACAACTCACTGGAGGGAAAATGTCAGTACGAGGTTTTAAATATATAATAGAAATAATTATTCACCTTTGAAATTTCATACTGCATTAATTGTTTTGTTTTTGAATAAATTATATACTATAACTTAATAAAGCGGGTTTTTCTTACGAAGTAGTCAATATTAAGTTCCAGGAAGGCGAGATTTACTTAACCTGGGAAATGCATCATCGATGAAGGAATACTCGTTAGAATACGTGATTTTAATTGAAAAAAGTGGATCAATATTAAAAAAATATATTAATTAATTCACCGAATACCATAACAGACAAAATCGGAATAAAACAATTGGAAGCCCAAAATAAATGCACTACATTAAATTTCTATCATTGCTGCAAATATGAATCAATCTCAATGCGATAATTACTTTTTTACTTTTTAAAAAAAATTGGCAATTTTCCACAAAATAAAATTTTGATACAACCGCTTTCGATGTAAATACATCATCTAAATTTTATTTTGTGGAAAATTGCCAATTTTTATTAATCATGATATTCCACCATATCACGCCTGAAACGTCTCTATTTATCTTTTTTTACGTTCCTCGGTGTAAGTCAAACAAAATTCCAATTTAATAGAAATTAATTCTCAGAGCCTTTTATGCATAAGAACAATACAGTGCATTTATTATTGTGGCATTTACTTATTCCAACATTAATAGAACGACCTGAAAATCACTACATGCAGTTATCATGGACAAAATGTGCAAAGACACTTGACCTAACGATGAGTTTGATTAAAGGCTGGAGCTGAGTCTAGGAAAACCAATTGAATGACGCAATTAGAATTGTGTATCCACAGGTTGAATTGTGAGCCTTGTCACAAATCCGGATGTGGAATCACAATAAATAATGTTCTGTAGCGGCGAACTCCTATTTCTCCGATTTCCAATGATATTGAACCCATACCTATAACTTCACGTCACAAGAAACTGGATTGAATCAGAATATTTTATTATTACACTTGCAAATCTGGTCTAATTCATATTGAATTGCTAATTGTAATCTTATATCGTCCATTATTCTCAGCATGTGTAAAAATAGATGCCAGAGCTCTATCACGTTCTCTTTTTAATACACAACTATTCATACTAAGAGTCTTCCACCGTGACGAGTTGAATAATTGTTTGAGTTAAACGTTGACACATGGCAGATGATTAATTTGATTTCATTAAGAGAAAAGCAACATATACAATCCAAGAAAATAAAATGTTTCTTGTTAAAAGTAAATGAAATAAATTAATAGATCGGTAAAAGATGAATATTTTTAAATTAACTACGTTAACATTTTTACCTGATGTTGACTATTTAGTTGTTTCCTGTCAGAATTATTTAAATACTCTTGAGCTAAAACATTTACGACGTTCTCGTATTTCGATAACCATGAACTTATTGTGCTGGTTATCAAAATATTAATCGTAGATTAGGTTTTTGCTACGACTCCAATTAAATAGTTTCTTACTCACTGAAGGGCTCGGTGCATCATCTAATTATTTCAAAATAAAAGATTTTCCCCCTGTACCTTTCATGTTAATAGATCTGTTACATACTGTAAAATATTTATTTCCCCATCAGTGGGGAAACTCCTACTCTCCTTACTCCTGCATGGTTGAAATTCACTGGTCATTTTTATCATGCATAATTAAATAGTCTGCATGTCATATCGTATATGACTTAAAAATGATATCAACTTTTGTAATTGCTGCCCAAAGTTGGTAAAATAGTACGAACGACCAGCATTTGTACCAGCATATAGATACCAATTTTCAGCGTGTAGTTATGCTAAAATATTTTCAGAATTTGCGGTAGGTTTTTGGATGGTTTCCGAGATATGATAAAATATGTGTGTGTGTATGTCTCAGTGTGTGTGTGTGTTTTAATGGGATGTTCCCTGTTGAATTTCCCCATTATGTTTTCATCATCGCACAATTATTTCTTCCCATATTGAAGAAAGTTGCGCGTTCATCCAATCGTTGTTGATTGATAATATCGTAAGCCTTGTCATGCACATCCATTGTTGGTGTCAGTTGAAGAATATATTAATTTTGTCTTGATGTTATTAAAAAAAGACGATTTCTTATCATAATCGTTTCTATTTACTTGAAACTTGTGTGTAAATCATGGATCATGTGTGAACAACTCAAACCATCATTATATCCAAAGATAGCGTTAATGCTGAACTTGAGTGGAGATTCTTATCCAAGTTAAAATATTATTTTATCACTATTTATCCTAATTATAAAAACGGTGGCTCCTCATGTAGACCCAGAATGTAGACGTATATATCCTTGCAATGAAGCCTTCTTTTTCTCCAAGTGATTGATTCTCACATTCTTACCGATGGGAACTTCGGTACGCGTACTTTCGTATGCCATCTAGAACTTCTTCCTGCTGTCTAGAATGAATACGAGGTCCGTTCAAATGTTAGGTTCGTCTTACTTTTTTCCCCGCAATGTAAAAAATAAAAATATGAACTTATGCTCCAATTGCGCAGGTAATTTTTATGAATGTTAGAGTAAGGTGGCTGCATCGCACATCGCACAAGGTTTGTGTAGCGATCACTTAGCTGAGAAAGGTTTTTAAAACTTGAAAAGGCGTCGTGCAATGTGCGAGATTAACATGATCCCTCACTTTCTCCTCTTACGTGGCTTAACATTTGTCGACCTTTATCACCACTAGAGTGAGGCATAGGGTAATGGCGTTATTTCTGTGAAAAATTGTGTGCTGGTGTGTGCGAGAGTTCAAAGCCAGCCGAAAGTCAAATGACAGCAAACCTAAGAAGTCACGGCCACGGGCCAAAGGCAAATTTCCAGTGGTCATTTCCATGGACCTCTAAAGAAGCGTTCTCGACGACCGTGGCATCACGATATTGACGATGCAAAGAATGTGTAGCTTTACAAGAAAGTGCCAAGGAAAGTACCTCAGAAGAAATGTTAAGAAGTAACATCAAGTTTAACTTTATGCCGTTTTTATTTTGCGAGAAAAAATGGGAGATCTTAGGATTATAGCGTACACTCTTATCAACAATTTTCACTCCTTAGTAATAAGTCATCTCCATTTTCTTTCTCTTACAATTTCCTAAATCTTTTTTTCCATTTTCTAATTCTACACCTTTATGTTTTTATATTATTTTAATGAATAATTCCTTCCATCGTTATCCATACAGCATCACAAAAGCCCAACTACACACGAATTCTCTGTTCTTGAAGACTGGAATTCTCAATTATACTATTACGTAAATTTCAAAACTTAAATTTTAATACCATAAGTCCGATTACCTCTGAGTTACAAGGCATTCGATTAATTTCGTCTCTATTATAAAAAAGTATATTTCTGCTCTAATTTTCCTTCGATTCACCTTAATCCATCGGTACAATTCAATAACTAACAATTAAAATAGTATTATAAATGAGATATTGTGTAAACATTTTTACTTTTGCTCAAAATAAACGCTAGAGCTTGGGTGACGGTTTCATAAGATTGAATTTATCATTTTTCGGAAGAAAGAGTACAGGAACTAACTGTAGTGTCAAACCTCACCGTGCTTTCTCTCGCTGACGGCTGCTCAAATCCTCCATCGCTGACTTGCCGCTAAAATAAATAATAAATAAAATATTTTGGTGCAAAATATGTTTTTCCATCATACCAAATGGGAAATGAAATCGAGTTACTCTTTATCCTTTCCTCCCTTGAAAAAGACTATACAAAGTGGTTTGATTTTAACTACCTTTTGCTATGATATAAAAACATGTTTTACCATAAAGTATTTTATTATGGAACAGAAAATTGATTATATGCTATTTTAATCAGCACTCTTAACACTATCAGAATAAATTTAATTCCATTAAAGAATGATCTTGGCCTCCAACTCATCTCTAATTGTAAACAAGTTCCCTGCAGATACGGATAAAAGGCAAAGAGCAAGGAAAATCGATTGGAAGGAATGGAAATGCCACTCCATAGAAGGATGATGAAGATCAAATAGGCGGGCTGAATGAATAAAAAGGAAGTTATATGAGGGTTTGTTAGGAGAAAAAAATTCAACTGTAATCTCAAACGCAAAAAATGACAGGCATGAAAGCCGAGAAATATGAAGACAAGATGTTAGCCGAAAAGGGATCCGAGTGGTGAGAATCGAACCTACTCCAGAGCTGATAGCCACTGAGAGGTGATTAGGATCTCGCAGTCGAGATACGGCGTTTTCGGCTGTCAATTATTTTCCCAGGTTATTTTAAAACCAATTTCCTGCCTGAATTTATATTCCGCTTATTGACCCACAACGTTTTCTTTTATTTTTATAACCAACATTTATAGCAACTTAGTTGCTCTCAATGTATTATCCCGTTTCATTAGTCGATGAAAAAAAGCTACTAATGTACATACTTTATTCAGATCTCTTCATTATTTAAGAGCTATATCGCGTTTCTGTGTCTGTGTGAATAATAAAGGCAGTCAAGTTTTTGCAACCTCTAAAGATTACGACATTATCATCGCTCAAACGGTTATTAACGGAGCAATCAAAATTGCTTCAAGAAAACGGTCGATACTTTTTTTATTGTGACAACGTATTCTATAGATAGATTTGCTCTCCTTCTATGCTAATGGAATATCATCGAGCTGACACTGCGTTTCCGGTTCATAGGAAGCATCCGTCAGTTGTAAAACCTAACTGGATAATTGAGATGGCAAAGAACCTTTTTATACATTTTTATCAATCATTTGCTAGAGACGCGCTAAGTCAATGAAGAATGAGAGTGGAGTTTAGCAGCGACAAGCATGTGGTTGCCGCGATTGCAGTTTCTTAGCAGGATTGATTCAAAATTTGCTCATAAGAGACGCTAGCTTTCAGGGTAAGGTGCAAAAATCGACGTCATACTTCTCCAATGGAGTCAAAATAGTTATACCTTAATAGATAAAATAGCTTAAAAAGTGTGTACAAATCCTATGCAGATAAAAATTGTGGCCAATACACAATTGTGAGGGTAGGTAATGTGTGATACAAGAATTGATGATGACAATAAAATTAAAAATGAATTCGAAAAAACAAATCCATCTCAAGATCCTGAAAGAAAACATCAATGCGCCAAAGCAGCTTACTGAATAGCTTCAGTTCAGCTGTGTAATCTATCGGATACTAGATATTCCTAGGAAACCCGAAAAGGCACACAGAGTGAAATAGTTTCCTAACACTTAGGTTTGAATTTCAAGCCAGTAAGAGAGTACGAAAGGAGCTCTACTTCTACTTAAAAGAACCTGTTGATACAAGTACCAACGAAACTCAGGATGATCCTATTTAGGCCAATGACAGGGGAAACTTGAGAATAAGCGAGGGAACCAAGTTAATGACGCAGTTAAGTGGGATTATATTTGAAAAATAAACTACTGAATCCTAAGGGCAAATGTAATAAATGGCAATAAAATAGTTTATCAATGTTCTTTCGTGATCAGCGAAGGCCAATGAAGAGTGACTACTGCAATGGAATCGGAGAAAAAGAGAAAACGGGAGATACTGAAACGACAAAAAAAGGTAATGAAGATGCACTGTGGAGTAAGGAAAAACGAATTGCAATAAAACCTGACTTACAAATGGATTTTTTTTCTTATTGAAAGCGAACAGGTATGAAACATGTGTAATAATTGTAAGAAGGAACCAGGTGGCAAGGCAAAGGTCGTAACCTTTGAGAGATGATTTAATGAAACACGAGAACGACCGACGAAGGGCACCATTCCTCGAAGGCGCAAGTAGATTTGCAATTGCTGGATGTTTGATCATGCAAGAGGCTCGTAATGAAAATGAATATGAATAGAATTGTCTGAGGCGTCACTTTGTGGAAGCGATTCATATCGGAAAAGAAAGAAATACTTAGTTGTTCCACATATATTTTATTAATATGACCTAGGTTTCGACTTACAAAGTCATCTTCAGGTACCTCACCTGAAGATGACTTTGTGAGTCGAAACCTAGGTCGTATTAATAAAATATATGTGGAACAACTAAGTATTTCTTTCTTTTCCGAAAATGAATATGCTAATAAGTGTGCACAAACACGTTTCAAAATCGGGACTCGGTCGACAAAACAGGATTCGGTGATTTGTTATTTAGTTTTACACTGTGTTATCAAATCAAGATAAAAGGACACAGTTATGGAGTAATTGTGAAGTGACTTTTAGGTTTGTGAAACACGTGAATGAGGTCCAAGCGCAGAACGAATTTGAAAAGTGAATTCAACAGAGTAATAAAATGCATTTGGAAGAACAAGGCGCAAGGCAAGGCGCAGAATTGTCAAGGCTAAAGAGATGCAACTTAAGTATTAGGTAAAACTGGAGAATGTGCGATATTGCTAAAGTACTTTGAGGAGAGCAGTGTTTGCGATACCGGGGTGAATAATGCTCCTGTTTAGAGAGGAAATGCATACATCGAATCTGGTGTAGCATTTATCCAAAATATAGGACGAATAATGAGCCATAGGTCTAGTAAAAAATGTATAATGAATACTTGAATACCGTTAAATGCCACTCAGGAAACAATGGAAGGTCTCTCATGCTATGAATTGTTTAAAAAAATGCAATTGCTTGAATCCATTGCATGTGAAACTTATAATTTGGAGGAAGGTATTTCACACAGCGTGAAGTAGTAAAATATTCTCAAATCGACGGAAATATTTTCAATATGAAAATATGGAATGTCGGAGGATTTGCAGGAATTATATTGCAACAATTTCAATGATATAAAGAAGAAGGGAGTTCACCATTGACATTGGCATCGCTACCGAAGCAGAAAATTGGGGAATGACTCTTACATCTAAGTGCTAAAGTACTAGATAAAATTATTACAGCTATAATTTCTTTTGTAATTATGCATATAGGGCGAATCTGTCACCTTCGAGAACTCTAATTTCCCTGTTTTAAACAAGCTCGGGATTATCGTGACACCAAGCACTTTCCTATTATAATACTGAAAGTATATCTTTGTTGAAAACATTGTTTTAAACATAACATGAGTCCCAATACTTATTTAAGACAACAATACGAAATTAAAAATTTCTTTTTTCTCCATATAAAACTTTTTCCTGAATAAAACAGATTAGTTATGCAATTCTAAATTGAAATGAAATCTTTCCAATTTTTGTTTTTGACATGAAGCGGGTAATAATAATTAGTAGGTTTAATTCACTAGAATTTCACTGATTGATCAATTTCAATGTAAAGCGTGAAAAGCGGTTACGAAAAGATGTTTTAAGCATTGTAATTTATGAAAAAAACGTAATGCCTTGCCATCTTCTCACAATTAATTAAGTCTCCTCATAATGCCAAGCCCGGTCGTTATACGAGGCGTATTCTTAAAGTAATGTTAGCTTATATTTAAATATTTGCGCTTCAGAAAACAGTTTTGCTCCTGCAGCGCCATCTACTGATTCATTGAGAAGCTATAGCAGCATTTGTTTTGTTTCAGAAGTAATTTGCTTGTCTGTGCATGCAAACAACAATGTCCGTGACAATCGTTGATCCCGCCAGCTGTGCAGTGCGTTCTGTCATACGATTCTTGTGTGCAAAAGGATTGTCGGCTGCTGAAATTCATCGGGAATTATGCCTAGTTTATAAACCTACAGTTTTGAGTGAAGGAAAGGTTAGACAATGGTGCTGTGATTTTAAAAATGGACGAACAAATGTCCATGACGAAGAGCGAAGTGGTAGGCCCAGTATTCTGACCGATGAAATAGTTTCGCAAGTGGAACAAAAACTGCGATGTGATCGTCGATTGACAATTAATGGCCTGACTGAACAATTTCCTCAACTTGGACGCACTACTGTCTACAATATTGTTACGGAAAACCTCGGATACCACACATTGCGTGCAAGGTGGGTACCGAAAATGCTCACCGACCACCACAAAGAGCAAAGAATGTCCAGTGGACGAGAGTTTTTGGGTCGTTGAGAACTCTTTAAACCACCCACCGTACAGTCCTGACCTTACACCCAGCGACTACTTCCTCTTCTTACACTTGAAACAGTGGTTCGGTGGACAACGTTTCGAAACCGAAAAGGAACTCAAGAATGGCGTTGTCGATTGGTTCAACCCTCAGGCGGCGAGTTTCTATGCAGAGGGGTTAAAGAAGCTGGTGCAGCGGTACGAAAAATGCTTAGAAGTGAACGGCGATTATGTAGATAAGTGAAGTAGGTTTGTAGCTAACTAAAAGTGCCAATAAAATGTGTTTTATATAAGTATATTTTTTCCTGTGACCAAACGGGCCTTACTTTATGAACACGCCTCGTATGTTGCTTTAAGATTTTGTACTACAAAACAATAACATATCCACGTCATGGCAGTGTAACATGGTGACTCTCCGCATCGTATCAAATCAAATCTGCCTTACCCCGTCCAGTAAACGAACTTCATATCTGTACTTCACTACCTATAAACCAAACAGATCCCTGGAATGAACTTGAGACGAACTATTCTCGCACAAAAGGTTCGTATTTTTGAAATGCAGTCATTCATATCACTTTTCGCAACGTATTAGTTTCGAATGCGCACAGTGAGTCGATAAACGTTAGCAGCGAAGGCAGAGTAAACTTGATTGATGATTCTATCGATATTTCTGTTACGATTCTGAAGTCGTGCACCGGATTTTTAGTTTTGTTGGTCTTATACCGTGACCGTACCCGAGCATGTCGAATGGAAGGACATAAATCCATTCGCCGGCCTTTCAGTCAGACCCGAGGGACCGTTTCTCTTCCTCTTCTCTCCGCGGCTAAGTACCGCACACCCTCCTTTTATTATCCCCGACCTCTCCCTTTTCTCAACTTCTCCTTAATCCTATTTCACGTTGGGGTTCGGAAAGGGGATTTCCACAAGCAAAAAAATAACGAGAGTGCTTGATCCTTTCCAATCCCTCCCATAGTTGAATACCCACCACCTTCCGATTCCGCCGACCGAAGCACCCCCGGTGGCCGCTCTTTCTCCCACCGCCGGGAATGAAAACTTGTGGACGGAGAGACGGGCATTGCCGTGCATACGAACGCAGGAGTGTTGCGAAACATAACCCTTAAACACAAAGCGAGCGCTGTTGATATGTGCGTATTCTAGAAAGGGGACTGGTTCTCACGTTCGGTTCGTAATGGATTCGGAAGGGGATATATTCATTGTGGAGGGCGGGGTCGTGTTTGTGGGAGGAAGGAAAGGAAACGGTTGCATTGTGTTTGGAGACATGATGACGGGGATTTCTCTAAATGGTCGTGAGCAATAGAGATGTAGATTTTTGCTGGGAATGTTGTATATTTTCTACATAAGAACGGGAATGTCCATATGTGAGTTTGGAATAGCGTTGATTTGAATGATTTTACGTGTGTTGGTATATGGATAAGAATTTAAAAGTGGACGAAAAAGTGAGAATAAAAAACAATAAAGGTTAGCTATGTTTAGGAAAGAAGGAAGCTGAAAATAGAAACACAGGGAGGAAAAATCTAAGAGTCAGAAAAATGTGGTTGAAGTACATATTTAGATATGGAAGAGTAATAAGATATATTGAGAGAGGGTCATCGGGATCAGTAGATTGTATTTTTCTTGAACAGCATGAAGGAATTAGACATTTTAGAAACTGAAACAGTCATAAGTTTAGAGCATAAGGTATTTATATTTTTTCAAACTTTTTTTAGGCTTAGAAGTGCACGTATTAATCTTAGTTGATAAAATAGTTGGTTTATGCACAACAAAGATTTTTTCAGAACTGCGATTTCGACACCATCTCGGTGACGAAAAAAATTGTCGTCGTCTTTAGTGTGGAACTTAATAAGGATTGATACGATTTGCGTTGAACCTCGGCAGTGAATAAAAATTAAATGCGGAAATACCAAGTGGTTAAGCTCTCTCGTATGCGTATTAGTGTCAGTGCCGCTTTTCCTTTTTCCTCCACCATTGCATAAGACATCTCATTCATTTAATAATTTTTCAAATGATTCGCATATTTATTCAGTCTTTTAATATGTTCTGAAATATTTCTTTTAACTTTTTCTCTCTATTTTGTCGAACAGTTTCAGAATTTCAATAAATATTTGTCTGAGTGTCAGTCCCTTTAGATCTACTTATAACAGGGATTAGGAAAAACCTGGCGAATCTAAAATAAATATGGCATAAGATGAAAAGTTCGTCCGAAAATGAGAACTACTTTATTTTTCGGGAGAAACGATTTTTAATTTTATATATAGTTTTATTTTAATATTACACATTTCGTTCAACGCTGCCCCATTTTGTTGAACCATTACAAATAATACTGTCGTTTTAACTCTTCGAAGTAGTCATTTGTTTCAGTAATCGCCTTCTTAATTTGAAAAAAATCTCGTTACCGCCAGTCATTTATTTATTCATATTGGAGAAGAGTTTACCACTCCGACGGAGTCAAATCTGCGAAATAGAGAAAATGAAGAACGAGTTGGAATTTTAAATCCCATCAATTCTGCAGTTACAATTTCAAAGGGGTGGGCTGTTGCACCGCAGTAATGGAAAAAAGTGTTATGTGCGCCAATCGTGGTAATTTTTTGAGTAGCTCTATTTTCGCATAATCTGAAAACAATGCAGAGTATATCTTTGTATTTGACTAACTCACTTCAAATTAGTCAATGAATATTTTACCTTACGAACCTCACCAATAATCATTATAATCTTCCTGGCTAAAGGAACGGTGTTGCCTGTCTCTGGCTCAATCTCCCAGATGGCAACCAATTACTTGGACTCTTCTTTGGTTTCAGGCAAGTAGTGTTCAATCTATATTGCGAACACCTTGACGGAACGATTTCAGAAGTCCTGCGGATTTCCCTGAAACAGCTAAGAACCGATCTTTACATATATTACACGATTACCTTTCTTGGTCAACTCTGAGTAATGGCGATGATCCCCGTTTAGCCATCAGACTTTTTCTGTCAAAATGTTTCTTTCGTCCGTCAACATATAATATGACGTCATGGATTTTATCGATTGTTTCTTTTCAGAGTAGTGACCTCAGCAGACGTGCAGAACGTTCGGGGTTAGTTGTGCGCACACGCTCTCTCAGAAAAATTTTGAAACCCCTTGTAATTATTACTTGTGAAACTATTTGTCATCGAAGGTGCATATTAATTATTATCCCTATCAAGTTTCTCTTTCGTCTCCTTTGGCGATTTACTTTTCATAGAATAATGTTTGATCAACACACAATATCAAACACATATTTTTCATTCCGTTTTTTTAAATTACTCAAATTGCTGGATTAAAACGTACGCTAAACGAAGAGGAAGGGTCTGGCTAAAAACTGTTGTGTCTTTCTTCAAGAGATGCCACTAACTAAGAGTATTTTCGTTATGCATCATTGAAGCCACCCCTCTGACTTTGCACTGATTTCTCGAAATACGCTCTTAACTTGGTCTTCTTTATTTTGCTCTCGATCTTACATCAAAACTTGTTTTCTCCTAATTCTACCGTTGATATTTTTCTTCTGGTGAATTTCCTTTTCAGCGCTTCTCAGCTACTTGTGCGTATCCTTTTCGCTTCTTGCGCCATTGCTGCTTGCAAAGCAGAGAAATCAGCTTTGAGTCAATCATAAGTTCAAGCTTTTTTTGGAATTAAAGGAGACTGTTTAGAAAGTGAAAGCGGAAGGGCCGAGGTTATCCTTATCCACGTAACATTCCATTTTGGTATCCTTACTAGTTTGTGTGACTTGATCCCTGCCCCTTTATTTTTCTCACGACTTCATGTCCAGACCTACTTAACTCAATCAATAGGGGTATCACAAATTTTTTACTTGCTGAAATTTCTATTCCTATGGTACTCTGTTTGCCCTCTACTAATTGGTCTAGCATTCCTATTTAAGCGCGGAAGTCTTCTTTCATGCACGTGGTGTTTCGTATTACTTTATGTAGGTACTATCAGAGAAAAAAAAAGGTCCAAAAGTAAGTCGTAGTGAAGAGAACTAATTGAAGTGCATTATATGAAGTCGTACAGATGTGAATGTATCACTGATTTCGATCAAATCTATGCTTTCCAAACTGAAAAATATTTTCTGAAATTGAACAATTTCTCTTTGATGAAATTTACATGACTGTAATTTTGATTTATGTATCACTTAGTAGCAGAGGAACATTTTTTTTTACGAATATACTTTTTTCATTCATCGAAGTGTTGTTGTGAACGTTAATCGTGTACTTATTATCAGACTCAAGTCAATCTCTTAAATATTAATCAATCCGCTTTTACCGTGGTAATTCTCACTCGCCAAAAAAATAGCCTTTTTTGATGGTGAAAATATGTTTTTTTCAGGCAGACGTTCAAAGTTAACCAATTTATACACTTCAACTTTTAAATGCTCCCCTTTAAATGGTTTTAAAATTCGGTATTTTAAAATATGTTCTCGAAAATTATCTTTGTTTGAGATAATTTTTAAGATAATAATATTAGCGTGCAATATCCCATATATACCTTATTAGATCAAGCTCTTCTGTTCCTTTTAAAATTAACTCTGATTTTTCCTTTATTCAACAACTAACTCCATATGGTTAGCACATATTTAGTGGCATTATTATTAACTCACATGTGCAGGTAGACAATGTCAGGTGGCACACAAGTCCCAAGTATTACAATCAAACCTGCCTTGGAAAAAATAGCATGACATATCATGACATGAATCAATTTAACAAAAGATAATAAATACAATTAGTCAATAAAAAAATACACTTAAAGAAAACTTCTAAACACAAACATTTAACAAAAAAAAAAGAAAATCCCCATCTCATTAACTTCAGTTTCCCAATCAACAGGAAAAAAGAATCAAAAATTAAGTTAGGAAACTTCTTAATTTGATTGTCTCCTTCCCAGACCTACTTATCTGAATATTTGCTGTTTTCAGAACAGACAACGTATTTTAATGAGGAAATAGATTTAATGAGAAGAAAAATTAAGGTTAAAAATGCATTTGATCTAAAAATTAGTTAACTGAGCTTATTTGATTTATTGAATTGACTACATTAAATTCTAAGAATTTTTTCTAAAACGCTTGCAGTGAATAATTTCACGTATTTTTAACTTGAAATTAGTGCAGATAAAATGTTCAAAAGTGAGGGTACATGTTACACCTTTGCATACATTTCTGTGAGTCACCAGTGGCTTTATTCGATGAAGGTGAATACGCAATGGCCTCATTTCGCAATCAGCATCAGTTGCAATAATTTATGCGAAACTTTCCAAATGGGTATGCGGGAAAAATGTCTTCAATCTTTGCGGCACCATCATCTTTGGAGAATCATTTAAGCTCCAAAATATTTTGAGGTTAACCTTGCTTAAATTACATGCTTCAAGTCACGTTAGGGTGATAACTTGAATTGTCCTACTCACGATTGGTTTATTTTTCTGGGCAAGCAATTTCCTGGGAGTGGAGTGCACAGATTAAGGAGGACTTAAATTCACAGCAATGCAAGAGGGGTAGGGTGGAGTAGCATCGCGTTCACAAAAAGATAAAACAAAAAAATCACAACGAAGAATATCCCAGAATGACCGTACAAGGAAGCTAACCGCGGAGAATATTTTTTGAAATTTCATCAGGAAAATGCCTCTTTCCCGAATTTCCCCATACGTATAAATTGCACATAAAACGTGATTCACCTAATTTTACCTGGTGTGGAAATGCTGAATATGGTTACGACCGCACGGCACCTTCACGTAGGCGTCGTTCAAACCTCATGACATCATGACTGGACATTGGCTGAGAGCAATGAATATGGCCATGAAATTGTACCCCAGTCTTAAGTGGAGAAGGAGTCGTATGAATTTGTTATTGCCGATGTCACCACCGTGATGAAATACCCAACTCATATTGGTCTCAAAATTTTCCATGAATAATATTTGCCGTTTTCCTCAAAAAAAATATAGGTTTAAATGGAAATTGAGAATCCATACAGAATCAAAATGAAAATTCTTGGGAATATTTCTCGTATTGAAAATAATAGGAAGCCTGTCCAAAAAATAATTTACGTTTGGAAATGAAATATTAATCTAGTGGAAAGACGAAGTTTCATTAAATACATTTAAAGGGCATTTAATCATAACAGTATTTTACAAATCTATCTCATATACGCTGCACGCTATCCAATTCGGCAATCAATCCAACCTCATGAAGAACCCATTAACTAGGAGCATATTCTAAATTAGGCCGAACCAGCGCAATATAACATTTCTCTTTGACCTTTTCATCACATTTACCTAGCACTCTTCTAATAAATCCTAATTTTTTTGTTATCTTGTCCTCATATTCTCCGTATGTTTTTCACTCAGGAGTGGTGGTGAGTGCGGGCAACACCTAGGTCTTAATTGAATCTACACGTTCCATTTCGTTGTTCCGGTGCAGTAGACTTTCGGGAGGGAATTGCTCTTTTTTCCAAAAGTTCATCCCCATTACGGACTTTTTAAGTTTAATTCTAATTTCCTAGTGTCGTAGCAGCGTTGTATAGCATTAAGATCATCTGATAAAGCTTCTGTGTCCTCAGGATTACCGAAATTACGATAAACCACTGCATTCTCGGTAAATAAACATATATTACTATTAATTGTAAGTTTGGTTAATAGTAGTATTAGTATAGTTAATTTTGTAGTAATAGTTATTGTTATTATAGATGGGAGTATATTCTGTAAAGTTTTGTATGTTAACCTATGTTCTCTCATCTATCTTAACCAGATTGTTTAATACTTTTCTTATTTTCATCTTGAACTTCATCAAATTATAATTTTCGGGGAAGATTTTGAAACGAATTTTGACTAGGGAAATTTTCGGCAAATATAAATCACCAACTAAGATGTTGTTAGGTAATAGTTGCTCCTATATGAATGCACTTATTTCTGTCTTACATGGCTACGCGAGGATTATGCATAGGCACCTGAAGAGGCCACTGCTTCTGGGAACAATATTCTTCCAGCGGTTGGCATATGGTGGAACGTCCGGAACCAAGGTGCAGTTTCTCCCGCTTCCCTCCCCAACGTCCCCCCACCGAAAGGAGAAGGGGATATTTTGGCCGGCGGCCCCTTAAATTAGTTCCTCTCGTCGCTGACCCGCAATCGAAAGGGATTGCGTTTTTTCCCTTCTGAGTTTCGTAGTCCTTGAAACTCAGACGGCCTTCGTCTCGGGGAGATAGTCGGTTATATGAGGACGGTGAGATATTGTGGTTTTTGTAGGTCTTGACGTCCGGTTCGTTCCGTAACAGCTCCAGAGGAGAGATGGAGATATTGACATAACGCCAGGAAGGTTTCGTAGTTTGCCGCGGTATTTGGACTGCGATCAGCTCCAAACGTATGAAACTCGCAAGGGGAGCTGGTGAGTTGCGTAAGACACACTGCTTCCGCGAGATTTGAAGAGAGATTACTTAACAAATTACTCGAGAATCGAGAATCGTTTACCTGTGAACACTAGACTTGCATGTGTGGATGCTAACACATTACTGACTCGTGTTCCTAACCATAAAATAACTTAAAACTTAAATAAACGACTACATCTTAAAGAGATATTAAACTTTTCAAAAAGCGAGAAGTTTGGGGTATTTCCGGGTCAATTGAACTAGATCTTTACAATGATCAATCTACGAACATATTTACAATTTACAGCTAGTTCTGTGACTAGAAGAAACGTATGCATGATTTTTTTCATGTTATCTGAATAACTTAATTGTTACCCGTTACACCATTGCAATCCGTTGCCTAGCAGGAAAAACAAATTTGGAAAAAATAATAATCCAAGTCCTCTTGAATTATTGCTGCTATGAATGGGAGAATTTGTAATTTGAATGACATTCATTGATCTAGCAGTATTTGAAGATATTTTCAAATTTGAAGATATAAGTAGAGGGACATATTTATCAAATGAAGGTTAGTTCATAAAATCATAATGAGGAAGTCAGCAATGGATAATGCTTATTGTACACTCCTACATTTCTTAGCTTGACCTAACATGACACTCCGCACTATAATAGACTATATTTTAATTTTACTTACATTCTATCTACATTCATTTCGTCCAACACCTTTATCCCACCCCTACCTCACTTGCCTAACGCCCTTCCCTCTGTCATAGCCTTCAGAATTACAGCGCCAATCAAAATGCTCGGTAACCATCCTCCTTGCCGTCTTTCCCCAAATACATCTTTTTCCCCCTCCATAATTCCTTATTCCTTGTTTATTTTCCTTGTCGTCGATGTTACCTTTTCTTTCCTCCTCTGTACCCAAGCCTCTAAATTCCCCACTCTATGCCTATCTTCAAATGACGAAATTTCCGAGCCATAAAAAACCACACCTCGTACCAAAATTTTCGCGAGTCTTTCCTTAACCTCCTTAATTAACGTCCTTGTCATAAATTCCTTCATTCTTACGAAAGCTTCTTTGCGTAAAGCAATTCTTCTTTCATTCTTATGCCAATGTGATCATCTTGATTTAAGTCACTTCCATGATTCATAAACTGTTCCGCCTGCCCCAGTTTCTGCTTTTCTATTTTAACCTTTAACTAAGCCTTCCTCTTTCTAGGAAATCTAATAGCTCTTTTTCGATGGATTGGTCCTCACCGCATATCTAGTGAAATGGCTATTTATTGATTTAATAATCGACTTTCTTTCCGATCCCCAGTTGCTATAATGTCATTTCTCCGCATATAAGTCGTAAAGCACGGGTGATACGTGTAATTAACATCTCCAAAATGGCATAAGTAGCCCATCCCTTATGATGAAAATTTACATTCTTTCAGAAGAATCGTTATATTATGGACACTGGAAAATAAAAACTTATGTAGGACATAAGATTTCATTTTCCCGTAACTTACATTGGGCAGTTGATACAAAATATATTGTATGCAACCATATCGGTTATATGAGTTTCTGAGTATAATCTTATATTTTTACCATAGCTACGAAACTACGTTGAAAGAACTAATTGGAGAATGAGACCTTTCCGGATCAATACGCTTTAATTGGTGATGCCATGAATATGCAATTATCAAATTATTACTGAATTCTGTGCACATTAAATTGCACAGATGACGAGCGACATTTAACATATAACTATTTTTTATAATAACTATTATTATATTGGTATAAAAAGCCGTTAATTTTACTCTTCCTAACTCTTTTAGTACCTTCTTGAACAAAAGCACTGATTGGCATTGATTGGCCAAAGAATCTCTCTTGTAAATAGGATTTTGTCCTGACTTTTAATAATAAAACCACTTTACTTTTCCACATAAACTTTTTAATTTTTACTACCTAGGTTTCGTTATAACATAACATCATCAGGTAAAAATTGACAAGCCCAACACTGTATATATACATATCTCTGGGCGGAGGGGAAGAGGAGGGAGGAAAGAAAGGATTGGTTGAGCTATGGAGAGGGGGGCTAAAAGTCTATGGTTTGAAGCGGATAATATTATAATTAGCTGGAAGGATATGGTCAATACAATGTTTCAAAAAGCCCACCTGACATCAGATTAGTTGGCAGAGGATTAGGGAAATGAATATTATGAACTGGGAGAACGGCACTTAGTAATTAGTTATGTGACTCAGTAGCGGGTTGGGAGGAGTCGCTACATTGTTGAAAAAGTCTCACTTGGTTTCAGGTGAGCTGGCAGGGGGTGAGGGAAAAAACAATAACGGGGAATGTGAAGGGTAAAGAAAATCGTTGGCCATGGTTTTTTTTATTTATAGGATTGTGTTTTACGTTTTTAAGTCTTTTTGAAGTCGATTTCCCTCATCTCTTGTAATTTTATACTTAATGAAGTAGTTTGCAAAGATTCACTTCGATATATGTAATAAGAAGAGGGACCTGATGTAGAATAGGTTGCTGGATTGTGTTTCGTTTGGAGTCACAAGTTAATTATGTGATACTTGTGTCCATCCAAAAACCTACATTCACCGGTAGATTAACTTATAATAATAATAATATGCAATAAACTGACTTCAGATAGATTATTTCTTCATCAACTTGCACCTCAAATCTTTTCATACTTTTGATTTTCAATTAGAACCCTTTTTTAATGAGTTGTTTGATTGTATCAAGTGAGCGTTTCACTTTTTATCAGAAAACTTACCTAATTCCGTTTACAAACAAATTTAAGATTATTCTGAGTAACATTTTCAGATTTTTAGTTAAATTGAAATATTTTTGAGTAAGTTCATCTCATCAGCAGCATGTGGCGTAATGATCTCTCTTTAAGCTTTGATTTGCTCAATCCGGAAATATATTGTTGTTAAAAAGTTTGCCTTTGGAGAGTATTTACGTCTCTGTGACTTTTAAAAACGTTCATTGGTAAATATAATATTTTTTAAATTCGTATAATTTCTCTCAAATACACTTAGCGTTCTGAAACGTAGCACCACCGAGTGGAATGTGTTCCATGCTTTTCTATATCGAATTCCTTAGTTTATTTAAAGATGAACTCAGTTGACGGTTATTTAGTTTTACACGCCATTTATTTTTTTTGATTCCAGATCAACCAAATAGTAACAATTTTTCATGAGATGAAAATGCATTAACGACGAATATACATTGATGTACTACATCATCTTCATGTGTGTCTCATTGAAAACTTATCGATAGTAAATTTTCATCTTTTAGAAATTTTCTATTATTTGTCATTTTGGTCCAACTCAAATATACTCCTATATCACGCCTGAAACTACAAAATTTGTCCGAATCAATCAATATTTCATATGACGGGATTAATCCATCTTTCCCCATCCATAACGGGGTATCCTCATCTTTCATTTAATTAATCGCAATGACCCAGTGATAGCAAATTTTCTCATGCTCAAACTTTCAAAATTAGTTAATATTTCATCCACCTTCTCTTGAGGCTTTTCCATTGAAGTTCGGCTGTAATTCTCCTCCAGATTACTGGTAAATATACAACTAACAATTACAGAATAATTAAGTGTCGGATTTGGACTAGATAAATTCCATAATCCACGAAGAAAGAAACAACAATTTCAGGGAAATTTCTCAGTTTTAATCATGTATTTATTCGGTACTGCTGATACCTGCCTTCTCGGTCACGAAAAACGAATTTCTCACGGTCATATGACTCGTTCCCCTGGGCGTTGTCAAGGTTGAAGTCGAAAGGGTAAAAGGCTCGCAAAAACCTAAGATTATCATATCATGAATTTAAACTCATCAAGTCAGGGCAAGCTCGCTCGGACAATGATGAAGGCACAAATTTGACGAGAAAGAACGAAGTAGATATGCAAAATTCATTTCTTTCTTTCTAACCAAGTATGCCTACAAAGAATATTTCTCCTGATCTAGCCGCTCTAACGACTTAATGGACACATGTTAGGCAATTTCAAAGAGAATAAAATGATCACCGTAGCAAAATGTGATTCTATTAAAGCTCTAATTCACCACTGCAGCTGTGTGTTCTGCTTTGTGTGTTCCAAATTAGATTGGGGTTCATTCAATGCCTACTAAAGTTCACCGATCGACTTTCTATTCCATTATCTGTGTTAAATATCTGTTTACCTTGAGCTACAGCTAATCTATTAGAGGAGTAACAGTTTTATTTTGCTTTCTAGTATTTGGAAAATAGATTTTTGAAATAAAGTCAACACTTTTGACCTAATTTTACAAACAATAAGAATTTCCCATCACATATATCGCTTAAATTAATCTTATTAATCTAAGTGATATGTCATTATAGGCTGATAGCCCTTAAAGGGTATTTATAAATATAAATAAATAATTTTAAATATAAATCACGGAAGAAGCTATATTAATGGAACTTCATTCGTTTTAAAAATTGTAGCATGTTGGATGGTTGTAAAAATAAGTGTATTTGACAATGTAAAACGCAGTAAATACAAAATATAGAATATAAACTAACTTAGTAATTTTTCGCACTTTTTCTATTGTAAAGATAAATTGTGTTGATGGTTTACATGGCTTTTTCAGGAGAACTACAAGTAGTCTTCTTGAAAACTACGTGTAAGCGTTTATGATAGTATTTTTTGCTACAAAATTCATAATATTCACAAAGTTCAATCAACTTCGATTAATGCTGTGTAGAAGTAGTTGCTTCATGTAATATTTGAATGCATGGACTATGGCGTTTTTCATGCCTATTATGCCAGCAATAATTATAATTTATGGTACCTCAACTACGCCGATTTTAGTCCTTCAATGGCCTCCATGAAGTGAATATATGCCAATATGGAATCTTAAATTTTTCAAGTGCTAAATGGGGTAGGATTTATTGGAATAGTACCGAGAAAGGACACAACTTTCATGGATTATGGGTCGGTTGTTTGAGCAATACGTATGCTCTCCTGTTGACAAACAAGTTGCTGGTTCGAGACCTGCATCCCTATGGTCATAATACATTGTCAACGTCTAGTTGTAAGAAATATTCCTAATTATTCAATTAATAAGATCGTCATTAAAACTATAATTAGATATAAGACCCGCATGACCGATGGATGCTCCATGGATTTGAACGAAATGGTAAGGCATTATGCTATCCGATTTAAAATGGTGTTTTTGACCATGGACAACTTGATTGTATTTACTTTGAAATATTCAGGATTACTTGAAGAGATAGATAATTCCTAGTTTAAAGTCATTCTGTCATTCTGTAGGCAAATATTTTGATAATTTTATTTATATTACTTGATAGCAAGAATCTTTTTTAATAACACAGCATGGTAGACAAGAATTATCTAACAATATATTTTAGACATATAAATACCAAATTTTTAAAGTATATAGCTATCAGTTTTAAGGCAAGAACTGATGTACTTGCACTTGGAAAGGTACTAATGAAACAGGATTTAGTCAGATACCAGTGTGGATAGGCACACATTTTAGGAGCAATTCATTAAATCACACAATTACTTGCAAGGTGGAGATTTACACCATACGTCGTTGTTGTAAAATGTAGTTGAAAATTCAAAATGATTATTAAGGATTGAAGAAGGTAAATGTAGAATATTAATTTTTTAACTGGAATAAAATGGCAGGAATACTAAGAAACACTTAATATAAATGATTAGCTTAAAAGTCAGAATAGTAATGACTGAAGAGGAGAAATTAGGTGCCGTAATTACGAAAAAAGTTAAATAAAAATATGTATCACAAAATAAATGAGGATGAACGAAAGAAGAAAATTATATTAACTTGGATACGGTAACAAGAATGGCCAGAAAACTAAGTTGCGAGCAAAGTCCAAAAATAAATAGGATCATCGATATGTGGTGGTAAATGTAATGTGAGCATGTGAAGAAGTTTCAGAGATGAGAATCAGATGTACTATCGAAGGTACGTAAGAGAATTTTTCGGGTGTAACTAAGGGAACATCTGTACTGACCATTCGAGTTAAGCAGGCAACATTTTTAGAGAAAAAAAAATAGTCAAGAAATGTGAAAAGCATATGCATTAAAGAAAGTGAATGGTGAAGAGATTTGTCAGCTATCTGAGGAGTAGAAAGATAATACAATGTAGACGGGGACAGATTTGGTTCAAGATCACTAAATGGAAAGATTACTATGAGAATCGAAGGAAACTAAGGCAGTATGACTAGCTAATATAACTCCAGAATTACTATGGAGTTACGGAAAAATGGAAGAATGATATTGTGGATAAATAAATGTTTATAAAGCTTCAACTTTCCCCCATTGATACTTTAATTCCAGTTAAGTAAATATTTGTGCAAATAAACGATGTTTAATATTAATTGGTATGATCTAATTTAATCCATTTAAAAGTCACTTTTGCTTAATATACATGCAGTCTGAAGAATTTACGCATTTTGAAGGTCCTATTGGGTTAAATAAATTGCATTGTTCGCCGTGCCCTACCATTGGAAACGTGGTTTTGAACCACGCAAAAACGTGGTAATTGAAGAAAGACGATAGATGTGGATTGGTAGTTTTTTAAATGTAGCTGTGGAGAAGAATGGAAATGGTGAAATAGACAGGAAGAAAAGAAGCGAGGGTGTACTAGGCATTTTGGGGTAGGAGAGGTTCTCGTTGGAAAAAATATAGAGGAGGCTAGAAAGATATATGCGAAGCATATTGGTTGGCGATGGGAGGTTGAATATTGTAATACAGAGGGGGGAGAACATAAGACAACTTAGAAAGATGTAGGAAGAGAATGGGCATTTTGGACGGATTGAAGCTCCCTGTTTTGCGCATACTTCCTCTGAAGGAATTGAGGAAGCGTATTTTTTTGTGGAACATATCAGGCTGTGTTTTGTTAGGAGATGCAAAGAAATATATCATTGTACCGTTGTTTAGTTGTGTCAATCCAAAACCTACATTAAACAATATAATACTTGGATTAATTGTTGAAAATCTTTCATAAAATTTTCATGAGAACTGAAGAGTTTAGGCAGTTAGGTCCTTTACTAAATAAATTGGGTTGCCTTCCATCGCAAGAACTATTTTAAAATCCCTACATCTAAAGTGCTTTAAATTTAGAGCCCCAATTCGACAGAACAAAGCTTTTTGGCCATGCGTCACGCCCGGTTGAAACCAAAATTTCTAACTTGGTACTTCTCCAGTGGAAAATAATTAACATATTTTTGGCGTGCTCATTTCCTGATCAATTTAATTACTTATGCCACTTCTGGAGATGTTAAGAGAGGTCGGCTAAGATGTAATTCTTCCGGAAAACTCCAGTTGCTGGCTGCCTGTGCTTTACCTCCGTCCTAATTGTTTCCGTGGCATAGTATTGCGATACCTATCCAAAGTTTAAGCTGCTGAATTTTTGAACATCTTCAGTTTATTTTTTCATGTTATAAGTTTATTAAGACTATTTTATTTGTCTTCCTTGTGAATTAAGAACATTACTAAAAATAAATAGAAAAATATCAGGAAGTTTTGAGGAAAACGCTTAGGGGGCAGAGGAAATTAAGAAAAAGAAATATTTCCCGTAACATATGGAAAAAAGAGCTACATTATACAGCTCTTCTTATAATATTTTTATCAACACATACTGGAGTTAATTACTTGAGGAAAATCGTCGTAAGGAAATATGGATATTAGAAATAGTACAGTAAAATTTATGTGTTATGGGTTTCCTGGTGTAATTCGAAGAAGGAAGAAAATCATGAGAAGAAGATTTTGAAAGGGTTTTAAAGGTCGTGATAAAAGAGTGAATGTTGGAAAATGGGGAATAAGAAGGATAAAAATAGACTTTTGGGTGGTATGATGGGAAATAGAAAGTATGAATAAATGGAAAAACAATTAATGTGAGACGAAATAGAGGTTATTCTCGAGTAAACCTACGCGATATGCAGTAGTCGTTAGCGCGCAAATCTACCTTTAATCTGGAGGCCTGGTTGTTGATCACCATAGTAATTATAAATACATTTGCATCGGAAAAAACATACACGTCCTACAAATGTTGGAACAAAATATGCCTAATGCTAAAATGCTAATATGCCTATTTATTTTGGCTGGTTTTGGAAATGACAAGCTCAAACTATACCCCGGTTGGTCAAAAATCTTACTGGATCAGAATAAGTTATTGATTTGCATAGGAAAAAATATAGGAAGGAAATTCATCGAAAATTAAACCTCGAGGAACCGCTTTGGAAACAAAAATTTTCATGTTAATGTTAACCTCTTTTACGTATCTTAAGCCCCTGCGAGTTAAAAAGCAATTAATTTATTTTGACAAAGCAACATTTTAGTTTTTGTGACATAGGTTTTATTCTCTTCAGTCTCAAATTGACCCCCTGCGATATATGGTGTAATTTTGTGAAACAAATGCATCACAATGATGTCGGTGGCGCTCTTTAAGTCATACCACTGCTCCCACAAGATTTGTTTACGTCCCGATGATGCAAAGGTAACTTCGGGAAATTATTTGATGGCACTTCCTTTGAGACCAACCAAAAGCCACAGTACCGCTACCATATCTTCGCACTTTCGCTTAAACCATTTACATATTTTAGAAAAACGATACATATATATATATATATGTATATATATATATATATATATATATATATATATATATATATATATATATATATATATATATATATATATATTTAACTTTATTAGTATGAACTTATCTTAGTTTGACTTATCTATACGTAAATAAATAACTGAAATTCATAACCAGATAATGTGGAATGTAATTGAACCATAAATGTGGATTAAAAACCTAGAAAGTGTTTGAAGTCGAACTTATCTTCGTAAATATTCCCAGTAAGCTGAGTTATTTAACATGTTTATGCATCATTTCCTAAGATACCATGTGGGCGTAAGGTTTGGCCCTTAGCATCCAACTCAATAAGTATACAGCTTTGAAGATTTACTGAGCGGTTTTAACATGAATCGGAGAAGAAAACTAGAACATATCGGAATTCATGGGGAGTGTAACCTTATCTAAGGCGTCGAACAAATTTTGTGTAAATATAACTGGAATCGAAGCCGAACTTTTAACCTCTCTCTTTCTCTGTTTTTTGGATGGTTTTATCTTCCAATGTAAGAGCCTCAATTAAGGGAGAAAAATTGAATGAATTCTGACTGACCAATTCCTCCTTACTTTTTCTTAATCTCTTCAGTTCTACAGTTCAATGTCCCTTCATCGTGTTCGAAGTCTTAATGTAAGAGTAATGCTCAGGTAAAACATTAGCTTTTATGAGGTTACAAAAGATTAGTTTATCGAAGTCTCCTTTCATTTTTGCATTCTGATTTTTCTTCGTGGGATGGTATGAGGTGGCTTGCACTTGGCTTCAAATGACTTTGTTCTGGATTTTCCGGTGAATCAGAATTAATTATCTTGGCTACTTTCTCCCATCAGTCTATTCTGTCATAATTTGCGGCATATGATTTTATCAGGTGACGTTACATTTATGCCTTCATCAATAATTAGCTGACATCAACTTTGGGTTTTTTCTCAGTTTTTCCCTCATTTATAATCTGACTACATTGTAACATTTCAAACCGCAAATTATGCAACGTTAATCCTCTTTATAGTGACACGGGAATAAAAGATAAAATCATTGTTACATCGTCGGCTACTTGAAAAAATTGGAACTTGTTCGCTACTTGTGTAAGAAGGACGTTTCCGAGTTTGACAGAACTATTAAAGTATTATTCAGGTTTCATCCAAGAAATCATCTATTTTTTTCGTACTCTTAGTATTAATTAGCTTTTATGACGTTGTGAACGTAATCATGTTAAGAAGGGACATTAAGAAGCCTTACTCCGCCAAGGCCTTGTTAATGAAAAACTATTAGAGTATAGGATCGAAGAGGATGCAAAGAGAGACAAAGAGAGTCACTTCCCTCAACAAGAAAAGTAAACAAAACTCAAATTAATTGAGTATTTCCCTTTATTGGTGGCAATAATTTCATTACCATTGAAATATGCTATCTAGGAACCTAATTTATCACGCATGATGAGAGTTATATAGATCTTATATCTAATTTGAAGTAATAATTTCGAATTCAATTTCCTTTATGCCATCATAAGTATGAATATCGGACTCCCTGATTGAAACTGACAGCATTTTTATTTTTACGTCATGGCCTTAGATGCAGACATCTTGCATTTTTCCATTCCAAGGTTTTTTCAATTTTTACTCTCAAATGATTTCTATAGAAAGTCAATATTCAGAGATGCGGAGAAGTACCATTGTGGCAGGTGTAGTTTTGCGCAAGCATTCTTTTAAATTTTTTTTAGTACATTTTATTCTGCATCACCGTAACTAAGATGAAGACATGCGACCTTATGTTGGGGTCGTTTGCGTGCTTAATTTTCTCTCCATAAGCATGGGTGTCTGTTGAGTTATTTAATCAATTGCGAACTTTCCCCACATTATTAACAAGTCATTTTTTTTAGAGTTTATGACGCTGGACGTGTGTGGCGTGTATTTCGCAAGTCTGACACTTCGTAGTATCTCAATTAGCTATTATAACATCCTAGAGCCTCACGCTTCGATATGTCTTATAATGATCATTTGCCTCCGAGAATCGAGCTCAAAAATGGGGTACGTGCGAATGCAACTTTTTAAGGGTTGTAATTGGACGAAACTGAAGCGTAACGGTTTGCGGTTGTCAAGAATTTGCGGTCAAAATTGTGAAGGGGACGCTAATAAGCCTAGCAGCATTACCTTCTCTTGAGGTCAAATTGATAATAGTTAAGTCAACATTCCTTTTCTTTGAATAACTCATAAAAATTATAATTTTTACGCATTTTAGATGCTGGAATTATCCACCCCACTGGAAAATCACGTGGTTGCACCACATTCACAAAATAACTCTACTTCCATGTAGTCAGTGAAATTATCAATTATTGCCAATGAAGGGGAGGAAAAGGAAAAAAGGAAGGTAGGCTAAAGAGAAGCTAGATTTAAAATTCAATGAGAATTTTAGATAACTGACTAACAACAAAAATATTTTAACTACTGGTTAAGTACAGTTTTTGTTTTTTTGGCACGAAACTTTATTGCATTACTACCTCTTTCGAAGCAAACGTGATATCGTCAGGCCTACGTATTAAAATCGGTAGATGTGCAATAAAGTTTTGTGTGAAAAATACAATGAACTTATTCAGTAACCATGAGTTTTCACAAACTCACGGAGAGCTTGTAATCATTGAATTCAATTAAATTGTAATAGTATTGATATTTAAAAAAACTAAATACGCGCAAAATATATTTTTTTGATGCTCATTTTTCGGAATTATTGATTAAAAGTCAAAGAATTGAACACAACTAAAAAATGAACATTCTAGGATATAGCACCAGTCCTTAAAAAGATTTTCATTTCGACTCCTGAGAACTAATTAATCTTGTTTATATGCGAAGTGCATTCAAGTCCTAAATTATACCAAGTTTTTCCTGGAATCGGGTGCAGACTGAAAAATGTGACTCTCGTATATCGTCAATTGAGTGAAACATGCGACGATGGTGTTATTCATGTAAAAAACATAGCGATAGAGGGTGCGGCAGCTCAAAGAAGTCCAGAATTCGCGTGAAAACGAACTTACGAAGCCTCGGCCACAGACCAACAGCAATGGGAACCCCTGTAAAAGCATTTAAGGCGTCGACGTTGTGAAAAATATGTGCGTCTACAGGGATATTATGTAGAGAAGTAAGTGAAGTTTCAACTTATCAGTGTAAATAAATATGATAAAATTAGGAGAAGTCAAAACTTGAAGGGAAATCTTCTTTACATAAGCCTATAGAAGGCAATCGCTTCCTGCACGGGAAGTAAAAAAATACTCGCCTGCTTACCTACTTCAAACAAGTCAAAGAGGCCAAATAAATTAAAACGATCACATGTGTGTTATGTGAGGTGGAACTTTGCAGGTTTCATTGAGAATTAACTTATACAGCTTAGCGCAGTTTTGCCCAAAGGTGGCAATCAGGAAGAGGAGGGAATTAGAGACTGCGTTCTGTTTCCATTGTTGTATTGCTACGCGGGTCTTTCCAGTTTCTAAGGCAGTTCGCCATTACGATCACCTTCACCCCGAGGGCATTGGGTCGAATTCTGGCAATGGCAGAATTTTTTATGGACCCGATCATTACTTGGAGTGCTATGTGGAGAGCACCTCAATTGGAGTATGCCGTCCGTCGGTCAAAATGTGGACCGCAAGGTGCCTATCCTTAAGATTAGCTACTATGCTACTATGACTAGCAGACACCTCACGGGAGGGACACAGGGTTCCCCTAGTTTCCTCCGCATGGGACCAGTTGGTTTTAAGGGTGTAGATTGCCCTGGAAGCAGGTTAATCGCCCTCAGTAGCAGGAAAAACTCCGAAGAGGCTTGTAGTACCTATATAAAATAATGAAAATTCGAGTGACGAGATAATACGTGGAAAGCGTAGACCTTAGAAATAGGTTAATTGTCGACGTTAAACGACCGATAATAAGATATATGGGGTTCAAGAGAGGACGTTCCTTGGCTATATGAAGGAAATTTCCATAAAATAACAATTATCCCATAGTTGATCCGGACGCGTTGCTAAATATTATCCTTCAGCAATCTAAGGATACCCTATCTCATCACCCCAAATTTGTTTTGACTCCTAAAGGATACGATTGGAACGATCGGTGTAACAAGAACTCATGTATCGAAAAGAAATTCCAGGGATTGTATGAATTACATAAAATAAGAGTACAACCCGTTGGACATCGATCAAGGAAGACTGGACTAAAATGTACCATGATTTATTCCATTTCATCACCTGATTGCATCTAGAAAGTGGGAGAGGATGGAGTGGGGTTTTGATTTCTCGCGATGACATCAGCTGGTCATTGTTGTGGGCGTTTGGTAGTCTGATATCAGTAGTCATTGTCAGTTAATTGAGTTTGGGCGGCACCCTCCCTATAATCACAAGATCGAAAATAAGTCGAATTGGATTTCAGGGGCATAGCGGGGTCGTAAGGAAATGTCGTGTTAAAACGGGGGCGCCTGGTCCGATAGGGCCGAGAATCACTGAACCGCCTACGCCTATCGATAATGCTTACCAAGATCCTTGGGATTTTCTAGACGTGCTCGGATCGTTAAGTGCAGTGAGTTTAAGATCCCTGAACTGATTCAGTGGCGAAAGTGGGAATACGAAGACGGACACAAGGCGAAGAATGATAAAGGTTGCGTGGAAGTGAGAGGTCACTTCAGTGGGTAGCATAACGAACCTCAGAGGTGGGGGAGGGGAGTGGCATGTCTCCTTTTTCCGCCTGCGTGAGGGTGTTTTGCGCAGTAAAGGTCGCCGGAGGCGGACAACCCCCGACGGGTACACGAGGTGGCCCCAGGCCCATTCCCTATTAGTAAACGAAAGCGACCGCGTGTAATTACCGCTCCCCTTTGGGGTCCAGAGTGGCGGTGGCCTTATGCCGCCATTAATGACTCTTAAATACGCCACCTATTTCTATGGTAAACGCGATAGGTATCCCCCTTTCACGCGTGTGTTTCAGTCGCCTCTCCTTTTCTCTCAATCCTATTAGCAAACTCTCTTATCCTTCAAGTCCGTAACTGTAAATTTTGAAACGTCGCAGTAAATTAGTGGACTCCGCCATGCTGTTCGGATTAATGCTAGACTGACAGCGCAAAAGTTAAGAAGTCGATCAATTATTTTTTTTTCTTTTTACTAGTTGGTTCATTTTATTAATATGACCTTGGTGGAACGAAGGTGGCTCCTGGCACATTGAAACGAGAACTTTTTTAATAAATGTAATTTTCTCGGTATTAAACTTGAAAATTTCATTTAAATGTGAATTGTAATGGCGCGTATTAATTTTAAAAATTTCCCAAACACTTCGTTTTCCATCCTGATTAAACTTCAGTGGTGTGCCTGCCGGGCAATTGGAACTCATGACTTCTAGTTCCACGATTTAGAAAGTGAACTCCAGTGTGCCGTCTTCCCCCCTGCTATAAAACTCATTGCGAGGTACGGCAAAATTTCCGGATCCGATACTCGGAGTTGGCAATCAATTGTACGAGGGTAGGCTGAAAACGAATGCACAGATGCTTACAGACCATAAAAAAATTGACTTTCAGAAGTATTCCTGGTGGCATGTGGAAGTAACATTCCCACCCAACCCGCATTCGCAGATTTGACGTCGTTGCATTATTCCAATAATTTTGAGAAGTGGAAGTATGGAGATGTGTTCTAGTGCTATGTCAACGCGACTTTACTCGAATCCAGGACTTGACAGCTGCCTTAACCTCATCGTCCGAGGCCATTTTTTTCCTCAACTCAAGAGACACCTTGAGGTGTCCCTTGAGTTGAGGAAAAAAATAAAAATCCCAAAGCGCAAGATCGGGGTAATAAGGAGGGTGTGGAATCGGTTCAAATTTCAGGTTTTGCATAGCTTCTCCAGATGCGCACGAGATGTGTGGACGAGCCGACATTATTATTCACAAATGAAGCCAACACGTTCCTTGAATATTCCAATATGATTTGCGATACGCTTTTGAGTGATTCGCTGGTCATTTTGAATAACATTTTCGACAAGTTTGCGAAGTTTGTCGTATGTGGCAGTGATTGGACGTCCGCTGCGTGTTTCATCAACTATTATGACTTTTCCAGGCTTGCAACCACGAAGTTTTACTATCCATCGATTTACAGTAGCTCTATCAACAGCATCGTCACCATAAACAGCCTTTAAGCGACGATGAATCTCAGGAGGAGTCACTTTTTAAGCAGTTAAAAATTCGATAACAGCACGCTGTTTAACTTGCGTTGACATGGCAATAGAACACATCTCCATACTTCCGTTTCTCAAAATACACTGATGAATGTAACGACCTCAAACCTGCGCATGCGTGTTGAGGGGGGATATTATTTCCACATTTCATCAAAAGTGCTTCTAAAGGTCATTTTGTGTGTGATCTAAAAATGTGTGTGCATTAGTTTTCAGCCTAACCTCGTATTTAGAAACAAAATCTTGGAGCTCAGGGCATATGATAGAGCATAATATAGTATAAATATGATCACGATGGTTTTGTATAAATAATTCATATCGCACCAAAATGTTAATTTAAAAAAAGGGCTGATTTGTGTTCTCCCAGAAATCTTTATCCCTTGCACTACCTTGGAATCCCTTCAATGAATGTTCTCCAGCAACTGTCAAACTTGATTATTTTACAAATCTCCGGGCAAAGTAGTTTTTCCAACCATCAATGTACCCATTTAATCTTCCAACAAAATTTTCAAGAATCCATTTCGCTTCATCAGATGCTTATACTGTCTTGGTAAAAAATGGGCCCTAAACATTTCTTCCTCATTTCCTCATGGAACAATTTCATTACAGTACTCAACTCTGTCTGTTTCTGTCGTTTTATATGTTGGCTATGTGCATGACAGTACTAATTTAATCTAATTAGCTCTCTTGATTCCCTTATTTTGCATATGCTCTTTTTTCATATTTTAAAATTCTGGATGGGCAATTAGATTCTTACGAATAAACTTGAAGCTTCGAAGTGATGTTAGAAGCTTAAAATTGAATGCATACGACATTTGAAAACATTTTGTATCATTACCATGGGTAAATTAAATGCAATATTTTACTTTGTTCTTGAATAATTGTGATCCTTATTTTCATTGCTGGTCATGTACTTAATAGTTTCTGAGGTATAACTAGTGACTGCCAGTGTTTTTCATGTTTTTGATTATTCCCCTCTTCTTTTCCTTATACCACAATTATTTTCCTCTGCTCAGTTCATGGGAAAGTTGGTTTTGTGATACAAGTTAAAGAATTTTAAGCTTAATCGCGGAAAAAAACAAGAAAATCTTTTACTCAGGTACAATTTCAGGTAAGCAGGGAATATGAGTATTAAAAATTCATTCGGTGATTTCATCTTAAGCAGAAATTTTCATGAACGTGGATATTCTTAAGGGTTTTGAAGACATTTATTGTTCTTTTTTGGCCAACCACATCAATTTGTTTTTGGCCCTTTTCCAAAAATTTTTAATTTACATACAGTATTTCGTGTCCTTCATATATCCTTTGTTCAATGGTTTCTTCAACCTATGAAAATGATGAGGTTACCTCTGTTCCCCGTCAATTACATAGAATAATTAGAGTATGTATGTAACTTATTGATTATTCGAGGAATTCTACCCATTAGAAGTTGGATTTTGGTCGTCTCTAATGATTATTTTTAACAACATACTTTTTTGTCTGCACTTTATTTTTTTCTTCGCTTATCCCTAACCTCTGCTTGTCTTTAGCCTGTCCAATAAGGCTAATTTCGTCCTTCCTCTATCCCGCTTACCCATTATTCTCTCTTCTATCATGGCCTTCAACATCCCACTCCTTTTACCTTCCTCCAACCACGTTTTCTGACTTATTTCGGATTTCCCAAAGAAACTTTCTCTCTTCGCCCACCGTATTTCAGTCTACAGGGTTTCCTCCCTGTTCAACTTATTTTCCCCATTCTCCTCCACACCCACATCTCATAAAGCCTCCAATCTACGCTCATCCTCTTCACTCATAAGATCAAGTTTCGCAACTGTAAAATAATTAAAAGTACATAAAGTGTTGACTAATATTTTATTCATATTCACTAGTGCACCTGCCTTCATTTTTTCTCTTTTTATTGTGACTTCTTTTTCCAGTAACGCAATTCTTACGTCTATATTACCAAGGATAATATACGGAAATGAGGTAGCTTCCCGTCTCCTTCAAAAATAGTATTTTTAAAGTGACACCGTCTCTGAGTTGATTGACCCACTAGGTTTAAACGTCTTTTCCAGTCACCACACTGCAGAACAGCCCCCGGGAGAAACCTTTCGCCCCCACCAACATTTTGATATATTTAGCATATGTGACGCTCTTAATAACATCAATCTTTTCCCTACTAATTTAAGAAACATGTAAACACCGCGCTGGATCAAGGTCGATAGGAGGGTATTTTATATCCTGACTCAACTAAACTATTCATTGATATTTATTATATTTATTTGCCGTTGGTAGATAAGTTAAACGTAAATGGGAATGGTACTTAATGCTTCTCAATTTCCAAAATCAAACAGATTATGTAAAATTTTAATATAACCTTTACTTATTCATTTTCTCAGTATAAAAGTCAATCAGTAAAAAGCCTCCTGCTAACATGCCTCTCAAACAGTAATTCTGCCAGTTTTCCTATTATGGAAAAAAAATAATTCCTACGTCCAATATTTGAGTTTAAAAAATTCTCATTTTCCTCTATCGGCAGGAAGAAAATTTTCCTCTTTCATATTCGATTAATCGTGACGTTTCAAGCATGCATGCATTTCTTCCTCTCTCAATTTCTCTGCAGAAAAGTCCATGGAAGATGCGATGTTTCGGTGCACATGACATCAGCTGTCTACTACCTTCCCTAATAACGTCTAATGCACTCAAACTTTTCATTGCTATTTTTCTCTAAATACACGTACTTATTCCCAAAAAGTTACGATGCAGGTTCATCTCCTTCCGCGCAAGTTCACTTTTCTACGTGTGAGATGTTTTCCTCCCTTTATTGTAATGTTGGCTTGAGTTATAAATTCCGTTATTTTCAGAGTAATTTTCATCCTAATGCGTACTTAAAGAAATCTACCTCGTCTCTCACATAATTTGATCTTGTTTTTTTAGGAAATCTAACTCATTGCTTGGTTTTACCATAGTCAAATTTCCTTAGCGTTAAAAATTGATAAATTAAACCGTTTAGCAGTAACTTTATTCTTTATCCAACGGAAAATTTTATTTTTTAAGCTCTTCGAAAGTTTTTCGGGCTCTGAAAAGTGCGTGGTGCTTCAAATGTACAAATCATATTTAGCACATTGTTAAATTATATAAAGCATAAAGCAGATATTTTTGAGAAGTACATGAATCAATTTTTTGCCACATTTGCACAAGTTTAATAGGTTGGAAAAATATGCTGAAAAAATAGAACATATTTTTTTGGTTTTGACAAAACTACTGTATAAAAAATATTTCTCCGAATGCTCTGCATTGTAATGATTTATCTGACAGAAATATAAAAATAGCCTCTATTGACAAGATAACCTTTATTGATCAAGTATCGTGTTGAGATTTTATCCAGGAGATTAAAAAAAATAAGAATGGAATTACGTTTATTATTTTAGTGATAACAGAAATGATGATTAATCTGGTATAACTGAAAGATCAATTCTTTATTTCCTTAATTTCTTATCAGTTTAATGACTAAAATACGTTTATATTAATATTTGGGCAATTAAGCTATTTTAATCTTGAAGAATTAGACGGTGGAGTTACTTAAAGGGCAACAGAATGCTGAAGTTGTCAAAAGAGATTTGTTTTGTAAGCGAGTAAAAGGAAGGAAGGAAATGAGCACTTCGGGCGGTGTTTGGAACTGGAAAATATTTACTGTGTTACCTTGTTGCTCGGGACAATAGTGTGGACGTGTATTAAGTACAAGTATTTAGCCAGGTCCGTAGAAGAAAATGAAAGAATAGTAACTTTGTGATTCCATAGAAATTTTGTTTATTTCGATACTCGAGTATCGAAATAAACATAATTTCTGTGGAATCACAAAGTTACTATTCTTTCATTTCCAATATGGATCGATTCCATAAAGTTACGCCGGAAACCATCAATCAGGTCCGTAGAATTTATAATTGTCTTCTGGTCAAGGCCTAGCTGAGACTATCCTTAAGGAAATATGAAAATTTTATAAAATGAGGAAAAAGACGACACATACTGACATGTTGACGAAATAAGTATTTGTATCCACTTCTTGTATCAAGGCGGATTGTATAAAATATATTCCCTCGACGTGCTTGAAATTTTCTGTAACTCTATACTAATATCAAATACACATATATGGTTCAAATCATATGTATCTAAATAAGGTTAACGTACTAATTGACTGCGAGTGTTTTCTCTATGTGCAGTAGAATATAAAATAAAATGCTAAGGGGGTCACTAACAGTGTGTCTGTGGACACTCAAGAATGAAATCAGTGCGGCCACGCAGCCATACACATTAAATCATTCCGAAGGTACTATTAGTTTCCATTAAAAGTGCTATTGCATTAGTTGGAGAGTTGGCGGCTAACTAATTTATACTTCTTGGTAATGACTCCATTCTCTATTTCTCAGAATAGCCTCGGTGTTTTCTGCTTAACCCGAAATTAATGGGAATGTAGTTCGAAAGAAATTCAATTCTCCCAACATTTGCTGAAACAACTTTATATTTTGCATGATTTATGAAAGAATTGCGAAGTCGTATTTTTAAAAAAAGCAGTAGCAGCTTCGAAATCGTTGATCTTATAATTGCTGACTGAGGGGGAGAGAGAGTCTGAGGTGAACGTTATCGTACTTGATCTGCGTTCCATTTCTTTTAATTCCATATTAGAATTTTAATTGTTTCTCAACTGAGTTATTAAAAGTTTTAATTTATATTTTCTCGAGCAATAAACTTTAATCTGGAAACGAAATCTCACTTCGCCAGAAGAGTATGGATATTTGAGTGTAGCTGATTTGTCGTGAAATAACTTTACCGTTTTTAGAAACTTGTGCCAAGTGAAATGAATTCGGATCGTTGTCGCCACGTTGTTCAAGCCAAATTTTATCGTTAATGAGGAGTAAAAATTATAGTGCGGTGAAAAAACAGTTTATTTGAGGTCCTAACTTGTGTCGCTGCGTTTATCCCGAGAAATATTTCGGCGTGTTGCCGTCCTCTTTTGGAGTATTAAATAACTCGCGATTCACGCAGTCAAACGTGTAGCCACACCATGAAAACATAATTGTGATTTCTTACTCAGAATCAGTTATTAAGAATACATGTAATTTAAACGCAACGAGTTGATATTAAGTATAGGTGTAGGTACTTTCAAGGAAATTTGATTATATCATTGCGAGAACCTTGAAAATTCTGTGTTTCTTTTTATTTAATTTCATTAATTTTAATTTTAATATATAATTCCTTACAAATCGTTTTTTTTTAATTTAGTCTTGCCAGATTCAGGTGGCTCGAAAAAATGTATATTAATTATCCCATATTTTTTAAATTTATTGAATTTCATTGTCAAATAGCGATGTATGCATTATCGATGTTATGGGCCAACTGCAAACCCCGACCCCGAGGTATTTGTTTTAAAAGCCGCTAGTTTTTGGGATATTGTCGATTGAGTAAAGGAAAATTGAGTAAAAGATGAAATATGCGTGGTTAGTTAAGAAGCAAAGAGGAAGTAACTAATAGTACTAAAATTTGGTGTTTTCCTTTCCTCGTGCAATATGCTAGATGTTTATGTAATAAAAAATTATTAATATATATATATATACATTTGTATATATTATATATATATATATTATATATATATATATATATATTATATATTACATATATTATACATATTACATGTATTATATATATATATATATATATATATATATATATATATATATATATTTGTGGACTGTAAGACTTATGGACGACTGTATTCTATTTCATCAGTTATTTGGTGAATGAGGATAGCAAACCGTGCAAATGTGTTCCGCCAAATGCGGAAAAAGATGTTCTTACATTATAGAAATATGTCGTTAGTAATTATTATTATTATCTACTGATGAAGTTTAATTTTTCATGGATCCAAGATCTAACCTCTGCTTCATCTGTGCGCATAAAATAAAGTTACGGTAAATAAATTATTTGAATAAAAACGCCTATATTAGAAGCCGTTCTTAAATTTTGTATATTTCATAATTAGGATTTCCCAGCCTCTGCCTCGTCTATCCAACGTTCTTTCATTCACCATTATCTGCAGCAATCTATATTCTCTCGGTGTTATTCTGCATCCATTTTTCCTGCCTTCCATGGATTTCTTTCAACAATATGCTCACCTTCCTTACCATGCTCACTCTTCTGAAAACTTCTTCATTTCTTCAACACCAGTTACGTGCTGGAGTTAGAGAAACCGATGATGTTAAGCTCTCAAAAAAATGGACACCGTGTTTTCTGGGATTTGCATAATGCCAATTAATACGCCTTAGATTATGGAATTTAGCAATTTCGATAATATGTTTCCTCTGTGAAGGATAGAACGAATCAGGGGCGAGTTTTCATGATGCACCCTAGTTCTTAGACTTCAATGTCTTCAACCTCGGAATATGATTCCGTAGTTGAAAATAGTAGTCATCGCTTCGGAAATCTCCCTGATGCTTGTCTTCTACTTTCTAAATTCATCGCTGAGAAATGACAACGTTCTGGTCATGACTTTGCCCTCTGCGCACGTGTGGCGCCTCTCCCGATCAGCCTCGTTACGCCAGCGCTAGAATGCTGCCTCATCTCCATTTCATTCCAATTCTTCCGCACCAGACTGGTTTCATGGAATGCAGCGTTTCTCACTTTTGCTAATTGGCATCCTGGAGGGCGGAGCACCGTGAACTAATGAAATAAATACTTCGCGTTCGGTCGTTAATCACGAGCATGACAGCTGGGAATTATTTTGGGGTTGGATTCAGCCATTCCATCTACCTTGGTAGAGCACGTACCACAAGACCACGGGTTAACTTTAAATCACATAGTTATTCCGTGAATTTCCTACTAAAATGATGTAGCATACCGTTCGGAACACACATATAGCTCTCAGCGTATTCATTCAGTGCAGTTGGGTGAAGTTTGCCGTTTTCGAGCTCAGTTTTAAATAATAGGATTTTATGGTATTTAGTGAGTGGGCGATTTTGTGAGCTATCGTCTATGTTCACGATAAAATCAGAAAGTGTGTTAAAATTCCTGAGAAAAAGAATATATAATATGTACATAATTGCAGAATTTTACATAGAAAAAAAGCATTCTTCTCTTTCGAAAACGTCTTCTTTACTTCGAAGAAATCTTCTGATTCAGAAAGTGGTAAATGTATCGCTTGGCCAATGCCGTCCAACGGTGAAATAAAACAAAATCCTCCATTTAGCGAAATGAAATGAGCTCTAGTCAAATTCATTTATAGAAGCTTATCAATAAAGTGCGATCATAATTTTTTATTCGGCTAGTTTTTGAGCAAAAGTAAATTTATGATATTTCACTGTGCAGTGAAATGAAAGTCCTGTCAGAAGAGAAATTCCTGCACATTATCGAAGATACAGCAGGAAAATCATTAAACAGCCCTGAAAAAAATTCAAGAAAAGTAAAAAGTATAGAGGTAGAAGAGGACGTAAGTGTTTTGTACAAAAAGTGTCAGGAAATGTTTCGGAAAAATTGATTTCTTTCAGATATTGTACCGAGTAGAAATTTTTCAAAGTAAATTCCTTGAGCGTCGGCACATTTATACCAGCGGCTTTTCCACGAGTCGAATGCTCCCTGGTAGGCAGATTCCGGAAAATCCTTCAGGCTACGCGTGTAACCTTCCATGACTACACTTAGAGTTCCATCATGGTGTCCTATGAGGTAAGATTTAACTTTTGGGAATAGGAAATAGTCTGCTGGTGCCAAGTTATGCCGTTTTGCGATGCCGTTTTTCTTCAGTTAGTCGATTACCTTGGTGCAGGTGTGGCTCGGCGCCTTCGAGACGAGTTTAACGCAAACCTTTCGCATCGCAAAATTTTCAATGATAATGGTGTGTGCACTGTCATCTTATCAATGCCAATATTCGGATCTGCGATCATGCGCACACTTAACGGTCTGAATCTAGCACTTAACGCAAACATCAAGAAAATATTGTTACCGCTATTTTATATAGAAACCTTGTATACGACCATGACATTAAGCAACAAGCAGACGTTAGTATGAATTTAAAGGAAACGAAATGAAACAAGACTATAGACATGATATCATCCTCGCACCACTACTTAGGGATTTAAAAAAACGTGTGAGGAGGAACTTCTATGACATAAATGCATTTCGTAACATTAGTGATATAGGAATCGTAAAAGAAGTACCAAAAAACGGGATATTCGAATACAAGTCTGGGAAGTCCATGAAGTCAGTTAACATTATAGAATAACAAGCTTTAGTTAGCCAGTCAGCCAAATAGTCACAATCATTGTCGAGGGCATTGAATGGATAAAATGAAGGGAGGCAGAAGTCATTCGGAATTGAAGACGGGTTTATTTTACCGCGTCGGTTTTGGTTGCCTTGTTGCGCAAAGTTTAGAAATGTGGGTATGTTCGGTCTGTGTTCATCCAATCCATCTTAAGACATATTTTATTTTTTATAATCTATCTTAAGCCATCATACTTTAAATATTCCCTTTTTAGTTGCTGGAGCAGTTAGATGCACAACTGAATAATGAAGCTTGTGATTCAGATAAAAAATGAAACCGAATTGACACTAGGAAGTCAAATTTTTGGAAAAAATTCTAGCCATTTCCATTTTTTCCAAGATGAGAATGTATTGGTATAACTTATCATTATATTCTACAATGAAAAAACAACCCGTACATTTACATATGTTTAGTATTCTATCGCCAGGAGAAATTGTCAATACTCTAGCCTCGACGAAAATCAGCGACATTGAAGCAATTAGCGACGGTTGGCGATCCGAATGACTTCTCGCCACTTCACCAGTTGGCACCCGGTGTCGTCGTACGACAAATCATTCGGAGAGAGAGATCTTCATCCTCGCACCAACACCGTTGGGCGAGGGGTTTCCGTTTAAAATCTTCCGGAATGGTCTCTCGAACCATCGGCCCTACCCTTCCTCTCACCCCCACGGGCTTACTTGTGCCTCCACCGCGCCTAACCCACTCTTACCTAACCTCACCTCCCTCTTGTCGAGTTAATCGGCGCCGGGCTTACACAATGGCGAGGGGTCTCTCTTGCCAACCCACGCACCTAGTCATGGGCCGAGCAGACTCCATTTCTCGCTTCACGTCCCACCCAGGTGTCTCACCTCTTCCGAACACTCTCCACTCCTGATCCACGGCCTCTCTCCCCTTCCATATGTGTACTTGAAGTAAATCTACGTCTAAATTTACATAATACCCCGCAAGCCGCCACAAGGAGGTGTGGCGGGGGGTGTTAGGTCACCACCCGTAAAAGAGAACATAACCACATGCGAAATTAACATATTTATGCAAGCCTACATACATTTGTAAGACTTCAGAAGTTAGGGGTGGTAGGGCTGGGATAGTTTCCATACGTATATATTAATTAATATAATATATATTATCATGACAATCTCCTTTAAGTGCAGGCTTCTGAGGGGAAACGCTGAAACTGGGAGATTTAATTTGAAGCACGTCCGACTTTACAGATCAAAAATCATAATTTTGTATTAGTCATTCACTAAAATATAAGTCAAGGGAACGTATTACGTCTATCATGGGCAATAAACATGAGATTTAGTTTCTTTCGGTTCTCCAAACTACTCTGTTCCCTGTCAATCTTTTCATTCAATTGTTTCTTGCACCGACATTCGCCATTATTTGTTTTATTGTAGTTCATCCTAGGCCTTCCGCCATGTTTCCTTACGTTACAATCTTAAGCAAATTCTCATGCCCTGAGGTATGTCCAATTAGTTACCCACTTCATAGTATTGTTAAACTTTGAGTTAGGACGTCAAGAAAAGTTTCATGAAAACGTTGATATGGAGCTTGGTTTTATACGGTGCTGAAACATTGCCGTTGAAGCAAAATGATAGATGCATAGTGGAGGCTCTAGAAATGTGGGTGTGGAAAAGGAGGTAAAAGGTTAAATGGAAATATAGTGGCATGATGTGAGGAGGAGATAGGAGAAATCAAAAGGAGACTGGAAAGATCAAAGGCTAAAGGTGAAGAAGGAACAGGAATTAAATAGGCATATCGGACAGAATGAAGGGAGGATGAAACTATACAGAATTGACGAAGGGCTTATTGCAATGTCGCATGTCAGGTTTTGGTGTAATTGGCAACGTTATGTGTCTTTGTCCATGAAAAACTACCTTAAATGATAAAATAAACATATCTTAATGCCCTCCCGAGGCTGCTCTCTCCACCTTCGAATTACTTCATTTGTTAATCAGCCCTTTTAATCATTATTTTTTTATACATCTTGTACAACTCCAATCTTTTTTCCTCTCCCTATATCCTCCAAATCTCAAACACTTAGAAAAGTAGACTCCGTTTCTATGTTTTAGCTAATCGTTTATTAATATCTCCTTGCTATTAGTAGTTGTTTCTTCTGATAGAAAGCCTTATTCCTCATTCCTATTCTGCTCACTGCGTGTACTTGTATGCCTCTCTTGCTTCTTCCGTCGTAGTGATTTTTTTGCCTACATAGCAGAACTTTCTCAGTTGTTCCAATGTGTCTTTTCCTAATCTAGGAGTTTATCTTTCCTACTTCAGCTACAGAACATTACTTTAATTTAAACCTTCTTTATCTTGATGTTGTAGTTTTTCATCTCCTTCTCGACAGTGGCTAGTGTCCTTGAAAGGTCTTCTTTTTTCTATGAAAGATTAATCGCAGACGTTTGCACAAGATGGATTTAAGATAAAACAAGAACGTACCATCGCTTCGGGACCTGTCGGCGACTTCTTCGTCAGCGGAAGACTAATCGTGCATGAAAACTGCCATTACTACTTGCTTATTTTTTTTTACCTTTTGTCCGTCTTTTCTCAACATTCGTATGTCATTAAGAACCCGTGACCGTAATGAAGAAGTTTTTCTTCGATTTGTGTATACATAAAATATTCATAGTCATGGATAAATTTGGATGATTTGTTCGTGGAGAACTATTCGACTCATGCGCGTTTGAACTACAAGACTAAAACTAAGGTCGTTATTATAAGGTTTTTTTTATTTTCCAATTCTCAGGCGGAAGTATTGAGCGCTTTTCCAAGGGATTCACACGCATGCAGACCTCCGGTCTACAAATTGGATGCAGAATAATTTGACGCGTGAATGAAGATTTCAGAGGTGGGCGTTTACCACTTCTGGGGAACAAGGAGGGTCACCTGGATCCGAAGAATGTCGTCCGGATATTATCGGCATATTTCGGTGGGCGACTTGACGAGGCCTCGGATGGAATGAGAGGATCCGTTGCCCCATCGGCGTTGATTATCCGTCCAGCCGCCACATGGACGAACGTGAAAGGGAGTATTTCAGGGGCACGGCGGTTTCACTCCTACCGGGAGAGTAAACAAATATCGAATTCCACTCCACCGCCATGCGAAATTCACTTGCCTCCGTCGTCCGGGTGGGTGGTGGGGAGGGTAGTTTCATTTTTACCCCCCTGGGGCCCAAGTGAAAGGATCGAACGACTGTTTTGGAGCGTGCCGAAGGGATTGGTGGCGAAAGGCTGCCTGTCCGAATGCGGACCCTCCTTGTGGCCAGTGATTTGAAGAGGCCGCCCATGCCATGGATTGTATTTTACATCGGCGGTAGTAGCGGTGGTGGTCCGGTTTTTCCCATGAAAGTCTCTTTGCGTTCTTTATTTATTTATTTTTGCACGCATTGAGACCTCCACCCAAGGTTACGCGCTATGTTCGTCCGTGGGGTTGATGTATGACCACCGCGGCACGAAGTGGGGCGATTTCGCTGGGAGGGTCAAGCCCTCTCTCTCTCGTTCTTTGGGCGGGGCAGAGGGGGAGAGTTTTTTAACTATTTGATTGTCCGCATCCGTGGTTATTCCAAATACAGAAAAAACGGGAACGTTCAGGCGCAAGAGCTATGACACACTTCTTTTCCGTCCACCTTGCGAAATCGGTAATGACTTTGCGATAGACCCCTCCCCCCCCGACAATCGGTTCCAATTATTAGTTATAGTGTGGGCATCAGGTGGAAGAGAGACCAAATGCGAGGGTTTGCCCGAACAAACTCCTCCACTTAAGAGGCATTATAGATATTCGCCAAGCTGTGATTTGAAACCGGCAATAGTGTACCAGCTGTCATTTAACCATGCCGCTCTGAAGTCTTCCTAGAAATTGAAAAAGTCCGTCACATTGCCGATGGGTTCAAGCTTTCTATTTATCGGTGTCGATTGGTTTTACTCTTGATGAACTCACAGGTGATCGATAAGGAATGGAAAACTTTTTGCATAAACCTTGCTCATAAGAAAATTTCCTTTCCAAACACCATAATTTCTTCACAGATTTTAATCACGGAAGCAACTCAGAGACGAATATGTTTTCATCTAACTATTATTCGCAGTGACTGGCGCTCAATTTTTTAATTTATGGTATTTTTTTAAATTCTGAATATCTTCAACGAAATGCAAGTTTCTAAGAGCCAGTTAATAAACAGGGATATGATTCAATAGTCGTGAATATAAATGTAAGCAAATTAAAGTTGATAATTTTTAACTTTACTAATTTTTCAACTCTACTAAAAGTGAAATGCATCTTTAAAAGTGAGAATTATTTTACGTTTATATTGTTTTATGTTGCATGCAAAGTATGAATGGAAAAAGAATTATACATTTTTATTTCGAATTAAAACGTAATTTATGAACATTGGCAAAATTTCATCCCAAATGATGTCATCAGACCAGCTTGTTGAATACCGTCTATTTCCAGAGACACGATCACTTGCTCAGTGCATGACAAATAAATAGCGAATAAAACGTACGAGTAAGGAAGGACTATTTAGTACATACAGACTAGAGGGTGCCTGGTTTATTTACATTTATTATATTACGTGTGATTGGTGGACCGCTGGCGCAGGGAGTAATCTCTTGCAAGCCCTGTCGGGGTGAATGCTTGATAATGTCGAGGGTGCTAGTACACCTTAGCCAGAGTGTTTTTTTATCATATTTTGGTTTAATCATTTGCTCTGTTCTAACTCCTCTTTATCATTTAATTTTACTTAAATTTTAATTATTTATTTATTATTCCTCTCTAATTTCACTCACCATGTCTTTTGCTCACTCTTAAGAGTACGGATGGGGTAGATTCTTCCCACAATACGTATTAGTAAGTTTATTCTAACTTTTCTTGCTTGAAAAGCTTATACTGGCACTCAAGCGTTTACTTAGACACATCGAGATGCGCAATGCAATGATATCACTGATGGATTACAAAAATGAAGTAAATAAAGTAGTTATAGGTAGCATTATATTATAGCATCGCATTGGATTTTCATTAGCATTGAAATCAATATTTCATGTTTACTTCAGGTTCATGTTTCCTCAATCTGTTGATTACTGGTATTCCAATGCAGAGTGGTCACACAGTGATAACTTTTCAAAAACATGTCTAACAGTACATTGAGCTATTTATAGAAAACAGCATAAATTAGAGTGTTTGTGGAAATAAGTTATATTTATTATCTGAAAAATAATTATTTTTTCAATGCTGAATGTGGACGAAATTGTTAACATTCCATGTTAAAATAGAAAAACGGTCACCTGCAGTCAAATATACTCTTGGGAAGAGTTAAAATGATAAACTTGTAAGGAGTAATTCCTCAAAAGAATGCACCTATGAGAGATTAAAATGCCAAATTTCCAATATGCCAAAATGTGATTTAGTGATTAGAGCCCGAGGTTATTAACTAGATGACATTTGCTTTAACATGTATCCACCCGGAGAACATACTGATTCTGCCAACTATGGGACAATATGGATACATATAGAGTAAAAGTAAAGGGTAAAATGAATCATCTCGAGTTTCATGGCAGTTCAATGCGAAGAAACGAACGCAGTTGGTGTCCCAAGTAAGGCTTAGCTTGGGAAACAATTTATTAAATTAATTACGAAATAAACGTAATCTCTCAGTGGGAAACATCGCGATCTCAATCAAACGTTCTATGACATCCGCATTCGAAATGAATGAAAATATTTATATAATATTAGAAAATCCTTTAACATTTTTTCTAGAGGCCTAAAATAATATTCTTTAAATATTAAGTTATTTCAAACTAGTCTTTTAGGAGAAGTTGGTGCCAAAAGCACTAAAGAAAGGAGCGTTTCTTACACTAAATACTCCAGATTCCTCCTTTCACTAGGAATTTTTCGAATTAGCATTTCCGCATTTGGCCTCATTTTATATTTTCCGACTCGTAACGCTTTTCTCCTAGGCAAGTTCCCATCTAGAGATAAGAAACAAACTTCATGCAATCCATCAATTTCGACACTTACTGCTGTTTTATAACAAGGGGAGAGAAAAGAAAAACATCGTGAGGGAAACTTTTGCGTGGTTTTGAAAAGAGCCCCTTTTCAAGTGGATGAGTTGTTTGAGCGTAGATTTCTTAAAAATGGAAAGAAAAATGCTCCGCTTCCTCCTTTCCTCCGCTCCCACGCATGCGTTGTTAATCACCCATTTCCCGCCCCTCCCGACTTCCTCCTCGACCAGTCCAGCCGTGGTTGAAACAAACATTCCTGGACGCCTTTGCTTTTACCTCCGACACGGCTGACTAACTAACAGTTACGCTCCCGTCCCTGTAGTCTTTCTGATAATAGCTACTTGTGAGAGACTTGGGAGTTGCTGAGATTTTTTTCCTTTGGCAGTACAACTGTAACCGCAGGAATGGCATTTAGTTGAGGTCTCTTATTATGAGTTCATTCTATGGAGAAAGGAATCATTAAAATAATACTTCTTAAATGTGTACTAAATAATAAAAATTGAATTGAAATATTTATTTGAGTGTACATTTTTCTTATTTTTATTGCATGTAAAGGTAGTTCAATAGGTGCGACCTCATAGGAAAATATTTTACCCAACAGAGCCTAAAGCTGGGATTTGAATATGTTTAGACCTGTCCGTAAGCATCTCCAAGTTTGAACTGGGTATCCTTCGGGAAATATCCGAGATCCTTAACCTTTGAATTAACTAGCCACCGTGAGAAGGATCGTGAAATATAAGTGACAAAATAGTTGACAGTTTTTTCAATAACTCTTTTGCCTCTATAAGTTTAAGCCTCTGGTTACATCTGAGTAAACATTTGCAAATGCAGTCAATAAGGGTTTGCTATTTAAGAAACCCCATATCAGGAAGAACTTACCAAAATGGAAAGAAAGGGCAACTTACATACAATTGTGCTACAGTAAATCGATCCGAGCGAATCGCGTTAAAAGGAATGCATAAATATTATCCAGGGAGAAAGATATACTTGTGAATATACAGATTAAGTAGCGTGAACTTTAAACAGCTAGGGGGAATTAATTACTCCGGGTGCAATATTGAATCAAATTGCTAAGAGATATCAGAAGGGGGTGTTGGAATGGTGCGGAGGCTAACGTGGGTTCGAATCCTGGAGGATACTTTTCAATGGTATCCCGATCCCTACTTAAGGTGTTTTGTAGAGGGCACTTTGAGTGAGTACGCCGTCCTTCGGATGGGACGTTGGGATGCGGACCCCTTGGTGCCTTTTGCCAAGAATAGGCTGATGAGGACGTCGGTTTTCTCTCCACCCGTTATCCTTTCCTGTCCATCCCTAATGGCGAAAATGACCTCAGGTGTCCGTCACCTCCCCTAAAACTATTACTACTACTACGATACCAGAGGATCTCCGTTTTTTAACTGTAAATTTGCATACTGGTTAACATATTAAATTTTGAATAGCTCCTGAGCGCGAGCAATATTTCCGTTACTTCTTGTATTTCATCTGATACTCGTTCATTCAGAAAACTTTCCTTTATTACTATAGGTGTATAACATACGTGTATAAACCAATTACACTTGCTCCATGGATAACCGAACCCTGTTTAATTAGTTGTGATGTGTATCCCGGGAATGAGTGATGCCAATAACAAGGACGATATCATATTTTCGTTGGTCAAAACCCTTGTTGAATTAATGCAAAAGATTTAACCTCGGAGAGGCAAAACTACCTCATTTCACTGCTAGCGTTGTCGAGGATTTTAAATTAAAGCGCTCAGGGCTGGCTTGTGAATTGGCACGGACCCACAGATTTCGCAAGTGCTCCACTACGATTTAGAAATTCCTTTCGCCGCGGCGTATGGATATTGCCTTCTCTCAGTTGGAAATGCCCCATTTAGCTACTTCTATGCCATTCATGCATATACCTGTTATGCGTTGGTACTTAGCAAATTGGTGTTGAGTGTGAAGAAACGAAATGTTAGTTATTTGTCTTTAAATTTCTTAGGGCATTAACATGTCCAACCATGACTTTAAAATACCTTGCAAACCTGTGAAGGAAAAGTGTTAGACACATGGTTAAGCGTAAGAGATTGCTCTACATTCGCTTTTCCTGGCAGAACAAGGGTGAAACCTTTAAATGATTATTATTATTATAGTTACCGGTAGACCAGGGACATTTGGATGGTCTGTTACAATCATGACCGCCACTTTTCTATATTTAAGTCTATAGCCGTTTTATGAAGAGATTTAGCAATATTTGTGGGAGGGTCAAATGGAAAAAAGGCAAGCGCCGTACGGAATTGGGTTCATTTTTCGGCACAACACCATTCTATTTCCAATAGAGTTCAGTCACAGCCATTTATTCGTAGGCATTATTTTTGCATGTTGATCCTGTTGGTTAACCATTAAATATCAATATTTTCCCTCTTTTCTCCATTTTCAATCCTTTTCACACAAAGATACATTCCTAATAATTCTGACCTATTAAGTTTTTAAATATAATTTCATTTAATAAGTATTTATTATCAGTTATCATGTGTGATGCTCATTCTGTCATAAAATTCAATTCTTAAGTTTCTTTATATTATACATAAATATATACATATTTGAAAAAAATGGACAGAGAAATAGAACGTATAAAAAGAACACTCACACGTTATTTCTTAATAATTTCGACAAAATTTAGCTCTGTCTTCCTCGGAAGATTGAGTACTACTGTTTCTTCTGAGGAATACAGAGCTAAATTTCGTCTAAATTATTAAGAAATAACATGTGAGGGTTCTTTTTATGTGTTATTTATTGTTTATTACTGTCCAAGTTATATATATATATATATATATATATATATATATATATATATATATATATATATATATATATATATATATGATGCGGAAGTACTCACGAGGGCAATATAACTTTTGGACGGCACAATAGAACACAGAATAAAACAGATAACACGTAAAAGGACACACACTGTAGATGATTTGAGCTTTCGGCTCACTCCGAGGCCTTCTTCAGGTCAGACTCACGCGGCCTTTTACGTGTTATCGGTTTTATTCTGTGTTCTATTGTGCCGTCCAAAAGTTAGATATATATATATATATATATGATGCGGAAGTACTCACGAGGGCAATATAACTTTTGGACGGCACAATAGAACACAGAATGAAACAGATAACACGTAAAAGGACACTCACACTGTAGATGATTTGAGCTTTCGGCCCACTCCGAGGCCTTCGACAGGTCAGACAGTGAGTCTGACCTGAAGAATGTTTCTGGGTGTGTAATATTTATATTTATGTATGTATATATGCATGTATCTCCTTGGTGCCCTAATTTTGGTTATTGAGAGTACCATACTAAAATTGACATCCCCCTCTGAAAACCGAAAGTTTTCTTTGTTTGAAACCCCCTCTCAGAGACAAGAAAATGTAATGGCATATTGAAATTGTTGAAAAACATGAGAGGGTTCATAACTGATGCGCAGTCTATTATACGTACCCTAATTTCTTTTTCCCGCTCGGACTATGAGAGTATGAGCTTAAAGAAGTATATAGAATCAATAAGCAAATGTATAGAAATTACTCTTATCACAGCCCTTTTAATCAATTCTTAATCCCTTTCCATTGGTTCTTCCTAATCTTCAATCGTAAAATGGTTCGTATGAGAGATGTTTAAATGTAATATTTGTAGTTCAATTACCGTTCATAATATTATTTCCAGCTTTTGTATGTATTCTGACGTTGCAGAAAAAATTCGTGATGGCAAGTTAAGATATAACTATGGTTGAGCACGCTGATGTTTGTCGAAGTTACTAAGATATGACAGGTGTTTTCTTGTAATATGCCTCGTAACGCATTGGAAACGATTTCGCTGAGGAAGTAGGTCTTAACAAACAACTCATCCATTGTTAGAAAGCAACCATGGCTATGGAAGTGTAGGTTTGGAGCAGGTTTGGGAGAGCAAGCAGGAAGGAAAGGAAAGGAATTTAATAGTGCTGGTTTCGGTTTGGAGGGAACCTGTTGGTGAGTGAAATACGACGAATCGGGAGGTGATTTGAGGTATTCAAATGTAGAAGCATGCTGAGGATGATACCAATGTAAATAACCGAATCTAAGGGAGGAATGTTGAAGATATTTTAAACTATTCCATCTGGAGACCAAGAAACAACAATAGTTAAATGAGACAACGATAGATACTATAATATGTCGGTTATTAATTTGGACTTACCATTATTTAGAAGTGCCAAAGTTTTTCACGTTTGTCTGACCATTACACCACTTGCCATGAGAATTAATGCCATATCGGGCTTTGAGAGTTTCGGGAATGTCCTAATGCTTTACGTAAACGTTATTTCTAGGTCATTGATATTACGAACCCTCAAATAATTTGATCATTGATCACTCATCGATTTATTCTAATAAATTTTCATGTCGGATGGCCTTTCAAATAATTACCTATTAGTTTTTATTTCATAAGTGTTAGGTAATTCCTAAGAGAATATAAATAATAAAATATTTTGCTAAAATAATATTTTACACAAAAATACCATTGGAATTATCCCTTAAAGACCTGAGAATCTGGGACATATTGGTAACTAACCTGATCATAGTCTTGACCCCGTGTTCAATAATTACCAAAAATCAGTTATTACTTTTTTTATTATTTGCATAAGTTTTCATAAATTTGTAACTAACATACTACAGTAGTAAATATTATTAAATACTAGTAAATACTATTAAGTCATGGGAGTGAGTTCTTATAGGTGCTTTCAACCTCAAGCAATTAATTAGTTTATGTATATTATAGTGAGTGAAACTTTTTGTGAGAAAGGAATGGTAAAGGTGAGAGTGAGAAAGGAATGGTAAACTTCATCAGAATAATTGATAAAAGGACATGCATGATCTTGAGCAGCAATTAGATTGACGAAAGTGCCGGGCTAACAAATTCTTCACCCACCCACTCTTTCTTGCGAAGAGTCGGTGAGAACCTTCTAATCCCTCTCCCTCCCTGACTAACCTCGTATCCAACCTTCACTCCGACCCTAAACCAAAATATGGAATGTGACCTTAGCTCACACTCCGCGATAACACCTTCACCTCTCACCTCATCAACAATCGCCCACTCGCACGCACTCATCGTGAAATTCGTGACCACCATACCAATAGGCAATGTTAATTCGACGCTTGCAGGGAAGTAGGCATACTGTTCGTGGGTGGCCTTGTATGCATCCCTGTGGGGCACAAAACCTCAATGGACATACCAATTTAAGACGGAAATAAAGTAATAGTTATTTTTTAAATATTTCATCATTCTACAGAACTGAAAAGTGTGGTGAATACTTGGAAGCGTTTAAACGCCTATATTCAGAATAAATTGCTTTACCACCACGGCAATAATTCCTTCGCCCACTCACAGGTTATAATTTCATGTTGTTTAAAATTTTCGTTTTCTTTCACTTCACCCTAGCATTCTACCTCCTTCCATAATCGTCAACCTCCTATTTTGTACTTCTCAAAACCTTTTCCATACAATTGTCTGTATTCGTCAAAACTAGTGCACCAAACTTCTCTCTTATCCAAGGATCTGTATTTTTCTCTACCAACTTATTATTTCCAACATTTGCCATGACCTCACCTCACAAAATTCTATACTTGTTTCCCTTCTTAACTGAAAAATTTACTTGTGAACCTCTCTGCTTTGCTCTTACTGAGCTGTTCACTGAAATTCCAAGATCGATTGTGATCAAGTTAATCATTTTTCTACATGAAATATTCTTCATTGCCGACTGATAACATTTTACGCGTTGCTACACCAATGAATCGGATGCTCGTTAAAGACTCCTAAAATATCCACCAAATAACGTTTCCTTTCTGTGTCGTTTCCCGAAATTCCCGAGAAGTCTTGAGGGAGGACGAGAAGGCGGAATGAATTGTCACCCGCAAACGTTTTGAGTCAAATCTTGTGAAATGCGTTCGCTGAAAAGGATCTTTAGGTCGTCGGAAGGATAAGATGTGGATCGTGTAATGGTTATGGTTTACGCCCTCCACTTTCCTCGGTAACTATATCTCCCCCCAAGGATCGGAGTCACGCTCGTGCCGGGTCGACTCCTTACACTCACCTGTCGCAAGGCGGTGGTGGTGGCAAGTCCGCCCACGCAGCCTCCCTTCACTGCACCAAACCCCCATCCACCCCTTCGACGATATCCCTTCACCCTTCCCCCCCTCCGGGTGCCCCGCTTATCTCGGCGCCTTCGTGTCCGTCTCGCTGTGCACACTCCGCAACAACTTCCCCTTTCGATGGCAGCGGTCATCCAATTATTCCCGCTCCGCGTTTCCCCCTAAACGCCTGCGGTCCCTCATGACCGGCCCGACACACATCTCCCTCACCCTCTCCACCACAACCACAACCAGGCGTGTGCCACGGACCGAGGGGGAGGTTGCAACGGAGGGATTTCAATCGCACGACGATTTTCCACCTCGTGTCAGGAGCCGGGAATGCCGGGGCGCCTAGTCCGAGCACGAACCAGCGAATTAAGGTCGAACCTACGTTTTAAGGCACCCCTTGGGATTGACACCAACATCCACCAATAGCACATGCAATTTTCGCCTGACTTAACTCCATCTACATTCTGGACGTGTCCGCATTATGGTGCACACAACAGGGCCTTCATTCACGTCTGTATCATAAACGAAAGCGACTTGGTTAAAAAGGTTATCCTCCGATCGATTGTTTGGGTAATCGATTTACTTCCCCGTACTAAGATATCGACTCAATCGCTCTCGGAATATATAGTATGTCGACCTATATTTTCATTGCTCTTCCAGCGTTTCATCGTTATTATTATTTGTTTAAGCAATGAATAAAATTTTGGAATACATAATTACGGATCCTAACGTAGGCAAGGATACAATTTTTCAGATTTGTGTAGGCGGTGAAAAATTTTGATACTATTAGAATTTGTCCATATTTTTTAAATTGAAGATATTCCAATGGCTTTGAACGAATGTTTCTATACTATAAGTTTCTATTCTATAAGTTTCATCCGGCGTCTTCAGATCTTCGACCTGAAGACGCCGGATGAAACTTCGGCGAAACTGTTGTCGGCTTCAAACAACAACGCGGTGAAAACCCGAATAAGCAGAATTATTCAACCCATATTTTGCCTAATCTAGACAGCCTCCGGCCCCACATAGTCCAGATCAGTAAGGTTGACTTTTATGTTCAACTGTGGAATTATTATGGTTATTTTCAGGAAACTCAAACTTGTGATGGATTTATTCTTAAATGAATACACATGAAATAATCTGATCCTATTTTTTCATTACATATTTAATCCTTGTGAAGAGCATATAATTTTGCAAATGGTACTAGTAGTTTCTTGTCGCAGGCCAAATCTACTCTCCTGCTCTTCATGTTCGTGGCTTAACAGGTGTATTCTAAACATGCCTTAATTTATATTACCTTTTCTTCCATTCTGAAAAATTATTTAAAATTATTCCACAGAAATTTTATAGCTTCATATTTTAGTCTAATTATCTTTGGCTCACTCCTTGAAAATTGGAACTTCCCTTTTGGTTATTGTTATAAAAATTTGAGGTTCACTACCCTGACTCTTCCAGCAACATGGTTTGGTAATAGTAGCTGACAATGAAATCACCAGTGATGATGATGATGACGACGACGACTCAGGGGAGAATGAAAATGGGAGGTGTAAAAAGAAGGAGAAAGGGAAACAAAGAAAAGTGCTAGTTTCTGTTGAGTCTGCTCAGATGTTGCAAGATGCTGGAGAAGGGTCCCTGGGTGAGTTGATATCTTTTTTTGATTTTGACAAATTGAAAAAGCTAATTATAATGTGACACTTTTTTTGTAGTGAAAACAATATACAGACCATGCCAAATTTTTACTTCATTTGTCCTAAATGTTGGAAGTCATTACCCTGTTATAAAAATATGTCATTAGGAAGTTGTTGTCCTGTTCAGTATTTGAGTGAATACTATTAAGATTGCACCTATTTATGATAAGAAACCCCATGTAGTGCTTATAGTATAATCTGCATACATATACTAAAACGAGACTCGCATATCTTGTTAACGATTCGACGGCACGGCTGTCGTGACGGCCGTGTCATGGAATCGTAATCTAGATATGTGTGTGTCCTTTCTCTGTGCTTCTGTGTATAAATGTCTTAATCAAAGTTTTTATATGCAATATATTTCTGTTATGAAGAGCGTTCCTTTTCGAAGATACACACACACATATATGCATGTATAAAACTAAAAACATAATGAAATATTTACGTTAAATCACGGATGTTTTGTCAGCTGAAGGAAGTTTAATTTTTTCTTTCATTCATTTCATGAATTTTGATGATGAATGGACCATATTTTAGCCTGAAATGTTCATGAATTTCACAAAAATCTTTTTATTAATATATCAATACAAGCCAGCTTCCCCAGAGAAAATGTCTCATCTGTTGGCAACCTGTCAGTCACATTTTATCTGTAATGGGACAGTAAGTGATACATAAATAGAGAGACGAAAACGAAAAATAGCCCCAAGATATTACTTAAGGAAACCTTTTGAAAAATTTTGGAAAACAGTATTCACAATAAAAGTTGACACATTGATGAATCGATGTTAAAATTTTTAAATAATTGAATCGAATAATTAATCACTGAAGCAGAGAATAACATTTGACTAGTATCATTTCACTTCAATTATTTAATTTTATTAACTGAATATACATAAATTATGTTTATTTCGATTATTTGTTGAAAATAAATTTTATTTTGCTACTTCGTTCACTATTCTACCATATAGTTTCTTCCTTTTAGAGCAAGTAAGCTTGATTTTCATTTTTCCATTGTACATGTTTTTAGGTTGCATCAAATAGTTAAGGTCGATTTTTTAAAAAAAATCAACGTTTCAAATAAAAGAGAATGCTACTCCCTCAGCATCAATTACAAGACTCATATTTCTCAACAAATTTGCCCCTGCGGGTAACTTTGAGTCCTCGCCAAAAGCCAATGGAGTAGCTATCTTGATATGAGAATGATATCTGCAAAGTATGGGATGGTTCCACCTTCTGATGTTCCCTTCCCACCGATTTCGGAGATTGACGCAAACCATGGACGTACTTTTATATTGATAATTGACACAGTTGTGCATTCACGTTACTTGAAAGATATCAAGTACCAAAATGGTGAATTCCAACTTTCTCTGCCCACGTCGTATATCGAATGTTGACCTCCCTCCTTCTGTTTCCCTTCCTACGGTTCGTCCAGGAGGAAAACACCCGCGGTATTTCACTTTACTCCAGAATGACAGTGAAGCGCGTGGACCCGCGATTATTGACGCGGCTGGCAGCTGGAATTGAGAAAGGCCTGGGGATAGTTGAGGGCATGATTAATGGCGATCCAATATTGTTCTCGAGAAGGCTTTCTCATATGAAACCGGGTAGAGAAACAGTGAATTTGGAATCTGTTCATTTTGACGAAGTAGGTTGACTTCATATCCAGTCAATAGAACCGCGATATGCCGCCAACTGTGGCCGTCGGACTTAATTCCATCAATTGAGAGCTTGCCAATGTGTCTCACTTGGTAACCTTGGCCCTCTCTACTGGTTTTCTTTCCCTCATTGATAACGCAAAATTTTTCAGTGGTTAGGGATGATTCCTTATAAATATAAAAGTACTCCTTCGATTATGTTGAGCTTATAACCATGGCCACTCATAATGTTTACTCGCTATTTTATGCGTTTTCAGTTGCTTTGCTGCCTATGATTCCTATTATTATTATTTGCCAATAAACGAGAAGATGAGGGTTCTTCTTCGAACTCTGCGAGCTTATCGCGCTAATCTATAGAAGGATACTAAACAGAGAGGTCATATTTTGTCCTCCTCTTCTCATAACTGCTGGGTGAAATATGCATTTGAGGACGTACTTAATATTAAATATTTTAGGACATACACGCATTTAATCCCGTATTTCAAGAATTATCATTAAAATCGCTTGCGTATATACTGTTTCAGAATTAATTATAGCACTAATCGAAATCGATTGCCGGTAAGTTTTACTATATATGTCAATTCATTACTCCTGAGTTATGTTTTTCTGTGGTATTTAACGTGCAAGTATTTTTGTTAAAATCCGTTTTAGTAGATTATCTCTTGAGAAAATATTATATGTATGTTACATTTTTTCCAAAAATATTATAGTACATACTTCTAATGGGTATTTTATTCTTAGTTTACGGAAAATATAAATTTCTTAGCAAATTGTTTCGAGCAATGAATTAGTTTTTATGTTGAGAAAAAGACTTTTAGTTACCAGATTGAATTTGAGTGCCTGATTGATGTGAAAAAGCACTAGCCGAGTTACATCAATTTATCATTCTGGTGAGGCAACATTCAAATGTAGGCTTCGTATAATTTGTTACCGGTAATAATTCAAAGAGCATTACCTCTCATTACGGTAAACTTGTTGCCTTCATGAATATCAATTTGTGATCCCCCATGAAGATCATTGAATCTACACGTTGCTCTTTTAAAATTAGAATAGTGCTGACTAGCATGCACTGGCTATAATTCACCTCGTCATTCAATAAATATAACCCATCTAGCGCATTTCATAATTATCTCGAGCATGAATTAACCACTATTTTACTTATTTTATTATTTTCGCTTACCCTGTTCTCTAACGGCATATTTTTAGTTTGTCGACACCGATTGTATAATTTTTGTTTCATATATATATATATATATTCTTTAAAAAATATTTATAGAATATAGAAATATTATATATATATTATATATATATATATATATATGTATTATCTATTCGATCCTTTTAGTATATATTTCATTTCAGAATTTGTTTCTTAATTTCACTTTCCCACCCATGGAATATATTTTATGGTCACGATATAAGGAATGCGATGATGGTTCTACTACTAGTAGAATACTATTCGGATAGCTTCATCTACACGTAGCCTACATAGCCCATGTCGATAACTAGGCAACATGTCAGAGTGTAGTCGAGTCAGTAAAAGTTCACGCTAGCAAGTTCAATAGCGTGCCATCGTTACCGGAGAAGATAGTCCCCATCCATCATCTCTTACGTCCAGCTAATCCAACGACTCCGTCCAATCGCGAATAGCGGTTGAATGACGAAGAATATAATCAATATTTCTCCGCCGATTGAATTGATGCCTACAGGGTTTCTTTTTAAATAAAATATGACGAGTTTTGTAAGCAAGACTCTCGCCGTGGAAAAGAAAGCTTGCAAGTGTTTTAAGAAAGATTTGCCAGTTTTACTTCGATTTGGCGAGATCAGCGATGCCCTAGGCGGAGATTTGCGACAGCGAGGATTAAGATGGGAAGGGGACGCGAAGCGGTCGGTGCCCGGCGGAGGTGACGGAGGGGAAACAGGAGGCGAGAATAGGTAAGGTGGTGCGTGATGGGATGGAAGGATTCGTCGGAAAGAGCGCTCCCTTTTTCCGCCGAGCTGGAATGAGATCGACGTCCGCCTCAAGGCATAAGGTTTATATAACGTCTCTCACACGCTCCATGTCTCCGTCGTGGAAATGTCTGCTATTGGAAGTCGGATATTGCTGGTATTCGGTGCTACCGGATAATAAATGGAACACAAATATTATTGCCAACCTTACCCCCATTAAAATGACTTAAAACCCCACATTCTAATGTTAACCCCATAACCCCAGGGGACGCGTGTAGGTGCCAACGCATGAGAGAAACTTGGAAAGCATGATAGTGGCTTTAAATAGGAGGTAGTTGATCAATGACCGATGATTAAAAACAGAAATTCCTTAAGTCCGCATGTTTGTGGCTAACCCTACTGGTTGGCGCCTGTTGCTGGCTGTTTCGTTGTATGGCAATAAATACTGATTTCTGAGTTATCATGTAATGTATATTTAGCGAATGAAAATGCGTTGGTAAAAAAAATATACCTCTGCGTGGGAGTGTCTTTGAGTCTCATTTATGTTTTCATACACCAATGAGAAATTCAGGCACCGTAGTAAAAATGCACAACATAACACAGAATAAAACAGATAACACGTAAAAGGACACTCACACTGTAGATGATTTGAGCTTTCGGCCTACTCCGAGGCCTTCTTCAGGTCAGACCTATATATATATACCATAAACACAGTAATCAACCCGAAGGTCGGTTTAGTAGGTGATGGTAGAGCTCACCCATGTACCAATCCCGACGGCGTGCGAATATTCACACATCAGGGTAGGGGGGCCAGTTCCTTTCCCTGTGCCGGTTATGGTTCCCCAGGAAGATCTGGTACCCGAAAAATCAACTAGCTTGGGTGGAGCTGCAGGTGCTCAAAGTGCCTTGCCCGGGAATCGAACCCAGGACCCTCTGGTCAGCAGTCCAACGCGACCCGCATATATATATATATATATATATATATATATATATATATATATATATATATCTAACTTTTGGACGGCACAATAGAACACAGAATAAAACCGATAACACGTAAAAGGCCGCGTGAGTCTGACCTGAAGAAGGCCTCGGAGTAGGCCGAAAGCTTAAATCATCTACGGTGTGAGTGTCCTTTTACGTGTTATCTGTTTTATTATGTGTTCTATTGTGCCGTCCAAAAGTTATATTGCTCTCGTGAGTACTTCCGCATCATGGATATATATTATATATATATATATATGTATATATATATATATATATATACATATATATATACATACACACACACACACACACACACACACACACACGCTATGGTGCCTGAATTTCTCGTTGGTGTAAAAATGCATAAATGAGAGCCAAATATACCCATATACATGTATCGATGCCACCTGCACCTCAAAAAATATTATGTATCACCTCTCCCGTAACCTATGTCCTGGCGACTATGTGGGTGAATGCACAACCACCCTTTCCTTCCTTCATGAATACCTACTGCTTTTCCACCAAATCTCCCATCTTGCTTAATCATTACATACCTATTCACACTACTTCCCGCGACCAATCTTTCAATGACTGCTTCTCTGTTTCGGTAATAGAAACCCTTCCCAAATCTGCAAGTGGCATTGAGATGAGAACCCCCAAGATGGATCCATCTTTTTTACAATACAGGTATAAGCAACATATTCCAAAATGAAGAGGGAACAAATGGAAGGATTGTGTGCATTAAATTCAAAAGCTACTCAGCGAAATTTATGCTTATAATTCCTAGCTATTCTGTCGAACGGCACCTAACTTTTTTTCCATACAGTAGGGCTCACCCGGTTTGTTCATCGACATAAGTTTACACTGCGTCGTTAATATTTACTTAAATTTAATTGAGTCTTTATGCATGTACTCGCAGTGCCTTCAGTGTTTTTATTTTACCGTTTTTTGTAAATTAAATAAATTGCAACATTAGTTTCTTTAATCATTAATTTAGTTTTTTCTCCGTCATCCTCTGCTATTTAAGGTGACTGCTATCCAAATTTAGCTATATTCTTTCCATTAACAATATAATGCAGCAGTTATACGCTTAATTTTTTGTTCTAGAATATGAATGTTCACTGCTGCACTTTTTGGCACGTTTTAAATAAAATCTGACTAATTTCCAAACTTTACGTTTTACACTAACCTATCCATTTATTGAATAAGATGCATGATTTATATTTTTTCACTTCGATGCATATACTATATGTGAGAAAAATTGATGGTTTGAAATATTAATTTATGATACATAATTGGTATTAACTAACTACACCTGATCACAACAGTCACACTTACACCATCTGAATGAGATTTTAACTAGGTGCAGGAGAAATTAAACAGCCGAACCGCCAAAGAAATTTCAGAAATCTGGCCTCCCAAAATAGAAATACTTTGTCACAACACCAACAGTCATTAGTAAATTTGGTTTACCAATCAGCTAAAGTGTTTGCTCCACTGATCTCATTCAACTGTCATTTTATTTGTCAACTCTTCCGTTTTTTACATTCAATCTGAAGTTTTCTTATTTAATATATCGTATTTTAAATTACCTCTGCTCTGCTCCTGATTTTTTTTTGAAAATGGTACTACCTTAAGTGTCATAAATTGAGCAAATTAATGCTCTTAAAATTAGAGTTTTGGCAATTAGTAATTATTACAACTAATTGTGATTCTAGTTCCACAACTAACTCAGAGCCATCTCGTTTTGAATTATGTATTGTATAATGATGCCCTGTATTGCCTTTTCAAATGACATGTGTAAATACATTGTGGATGCACGGACCATAGTGCTTACCAAACATTGCAATAGATGTGCAAAAAAATCGTTTTGTTTACTCTTAGTGAATGAATAATTTTTTTATTTGGTTCAACACCTCTTTTGTATCGAGGGAATGCATAACTTAGATAAAAATCTAAAATAGTCAACATATTTCAAACATATGATATTATAACCGTTAACGTTACCTGATATTACCATCTCAACTTGTCCTTGTTTTGACACTATCACACTCATACTTATTTTATTCCTTACTCTTCTTTTTAAGCATTCCTCTTGGGTCACTTCCACTGTCACATGGTGCAACTTTCAGTGAATTAACCCTGTAGGTTCTCTTCAGGGTACTTATTGCGTTGTCCTCTGATTTCACGTACAACTTCCTTAAGTAATCGAAAATGCTTGAATTTCACAGGGCCTCATCCAGTGAAACATAACATCCCTTTCCGGTCGGCATAGCTTGTCAGGATAAAGCGCAGTATTCTCGGTATTTTCTGTCACAAAGCCGGCAATGTGAGCCACATAGGGGTCAAATTCCAGTTAGGCACTGATTGACATCATCCAGGGTGAGCGACGGACTGCGAGGATTAATTGGAGTAAAGTTGAATAAATAGAATGAATTGGCCCCAGACCTCAGGGCTAGAAAATATATGAACCCTGGAAATTTTCCTCAGCACCCCTGGAAAAAACTTTGGGAAACGAAGGATTGTTTATTTAACACTAATCCATGAACAGGTTTTGACCCTTTATATCGTATTACAAACATGAAAATAATAATAATAACCATAACACCAAAGGCATATGTGAAGGAAAACTGGAAGCGGAAAGAAAACTGCCGGCCCTCCGTTGACAGGCGAGGGCATTACCCCTCCAAGAGGACAAAAATCTCCGTTCGGTCGTATACGACCCTACGGTAGATTTTTTTACAGGATTCCACAAAATTTTATACTGCATATTGTTTCATACATTCATTTTCTACTGTATATTGTCGCAATCACTGATGTAAATGTTTCGTATTATCCGAGCGCAGTCAGTCCGTTTTTCCCTAGGAGACCAATAAGAACAGCCGAGAGAATATCACGCTGCCCTCTGTGCTTGAGATTTTAGAATTAGAGGACGAGGAGTCTTTTTTTTTATTTGATGCTGTGGCCGTGCTGTTCGAAAGAGAAGGGCCTCCTACCCCGAGGGTTGATTTCTTGGGGCTCGTGCGCTCGTACGCACATTCTTCGTCCCGCACTCTCCCCGACTGACCTCGCCTCCGATCCTCGCCCCCTCCGGTCCGCAGCCGCGGCAATCACGCCGAACCACGGCCGACTCCTTTCTACTGCGTGCGCGTGTGTCATAAACTGCGTGCGTCGGCTCTCCTCTCGTTTTCGCGAGCGAGTTGGGGCGGGGTAGAGTGTAGAGGTGGGGAAGGAATCCACGGTTCGCTCCTTTGGGTCGAACTCCGTTGGGGCATTTCGCGGACGGACTGAGGGACTGACTCTCTCTCCCTCTCAGTCCATAGGGTGAGAGGAAGAAGCGACCTTGGCGAGCCCCGCAAGGAGAGATTTCAACGCTCGATAGCGGAAAGAGCTCTCGGCGCGGGCGCCAGGAACGAAGGGAGAAGAAGTCGGGCTTCGGGTGCCGAAGTGGGGAGTGGGGTGACCGAGGGCGATTGGCACGGAGAGGGCGGGCTAGGAAAAAGGAAAGCTGCCGTTAATGCGAGTGACGAATGGCTGTCGCGTGCCTTTATGAGAGTCAAGGAGTTCGGTCGTAAAGTGCAGTCGGGAAATGTGCGTTGGCCGATTGAGGGTTCTTGGATCGGGCACAGAGGGCGGTGGGGTATGATGGCGAAAGCCACCGTAGTGTACGGATGGATGAGCAACGCATTTTGCTGGCCAAATGCTTATGGCAGGCTCATGGATGATTAATTTTGTTTGCTTCCATCAGCGTGACTCGTGGATGACGCTATATAAATAGGCCGTCACTCGTGGCAATGATAAATATTACGAATGTTACGAACTGCATCGTGGTGTTTACTAAATACCAGATCACAAGTTATGCTCTCGTCTTTCATAAAGGTAGGTTCATTTTTTCTCGAAAATTGATGCATACAAAATTGAAAGTTTTCGTTTTTCACCCAATTTATTTTTAATTGAAACGCTGGACTATTTTATGGTATACATTATTTTATTTTCCCTAAAAAAAATGTCCTAATATGTATTAATTCCAATTTTATGCCATATTAGATACATGTTTGTGTGACTTTAAAATTAATAAATGAGTCAAATCAGCTTTACGCGGAATTTTATTTGGAAAGGAAATTGAATTCTTCTCATCAAAACTCCTTGATACATGAAATTATGACTTCGATGCATTAACTGTCGTAGTAATATCGTAGTGTCTGATATGATTTTTAATGGAAAGTCTCCATTTTCCCCATTGTGACTTCTTACTTCTAATTTCAATGGAGAATCTAAATAAATTTCCTTATGTTTCCTCCTCATCTCACGTTACACTTTGTTCACTAAGTCATCCGTTTGATTAACATTTGACTACAATTTACCATAAATTTTGCCTTGAGTTCTACTTTTTAAAAGAGACTTTTACAGAAAGTATTTTTTTCTTTCTCAGCTGCCATAAGAAATTTAGCGTGTACTCTGCACCACTGACAACGTTCTAAAATGTTTTTCTTTTGTAAAATGAGCAGTTATGTAGTCATCTGTCATTTCCATTCTTTACTAAAGAATAGTCTTTTTGTGCAATTACTCCTTAGAAATTTAAATGAACAATAAGGCGAGTTAATTAAAGAATGATTAAAATATAAAATGGGAACATCGTTCCTTAGATTTCAATTTGTCACTTCTGATCGCATGTAATAGTTTACCGTCAGTCACGTCGGATAGAACGTTTTGATAAAGCATACGAAGAAGGAATTAGTGAATTGTAGAGTCAAAGAATGCAGTAATGGAAAAGTGATGGAGCATAATGTTATTCCTCGGTGGTAAAACCTCGAGTTTATTAAGAATAATTTTGGAAAAAACACCATATTATTAATAAAAAATTAACAATATTAGATATGTCCGAGTTCCAGTAAACTTGCAAAAAATGGAAAATCATGCAATTGCCACATTTCCCCAAATGGGATTTGGGATCGGAATAGTGCGGTAACTCTGCGGTAAAGGTACTGGCTTCCCTCCCGGAGGGCCCAGGTTCAAAGACGGCAGATATTTTTCAGTGGTATCCCGATCCCTGCTTGAAGTGCTTTATGGAGAGCTCTTTGAGTGAGTACGCCGTCCGTTGAAAGAGACTCTGAACTGCGGACCAGCGCATTTTATTTAGAGTTGGCGAATGCCGACGCCGGGTTTCTCTCCACCTACCTCCTTTCCCATCCAACCTTAATGGCGCAAATGACCTTAACTGTCGTCTCCCCTAAAGCTACTACAACTCGAATGGGATTTTATTGAGTCTCGAGATCTCACGGATGGATTGAACTTATTGCAAAGGCATTGATCAAGTAATATTACTTTCGGCATACTATATATAGGAAACAGTCAAAGCTCCAAATATTGACATATCTGATAACAGTAACCATATTAGATAGAGACAGTGAACAGATATTTACAGCGCACAGATTAACACAGCAATTCCACAAAAATATTTATTTACGACCTTGATTCCACAAGTGTCTGCCATCATCAGGTGTTCTCCTGATGGAAAACTCCCGCCGGGCAACGGCTAAAACAGAAAGAGTGAGGTGAGAGAGAGATGAAAGAGTGAGGTTTACTGCCAGAGAGATCCAAGAGTTCTTAGCATATTACTTTGACACAATTTTCAGGATTAACCTCAACATAAGAGGATAATAAACTGGCAGAGTGATTAAAATATGTAATAACAGAAACATATCTTCCATTTGTGGGCTGACTTATTTTCTTAAGTTGTGTCCTAGCAACTTTCATTGGGCTATCGTGATAATGTAGATTCAAACAAACGTTGAATTCAATCGTTACTATTCTTTTAGGTTTCAGATTTCACTGAGTAGAGCAAATGATACTGAAGGAACTAAAATGTAATAATCATAAGTAATGTTTGTTTCACATTGAATATTTCATCGTTCATAATAAAATACAAGTATATTTGTAACACAAGCATACAAGTAATACAAGTATACCTGTGATACTTGTATAACAATCTAAGACTGAAATTTGTTATTGTAGTAACAGGTATCGACACCCTCCAATCTTTGTGAGAGAAATATTTATTTTCAGGGTACTGTAAATATAAAACTCTTTTCCTTGTGTGTATATATACTTGCATTGACGAGAAAAAATCTGCTCAAATAATATTTTCAGCTAAGATTCGGTGAGCTTATCTTTAATAGAGATAATATGTTATAGGCATCAATTACTATAATATTTATGAGAATTTCTCCTTTTAACCCGATAAATACGCTGGCACTATATTTGTAAAGTATCTCAAAACATTGAAAATAACTTGCTTTAGCACTCAACCCGTTAATTGAACATTTATGACACAAGGGTAGACGAGAATTATTTATTAAGTTATTGATATATTTCACTCGACTGAGGTAATTGGTAATGTTATAAAATTTATGGATATATTGTTTACTGCTAGTCTTGCTTTTACACCTTTGAATACTTCTTTTTATTATAATAACACTCTTTTCACCTGAAGTATTTCTTTCCTGTTACAGATGCCGTTAATAAACACCCAGTAGTTTAATTTAGTGTTACAACTGCCAAGAATTTTGTGTTACCTGTGGCCTTGGGATGCTAAGTCAAGGTTTATGATTAATGTTACGGAATTTAACGTGGGAAATGAATCAGCAAATAGCTTTCGATGATTGGCAACTAAATGCGGTCACTCTTTTTGTAGAATTATAAAGCGAATATGGGGTACTACATAGTACCTACCTGACCTTTGAGAAATGCGTGAAAATATCATCCTTAACTTGTTGATTTGATCCTTGTTGTGTATCTCTTTAAGTGAAAATAAATTGTATATTCTTGTGGAATATCGTTGTTGTTCGGAACATAAGGACTGCATCATCATATAATGCTTGTAGACCTTATATTATCTAAAATTCACCTCAAGCAATAATATAAATCTTAGGTGAAGAACACTTTCCCCATTTTAACCTATTTTATTTCTCAATAAATAATGAGTCTCTGTTTATGGGATAGCTAGACCAGAATGAAAATGTTACCAGCAGTGTTCAATTTTTTCCCCTCAATGATCGAATTAAAGCATAGACTCAGAAAAAATGCTTTTGAATGGTAAATCAATGGAAAACGAACCGTATAAGAGTGGTGGTACTGGTGGGTTATAATTAGGGAAATGCTTGGAAGACGTGAAGTCACGTAAACGGCAAGCTTTAATAGGCACAACATTGCAGATCCAAGCGACACATAAAAGTGTCATGGCTAAAGCGTAAAAGCGCTCCGAGCGTAAAACTTGGATATTTTCGGTATAATTGTCCACGACAGGAAATCGCTCAATTCCCAAGAGCGTATCGTCTTAATATGTGATTTCTCTGACGTGTAATTATGTGGGCATGGCTGTAGTCGGCCACTTCTCTTCCGTGATTTCGCAGTTCTTTTATTTAATGTTCCTTCATCGGCAGAAAAGTTTGCGAAATACTAAGAAGACATCATAAATGTATTGAGACCCCAAAATGGAGATGTAGTAGTTACATTGAAAAGGCAAATTTTATTTTTAAAAAAACCTTGCCATATTCATTTGCATTCCATCCATAAGTTTCCTTCTGACTAATAACTTAATTTGCAGCCATGGAGTCACTCAAACGTGGAATATTTGCATGAAATTCATTTTTAGCAGGTTGGGAACCTCCATTGATTATTTGACCTATATTTTCTCTCCGTTACAGAAAAAATCTCCAAAAAATTTATGCTAATTTAATTATTAGAACCCTCATTTAATAATAATTTTCCAGGATATCCATCGTAACTGCCTTGAACGGCAACAAAATTCACGGCAGAACAACCAGTTGGATAGAGGAATTGTTATTTTTAAGAATAATACTGCTTGTACAAAAAAACAAAATCAGGTATTGTGTATCCTCTATTATGATTACGTAACAGTCATTCCCGAAAAGAGGATATCATTTTTTAATGTCTATATGTTAACCATGTCTCTTTGGATTGGAGGATTGGAGGAGGAGCTGATCAAAATACTAGTTTTGATATAAATCATTACTTGTTATTTCATTCGTAATGGCCAAAGTAGATCGAGATATTCAGGTGAAGCTGTTGGAAGAAACATTAAAATATACATTAATCTGTACCCAACTGATAGGGCGAATAATTTATGAGAGTAGTTTAATTAAGGAATGAACTCCGAGGTTGCTTTGTGGCATAACCTTCTATGCAGATTGTTTTTCATTAACCTGAAATGGGAACCAAAAACTCTGTTATTTATTTACACTGATTTCTTATTGCAGAGTGGGTAGTTCTGTAATATTTATCGGCTATTTTCGTTCATCATTGATATTTTTAAGTGATTGATAATTTGAAGCTATCTAGTTAGTTACCTATTCATCACATTCGCTTTTGATCTCCGGTAATTTGTTTTTTATCATCTTTCCTAGAACAGGCCAGCTCAAATATGTGTGTTAGTTCCTGATGAAACTACTAATTGCGATATGCTGGTCGACTGGTGAAGGTAGAATTTCGAGCTCCAATCTGAGGCCCGACACCTCTACCATAAATCCTACTTGCAATTTAGAGAAGCGCAAGGTATTACAAGTCAATCAATGATACCATCAGGCGTGAATTGGAAACATGATACAGGCGTAGTGTGCCTCATGGAGGTAGTTATCAAATAATATCTGTCCCCGCTTGGGGTCTAGTGAATTCGAACCTAGAGCTAAAGACGGATTATGGATTAATTAGTTTAAGACAATGTTGTAATATTGACTCTCTTCTGAACAAATTTTGTATGAAATAAGATCAGTTCCCTCTTATTTAAGGCATGTGACTTCGATCTTATAGCTAAAGACTGACACTAGGTTAATTTATGTGAGAAATTGATCTCTGTTGTGAATTTTATTCTAATGGAAATATTTTTCCTTATCTCCTTTACAGGATTCATTCTTATAACTTTCACCAACGTTTAAGTATGCGGAAAAACTTCATCCATAGTTCGAGCTTTCAAGATAGGGAACACATTTCCTGCCGTTTACTAGTAACTATTCGAAAAACAGACATATCTTTTTGGACGATCGCATCCGGGAGATCAAATTGATGAAATTTTGCCACCAAATGGTGAAGTGTCCCCAAATCGTTAAACGTACGTGTGCTTAATCTACAATGTAAATTACTTGATCGAAAACTTGGCTACTTGTGAGTAGGGGTTAGTTGCGGCAAGGATGGGTGTGGTCAGGACTCCGCCGGTTCGCTAAAGAATCCGAGTTTTCTCTTTTTTTGGGTCCTGGGGCGTCGAACTTTTACGTGATCCCACAAATCCGATATTGGTCAGTGAAATAATTCATGAAATCAAAATGTAGCTTATGCAATTGGATTAGATACGTAAAAAAATCATTGGGCAATATTCTTCCACGCTAAGGTGGGGACCGTATACAGAGGTACGACTACGGCGGCACGTAGGCAATTTATTTTTCCCAGTGAAAACATTTACTCCGTTATTGTATTTTACAATTATAAGGCAAGAAGAACAACAAATATAAGAGAAACTATCCAATATTTAGGGAGAAAATTTCTTGGGTGAATATTTATTTTTAGGCACCGTTAGTAGCTAGAAATAATTGAATTTGCAAAGTAAAATGTTTGTTTTAAACTGAAAGAAATAAGTTAAGGATAACTTTAAAGTATTAATGGTGAATTTAGATAATTAAATAATACATTTAGCGCTGAAAAATTAATTCTCCCACATCTTTTACACCAAAAAGTACTCAACGGACCGTTATCGAAATTAAAATTTGGACTGCGGCGTGAAAAAGGGCAAGAGGGCGCAATGGCCTTTAAAGTGCAAGGGGTACTGGGTTTTGGGGAAACCCGATTCACAAAATACTCCAATATTTATGAAATACATAATATACGTATAAAAGTAAAAATGGCATGGGAAGTAGTGAGGATGTGAATGAATGATGCAGCAGGAAATTCATAAAATTAGGTTTGTGGATGATCAAGATATAATTATTCAGTCAACCAAGACAATCACTGCTGAACACATTAGAATATCAGTGATAGATGAAGAATCAGAATCAACGTAAATAAAGCGAAATTATGTGGTTCTTGAGACAGAAAAAAGTTAATTTAAATGTTAAAATAGGAATCTTAGTCTTGGATCTTGGAAGTACTTAGTTTTTTATCTTGGATCAAGATTGTCTCCGTTGTGCGAATATAAGAAGAAAAGCTGCGGTGGGCAAAGAACCTTTCACAAAAGGGAAGTAGTTTGATAATAGGGACGTTAAGAAAAGATGTTTGATAAAGACTGGTGAAAAATTTGGATTGGATTGTAGCTTTGTATGGCTCGGAAACATGGTCGTTGAAGATTGATTATAGGCGTACTTTGAAGGCTTTTGCGATATGGGTGTGAAGAAGGATAGAACGAGGACAAATGTTGAGCTACATGTTCAATCAACTTTTTCCATCTACTTTAATTACCACATTCATGCCATGAGTACAACAACTGTCCTTATTGCTTGGGAGTTTTCGTACAAATTTCATAAGTTAATTTTTGATATTGTGGATCTCAAACGTATCCGATTGGGACCTCTGCAGAATTAAAATTATAAAAAACTACCCTGGAAAAAGTATTTATTCTACAAAGGTCATAAGTCAGTTCCGAATCGTTTTCCGATTAGTAACGAACACTCTGATCAGGTCCATCGGTTTGCACCTCGTAGCGTAGTGAAGCGTAGATATTGTGCCATAGATTTTCATTTGTTTGATTAGAGTATGGAATTTAGTCTTGATTACGTAATACACGTTTGAGAGTGTATAATTAATTCTTTAATTTATTGATTCATGTTATTAACACTACCATGTAATTTTTTAAAATTCTATGCTTACATTATTCGTCCATATTTAATTGTACCCCCTTATGCATGCTTGAAAATCGTATTCATGTGATGTATTTACTGATTCACGGAGACTTGGATTATTGGATTAGTTGTTTAACGAGGAATAGAAAAATAACTAAATAAATTTTGATATGATAAATAGCTTTAGACATCGTCGTAACTAAGATTTCAATTATTTTGGCTGCGTACGGTCAATTGCTGAAGTACAAGAAACGTGTCATGTCGGAACTGACCGTAATTATATCTGTGCCGCAATGGGAGACGATTTCAATGCCTCGCTCCGGTCCAGACTTTCCCTTCATTCCTGTATCTTCTGGACTGGAACACCACAAACGAGTACCTACACTGCGTGGCATACGGGATGGCAGATTTATCTGATCGATAAATTCGGTTGCCGGGGCCGGATCCAATGGATTGCAAATAAGGAGCCCATGCACGTTTCGGTCCCTCCTTCCACGCCCCATAAGTCCACTCACTCCCTCACACCGGCTGGCGCTTCACTTTCGGGTGGATCCGGTGGCAGTGGGCGAATGAGTGAGGAGGAGAAAGAGGAGACAAAACGGAGAGAAAGAGTTGGACGTCCCATGTTCGAGACGCTGAAAAATTGCCCCAGGGAATCGTTGCTGGTTCGGATGGAGGAACGTTTGAATAAGCTTCGAGACAGAAACTCGACATGGGATCACCCCCGTTGGGACAGGAACAAGATAGAGAGGACGATTTATTGGGGTACTTTGTAACCTGAGGAACGAAACGTATCGGTTTTGGAACAGCTCTCTTCGAGGCTTCTCCAGAAGTAAAGAGATCATGCATCTCACAGTGGTTAATACGTCTGAGTAGTTTGCCAAGGAGAAAAAGGACCACGGAAGGAAAAAATACTTGCCAAATTTGTAACGGATTCCTGTTTAAATTTTTGCCCCATGGCAGGCATGCAGAAAGAGAAATTACCCGCAGAATAAGGAAAATCTGATAACCAGAGACTAAAGATACGTCTCTATCGGAAAGACGAATGGAGAAAGCAAATACCCCGGTGCAGTTTACTTTGGTTCGAGTTTCCCATTGGACGTGGTCATTTATTTCCTTCATAGAGATTCAATTTAGTTTAGTTCTGCTTGCATGCTTCCACTGGTAATACATTCAAGACTTTTCCATACGTGTACTTAAACTCTAGGTAGGCTCTAGAATCTATGATGATGATGATCTCTTTCATCTCACAAAATGAATTAGTGAGATGAAAGTGCTCTCAAAACCCAATAATCGGTCACATCATAAATCTCTACAGTTACATTTTGTGGTATAAATGAAATAATTTATTAGTTTTCAAGAGAAGATAAGCATTAAAATGTAACACGTATCAATTTTGTTTTTGACCCTGGCACTGTTACTTGAACGACTTTTTAATTAGGTAGGTGTACTGTTATATAAGGTATCGATAAAACATTTTCTGGCCCACCGACTGAGATAAATAATTTTGAATAACTAGCAGAGTGTCGAAATTTTCTTATTTAAATTTGACCAGCATAGTTTGAAGCCACTTATGGTCCACAAATACAGTCACACGAATTGGTAATATATTTATTTACAGCCAATTATGAAATCTAAAACGTAAAACCTACGGCTGTATTGGGTTCCTTCTCAATCTTGTTTAGAAGCGAGAAATTTTGTTGAATTTATTTGAAAAGCTTCATTGCGGTTAGTTTCTTTTTTCTGACCACAAATGAAACAAAACGTCTGCTGTAAATTGAATTCCTGCAAGCGGACATTCCATTGTAAATCATTCTCGCTAGAAAAGTCAATAAGTCGCGCTTTCTCTTCATCAGCTGCTTTTGGCTATCGTTGTTCATTATTGAGCTTCAGCGATGCTTTGTTTTTCATTGCCAAATGGTGGGGAATAGAAATTGAAATAGTTTTGGCCTTAATTTTTACGATTAATTACCAAATATTAATCTTAAAACCCGCATGTCGAATGAGCCAATTTGCACGTGACTGGATGAGATTGATAGTTTATTATGTAAAAATATAGTTTTATAGTAATTCGCTTTAATCAGTTCTGATGACAGTTTTATACGCTTATAATTTTTGGATTGACATCCAGCTGACTCACTTGGGATATTTATTTGGAATGTAAAAATGAATACCCTTATTTGCATTTTTGATGTCACGATATTTGGAATTTTATCTGAGCTCAATATTTCCAAATCTGTTTAAGATCATTTTGTACATAGTGATGTGGAAAATATATTCTTACGTACTAAGTATCTTTAATAGATATTTTTAAGAGATATTTCATTAAATTGATCAATGCCAAAAGGATCTGGATTATGAAATAAATCCTAGTGAGGTGAATGTCATGTAGATTCATACGTAAAGGTATGTAACAATTTCCATTCCAAAGTGCTTAATAGAGGAATTGCTTGAACCCAAGGATTTCCAGTGAGATTCCTATGAAAATGTTGCAAGGAAAACTCATTCCAATGCCTTAGCAATTTTCTGATAGTTTCCGCGAATTCTCTTCTGTGGTATACTTGTAAAAAGCTTATGATTTTTACCACCGTTCCATCGAAGTCAATTTCCTATCAATGTCTAAAGTTTCCAATAATGTAAAACCTTATTTTATTCCAACTGCTTTCCGGCCAAGTTAAGGAGGGCGATACATCTTACTTAAATGGAATTGATAAACCATAAAAACATATCTTCTTCAAAATAAATGGTGATTAACTTCCAGAATACCGTGAGGGGAGCAATCCTGAGGGAAATTAAATCTGATAAACAATTTGAGAACAGGATATTCTAGTACGTGCTCCGACAGAATGCTCAGATAATTACGCTAAAATGATGAAAATGCGGTCATTGGCCATTAAAATGAATGTAAGAGTGCATTTATTTTAATCCTAATGCTCTTGTGATCTCACTACTTCTTGAGTTGAAACTTTCCATTTCTACTCTATCACACTCCATTACTATTACATCTACTAAATCAAATAAGGGCTTTTCAATTCTCATGGATATCATTAATTCAGTCCCTTCATAGCAAAATCTTGTGACTTACTCACCCAGTGTTTTAGATCTTATTTTGTTTAGGAATACTTGTCTCAAAATTTTAGTTAAAAATTCCAATGTCTTACATGTATTACTGTCAGGATATATGTCACTGATCAATTAGTACTCCTCTCCGAGTGCGTACCTTTGATCAACACCACAGGTTATCAATCAGAGGATTGGTTTTTAACAGCTCTACAAACTATCCTGTTCCCTGCCAACCGCTTAATTCCCTCATAGCTAGTTTCATCGGCATTGACCCTTACCTGGTTTTTGTAGCTCATCCTTAGTTTTCCCCATCAACTCTTACCGTCTGTTTATTTCAGATATGGTATTCATTAAGCTAAATAACCTCAGAGTATGATCCAATTAATTTGCTTATTCTTCCTGATTCTGCGTCTATATCCTTATCTCTTGACCCACTCTTCGGAGTGTCCCAATATTTGTTACTCAATCCATTTTATTTAAGCAATCACCTCATCTAAATTCAAATTAATTTCTTCTAATATATGGTAAGTTATGCTTTATTTAAAGTGTTATTTAAAATAGATGTCATTCAGGATCGTTCATGATAAGATTTCCGTACTTGTTCGTAATCCACTTTATAAAAAATGACCGAAGAGGTGGTTACTCATGCCTGGAAGTTTTTTGTTCCATGGGTGACGGGGTGGATCACGTTAATAACATTAGCAGCAAAGATTGAGATTGCAAATATCACATTTCAGGATAAGGGTAAGTTAACCTATTATTTAAGACAAGAGAAAATACATTCACTCTTATGTCAGAGAGAGGAAAGAGATTGTGACGAGGAACAATCCCCGGAGATGCTGACTTTCGCCAACACTTCAACGAAAAAATAAGTGGGGATAAGAAATAATAGAAAGGTGGCATGTTTGACACGGATGAAGTTCCCTCGAGTATGGTAGAGAAACAAATTCGTTGAAAGAGATCATGTCGCAGAAGATATCGCTCTTGTTTAATAAGGTCATTTGCCGCTGAAGTACCAATTCTCCAAGTGTTATTGCAATGTTTTTCGCATTTCAATTAATAATTACCTTAAATAATTGAAAAAAAACTCCAATAGCCGTAAACCATTAACCTTTCGAAACAGAGTACAATCGGAATTAGTTGGCAAACGCCACGAGTCAAAGGATGGGGTAAATAAAAAGGGAATGAAAGGTGAGTACGAAAACGCGTATTTCGGCCACTAAGTAGCCATCTTCAGCGTACTGAAGGTAAATCCTAACGACAACAAGTTCAGCACGAGTTGAAGTGAAGTCAACTGTTAAAGTAAGTTACTGTAAGTAAATTTAACTGTTTAAGGCTATTGGAGTATTTTCAATTATTTTAATACTATTGGTCGTAAGAGCTCAATTAATTTATTATTAATAATTACCTTATTATTCTTTGTTTCAGCAACAAAACCTCTAATAACTTCTTTTCTCCGTATGGGAAATTTTTAAAAACTCTGAACGTTCGTTAATTAATCAATAATTTTATTGCAACTAGTTTCATTTATCTTGAAAGTCTTTCCTTAAATCTACATGGCAGCTCTTCATCCTTCACTCTCTCGGGTGTCTATTGGTGGCGGGTACCAAAGAACTTATTTGGCGCGCGTAAATACCTCTTCCACTTCATATCATTAACTGATCGTGGATTTCCTGTTGAGTAGTTTCTAACGAAGAGTTATTAACACTTTATCAGACAGCAAGAACCATTCACCATTTATCAAATGGTATAGCTAAAAAAAATGTCTATCGCAAAGCTACGTGCGAGTTAACTGATTCATTTCGCATTTCTTTAAGAGTGCATATACTTCCTTGGCCAGCACTCGTCCAGGCTAAAAGTGAACGTTCAGAATTACATTACATCCGGGTTCAATATTTTGACGGCTTGTACCCCCCAGCACAATGGCGTTCGCAATGAATTGATTTAGTCAGTCGGCATAGCCCGGCTGTTAGAGTGTGAAGTTCCACTTTCGCCGTAGTACTTGTTGGAATTAGTTTCATTACACGCACGTATTGCCGCCGTGGCTGAGGTGCTTTCCTTTCACAGTTTCACTGTTGAAGCAAGTCTTCCATTATTTGATTGGATTAGTTTACCATTTCGAAATATTAATACGCTCTCAAAGCATTGTTGGTTAGAGTACTTTAAAAAATGTTTTATACAGTCAATGTTAACCTACGTTTTGTAAAATTATAGGACTCGTGCATTGGATTCTTTAGTATTAAACAATAAATGAGGAAAAATAATAGTGGTAACATTTTTCCCAAACATGTTACACGGTAGCCTCGAGGTGACTTTAGTAAATAGTAACAGAGAATTTACCTTAATTCCTTTAATTATTATTTTAAGGCATAGCGTTTACGGTAGCATAGACAAATACTGGACACCACAATAGTTTTTAGAGGAGGTGACCGCCATTTGGGATGGACAGGAATGTATGGTGGAGAGAGCCGCCTCCGGGATTCAAAACCGGGCCCTCGAGGTGGGAAGCCGGTACGTTAGCTACCGCACTATCCCGATCCCCGACTGCACACCGATACATCTCTTAGCCTAAGAAAAAAGAATCGGACACCAGACATTGCAATTAAACCTTCTTCAACACCGCCTGTCCAACATGTCTACCCTTTTCCCTCCCCTACCTCGCTTGTCCACCCTTCTATCGCAGTCTAAAACATCGCCAATGGATATTCTCTGGCTCCACTATCTCAGCCTCCTGGGATTTTTCCCAACAATGCTATACACCTCTAGACATTCGTTTGTTTGACCTACCTGGCTATTTCACCTTTCTATTTCCCTTGAATTGTTCTTGATTCAAATAATAACTTTCTTGACGTATCTTTATTAGTGTGCAGCAATTTCACCCTTCCTTTGTTAACTTTCCATATCCTCGCCCAGCGTCTTCCACGACGCCTCTTTTGTCGGATTAGTTTCTAGCCTTAGTTCATTTGACATATCTTTGTACTATTCTCTACTTATTCTGTGTTTGTATTCTTCCATTTCCTGCCCTCGTATGTCTTCTTAATTCTCTTGGCATCAATCTATGGTTTCTTTGGTGCTTTCCTATTTACTGTTCCTATAGTTTCATTTGCTGCTTTTGATTCCCAGTTTTAGACGTTCCCATTTTTCTTCTGCTGTACCTGTCTCCCTGTCCTTTTCCATAAATGTTTCCACTGCATCCTGGCACACTTTTCTTTTCGTTCCGGTTAGTTGTTCTATCTTCCATTTCCTCATCTTCCTTTCCTGCTTTATCCTCATTAATCTGACGTTACACATCATTACTACTGGTTTATGATCTGAATCCAAATCCACTCTCGGGAAACTATATATATGTGCCATCCATTATATATTATAACCGGTATCTCTTTAAATCCTTGGTATTTTTTCACGTCTACTAGCATGTTCCGTGGTTTTCAAACCAAGTGTTTGTTACTATTAACCCCTTTCTCCTTCAGAACTCTATTACTTTCTCCCCACAATCATTTATTATCCCTTGCCCTGGTATTTTACCTCACTGCCATCAATTCCTTTGTCCACCGCGGAGTTCCAATACCTCATAAATGTTGAATATTTCCTTCCAGGTGCGAAATCAATTATTTTCTCTAATTGATCGTATACCCTATGTAAATTTTTCCTTACTCTGGTTACTTGCTGTACTTGTCATATAGACCTGAATAACGGCGCTTTGAATTAAATTAAATCTTTTGGCTCAGTGTTCACCTCTACTGATAATAACGTATCACACACTTGCTATTTGTTTACTATGTATCTTCATACCTTGTGGTTTAATGTTTCATATCCCGTTGACTCTCTTTCTTCCGCTACTTATACTTCTATAACAATCGCTTCAATATTTATCGCTCTCCTTCTTTCTCACCTAACTATATATATATATATATATATATATAGATGATGCGGAAGTACTCACGAGAGCAATATAACTTTTGGACGGCACAATAGAACACAGAATAAAACAGATAACACGTAAAAGGACACTCACACTGTAGATGATTTAAGCTTTCGGCCTACTCCGAGGCCTTCCTCAGGTCAGACTGCCTGAAGAAGACCTCGGAGTAGGCCGAAAGCTTAAATCATCTACAGTGTGTCCTTTTACGTGTTATCTGTTTTATTCTATGTTCTATTGTGCCGTCCAAAAGTTATATATATATATATATATATATATATATATATATATATATATATATATATATATATATATATATATCCTTAATCTTTATTTCCCCACTTTGTCTTTCACTTTATAATTACTGTTCTTACTATCTCACCCTCCTAATAATTCAAGTTCTTATTCTAACTAGTTTGATTCTCTTATTCGTCTACTTTGCCTCTGGTTTCAACGTTGCAAAGATTTCGTGCGTTGAAGGCCACGTAAGGCTTGCATGTACCGCTACCGGGTGCTACACAGCCACGCGGATCGAGTCTTGTAGTTTCCAGGACCCATATTTATGCTTTTATCCATTATAAGTTCATGGGAGAAATAATTGAAGCGGTTTCTCGGTGTTTTTTTTAGCGTGACGCAATCACTCAATTACTGCCCTCCTGGAGTCTAACGCCTTTTACAGCCTCCTCACCGAGGATCGCAGATGTTCCGAGAACTATCTTTCATCTAACTCCTACATTTTCCACCTATCTGGTATGAGTTATCCTTCCAGGAGAAAATACAATGCGAATTGCTCCCACCAGTACAAGTCTATGGGTTATCAGGAAACACAAGCTCTTCTACGACGTCTAAGCTCATAATCGTAGTCCATGGAGAGGGTATTTTTTAAGAACTTACACAATATACTCGTATTTGATCTCTGGATCACCCCGAAAGATCTAAAAATCTATCCAATTAATTCACCATGTTTTATACATGAAAATCAGGTTGAAATTAATGGAGACATTTTTGAATGGCGAGTCGGCGAGAAGGAATGCCTAGCTAAAAAATTGATAGTTGCCACGCACTTCTACCCACGGTTGAGCAAATGTTGATGAAGAAGGGGAAAATAATTCTTTTACATACCAGTACAGGCAGAAAAATAAGGAGAATATGCAGTAAGAAGAAATAAATTTGAAATGGAACAAAGAAACTCGCTAAGTGCAATGTGAATTTGCGGTTTTATTATCGATTTTTAAAAATGAGGCACCTTGTACATTCGTAAAACCTTTCATAAAACGAGCATAGCATAATATAATATTTTTTATCTTTTATTTACCGGTAAGGTGTACTGACCATAGCGATCAATCTCATACCTTAAATTTTATATTCTGCCACTTTCACCATACTGAAAATAAAATAAACACTTTCTTCAATGAATGATGCGATTACCTCTTTGATCATAACATATGTCATCCATCATATAGCTTCTAGTTTTCCCACTAAAAAGATCGGAATACTTTCTCGATGTGTTGTTCTTGCTAACGGACTTTGGTAAAGGGCATTGCAACAAATTGAAATGCAAGGAGAAACATGCCGTACATGTACCATTTATAATTTGTCTTATTGTTAACGAATGTAATTTTCACAATATCTAGGAAGTAAATTTTCAAGAGAGAAAATGGAATTTTTTATATTGCATAAGCCATTATATGCCATACAATAAAAATATTACCTTGATTAACAATTCAGTATAACGACGAATAGATGGAAAAGGCTGAAAATGTGGAAGATATATTTTGCAGCATTCTGAGAACAGCAGAATTTGCATTACAGTTGGATGAGTTATCTTTCCCAGGTAATGAATCTGTGTTCTAACTTACGTACCCTTTATTAAACATAAATATCTACTTCAAGAGTTGTTGTTTGCAAGGCAATTAGAAACTGATACTAAAGGGGAGTCAATATTTCATATTATAGAGTAGTTCTTCAGGGACAAAAAAATCCACTTTCTAACATACTTGCTGTTACGACAGACGGAGCTCCGTCAATGACTAGTCGTCACCATGGCTGTATTGCATAATTGAGAAAATATGTGCCAAATATTTTTACTATTCATTGTGTCATTCACCGAAAACATCTAGTGGCTAAATTACTGAGAGCTCACCTTCATAAGCCCTTAAACATTGTAATTACAGCGGTTAACAAAAGCAATGCCCATGCTCTTAATGATCGGCTCATTCAAAAGTTGTGTAATGAGAACGACGAAGATTTCAAGCGTTTGTTACTACACACGGGAGTTTGTTGGCTGTCAAAAGGCAATTGTATAAGGCGCTTCTATATCCTTTTGACACTATCATGCAGTTTTTTGAGGAGAAATAGGCTTTTCTCAGGGACAACCTTAAAGAGATTATGGGTGACGTTGTTTTTTTTATTTGAACTGTTTGCGAAGTTCAACGAAATTAGTTCATTTTTAATGCCTTTAAATCGCCTTAACAGAGGTAAATCTTGGCGAGTATTACTCTGGAGTTCCTTTGTACAGCTTCAATCTATATGAAACGAACAACTTCGGCTTTAGGCATAAAAGGAAATTCAAGTAAATTTATAAATTTCAACCTTTCTGGTCGTTGTGGAGATAAAGTGTGACCAATGCATAATTTAAATTTTAAAACTCATTCTTTTCGAAATTTTCAGGCACATTGGCGACGGACAAAACTGTTTCAGTCGTTTCCAACTTTCGCAGCTCTAAATTAAAAGCCTACATTCAGCAACAATGGTTCTTTTTGACGTCATCCAGATAATAAAAATGGAGGTATTATTTCCATGAGCGCTGGAAAATAAAGGAAATATGATGGTACTCGTACATCTCACTCTACTATGGATAAAAAATATCTTTCTTTACTTAAGACTAGAAGAAAAGCCTTCGAAATAATCGTAAAATGTTATTCCCGAGATATGAGACTGAAGTCCCTGGAAGTTCCATTTCAAGGAACGCATGAAATTTCAAAAAGGGCGCGGAGGTAGAAGCTCGAAAGAACCGTACGCGGCGGAGAGGGGGAAGGAGGGAGAAAGGATGGAGGGAGGGAAGGAAGGACTTGGAGGTAGGACGAGTTCGTATAGGTATCGGAGTGGATGACGTGGGATTTTCGCTGGGAGTCGTGGCGTGCTCCTGTAATCCAGCTACTTGGAGGCTTGGTGCAGTGGATGGTTTGAGGGCGGGGGTTCTGTTTCTGGGTTGTCCCACGTTGACTGGACGTCCGCACTAAGCCCGGCATCGACATGGGCACCCTGGAGGAGTCCGGGTTGGCCAGGTTGTCTAAGGAGAGGCGTATAGGGCCAGGGGGGAAACCCAGCAGCCAAAAGTCTCCGTGGTGAGCAGTAGTGGGATCGCGTCCGGGAGTGGGAGCCCAGTCACAGCCCGCCCGATAAATCGGACCTGTACCTTTTGCCACTTTTTTCCTTGCACTTTATTTTCTGATTTAGCTAGATCAACCTTTTTTCTTTTATTTTTACGTCATATTCTACGTTTAGTTTATTTTACTGAAGTTATTATGTGTTTTTATCGCGATTTCCTGTCCCTTTTACATGCTTTTAAATGCATAAGTCAAATGAAACTTTTTTCTTTTGATTACACTTCAGATTCTGAATTTTATTTCTTTTATTGAAATCATAACATACATGTTTTCTTTTTTATTCTTATCTCTATGCAGTATTTTATGACCAATGCCTATTATTTTTGCTCTTATTGCGATTTTTCTTCACTTTTGTCTTATCAAAATTTTTCTTATCATACTAGGGCAACACCCCACTGCCGATCAATACCCCCTTCATCCATTTTTCCTGTCTCCATGAGATATCTCCCAACAAACCTCTCTCCTCACCCACCATCCCTAGTACTTTTACCTTTGTACCTTTTGCCACTTTTTTCCTTGCTTTTTTTATGAACTAGCTTTTACGAACTACTTTTATGTACAGAACCTTTTTTTCTTTTGTTTATATTTCATATTCTACCTTTTATTTCTTTTAGTGAAATTATGTTTTATATACGTATACATTATATATATTATATATATATATATATATACATATATATTTCTTAGATAAGTTAATATTTAAGTTACGAGGACATCATCATGTAAAACGAATTGCTAAAATAGAAATGGGTGGATCTATAAACGAATGGCAGTTTCATAAAATTTGTTCCTGGGACTAACTAAGAGCACAATTTCAGGATTTACATAGACTATATTTAAATATTTTTATTGACTGTAATGTTCTGATAGTGAAAGCAGTCGCTGAACTTAAATGGCGGGGAAATGAGGGACACCTTCCCCTCCTCATGATTCCTAAAAATGTCCAAGTATAAAATGGAAAGAAGAAGGATTGACATTTCGGTAAATAATTTTATTTTCTCTTATCTTTGATTCCGTTTAGTTTACTATGCGAGTACATCTATGATTCGTTGGTGATAATGGTAAGATTGAAACGGGGTTCATAGATACCGGATACGAGTAATCCTAGATGTTATTTAAGATCAAAATCATGCATGCTTTAGTTTGGTCATGAAAATCTCCAGGTATCGCAACTAAAATTTACGTTGGTACCCGAATATAAATTAAACAGTTTATGCTATAGGAACTCGAAATTCTTGAAAGCTCTATCATTCGCAAAGTTCCACACTTAAAAGCAACAACCTGAATCCTTCACCACTATTGAGCACGTTTGCATATCTCATATGTTGTTGTTGGATATCTCGCCAAAATCGGAGCAAAGTGTCTTCTAAATCCTCCCTGTAATCTACACCGAACCTTATGTTACTTTTTCTTGTTACATAATGCGAAGAAACACATATTTAGAAAGTTTTTTCATCATCTGAAACAGTGACGAAGACTGATAAGCCGAGTTCAAAGAGCTTATCTAAAAACGGCTCCCAGTATGTGTCCATAGACTGGGAAAAAGGTGAGCCACGTGCCATTATCTCCAACTGGTACTACTTGGAGAAGGACCATCAAAATTTGGAGGATGAGTAAATATATGTTTAAAAAATATATATGACTTCCTCGAAAGAGCAATCCTTGCACTTTAAGCACATTACATTTTCCCTGTGCACTTTAAATTTGAAAAATGTTGTAGTAGTTGTGTCTCTTTCTGCATACGTTCTAATACAAATATATTTTTGGAATGTTCTGAACTGTTGACATATTGAAATTTTAATACTCATAATAGTGATTTTAGAATATGTCTATAGTCACGTCACTAGAAATTACAGTATGACGTACGTAATTTACAGAAATTCCATTTTTATTACTTTCTATTTGTCTTAAGTTATGCACACGATGGCGATAAAATCGAATTGTAGGCGTTTTAGAAATCGCTACTATTGTCAGGCCAGTGTTTCGTATTTACGATTTTGAAATGAACCTAATTCCGACGGTGACCATCACTTTTGTAAACTTAAGCAGCGTATCTCTAATTTTAAATATTTGTATCACTAACTTTTCGTTAAAATTCTCAGAGACCTAATATTTTCAATGATGATAGTTCTAATGTTTTTATTCAATGCTTAAAGATAAATAGAAAAAAACAGTCAAATTTATGCTATTAACTTGATAGTATTCAATGTGTGAAGTACTTTTTGATAAACCATGAATATTTATAGCATATTTTTAGCATAAATTCTTGGAAATTATAATTTATTACAACCAATGTTACCGTTGACATTAAGAACAAATTTAATGCCATCTATGCTGATAAAGAGGAGCCTTAGGATTGCTGACATATATTTGAAATATTTTCAGAAATAACGAAACGTGTTAAAAAAATAGTAATTGTATGAAATTGGTGAAAAATTAAGCAATTCCATTAAATTTGAAGGGTAATGGATTCCTGTGTGCACTCTTCACTTACTATTTTGTGGTAATGTATACAATTTATCGCCCATATTTTACCACCAGATATTTTAGCATATGGGTAACATGACTATAAAAAAATGAAACATTTCGTAAATCTACATAAATGCTTTCAAATCATTAGTCTGACGGAACTTTTGCATAATATATCAGAATCTCAGATTTATAAATGTTCGTTGTACTCCAAAGAATGCTATTAGGATTTACTATTCCATTATGTTACTCTAACATATCCTAACTGATACTATTTATTGTAAGCAGTGTGCAAAACTGTAACCAAGGGGTGGAATTAATGTGGCAAAGTCAAATCGAAAAATATCTTTGAAGCATTGAAATGGAGCCAGCAATGCCTTGAGTAGGGGATACTCTGTCTCCACCCTTACTTTCCCACAGCTGAATTGGTATTTTCCCGCAGCTTCTTTCTCTGTTACACAAGCTATTCTGTACCCAGGTGTTTACGTTTAATCTTGACGTGAATAATTGAATGTGCTCCCTGCGTTATCTTTCTCTCAAAACGACCCCGCCCTCTCGGGGCCAATCCTTAATTGACAAATACTCCGCGGGGGGAAATGGAATGTGAGGTGTGTGCTTCACTCAACTGTCTTTGTGGGTGGCCCTTATCGGGAGGCGCCCGGGCGATCAAATACTTGTATGTAACTCTTTATTGCCACCGCTGTTCAATTAAATGCTATTTTCCCTTCGGAGCCTCTGCAATTCCTCCCTGTCAGTGTTATCAATTTTATTTGTCTTTGATTTAATGAAATAACGATGGACTTCAATTTTTCAAGAAAATTATTTCTATAGCGTAATCATGGTAAGAACTACCAATAAGTGTTCCCGAAAAAGTGGAACGAAAATTAGTAGTACCCTCATGGACTGAGAAAAATCTAATAAATCAGGAGTGGTATTTAAATAAGAAAATAGGGAGTAAAAGTTCAAAAATTAAAACAATATTATAAATCAATAGGCATAGATATTATTAAGTGGAGCATCAATATTATTGATATAAGTGCTCGTGTAAAGGCATTCAACGTTTTCCTGTTGCTGGTACTACAATTGAAAATCCAATGGATAAAAATGTACTGTGACTTAATAGATTTTTCACCCAAGTTGTAAATCTAATCAATTCGGTTTATAGGCCGGTGCTATTAGCAATTCCTAATCGAAATTTTCTATTTCGTTTGAATTTGCAATGGCAACTCCTTAGTTATTCGATTAGTCGTATATACTATTTTCAATCCTTAAACGAAACGCTTAGCATATTTTGTAGATAACTTTGGGAGTAATTTTCTTCCTCGTCCGATAAAAATAGCTATTGTGTTTTCATATGAACCGAGATTAACTTAGGGTAAAAGGCTCATTAGAGTTTTAGATTTGGAACACTAGATTGTGGTATCGAACATGTTGGGGCGAAGATAAAGTGAGGAATCTGCAAACGGTGGGAAGAGAGGAGAAGGGAATGGAGAGAAGGACGTAGAGCGAACGGCTTTGTAACCACTATTCTGCCAATGGATTGAATTACTTCCAATTTTGTCAATGAACCCTGAGGAAATCTGCGATAGTTAATTGGTCTGTGTATGTCTTCGCTCCAACTTCGATTTCAAGCAACGCATTAGATTTCAAAGAGAGCGCGCGGAGGAAGAAGCACGAGGGAACCGGAACCGGAGGAGAAGGGGAAGGAGGGAATGGAGGGAGGGAAGGACTTGGAGGTAGGACGAGTTCGTATAGGTATCGGAGTGGATGACGTGGGATTTTCGCTGGGAGTCGTGGCGTGCTCCTGTAATCCAGCTACTTGGAGGCTTGGTGCAGTGGATGGTTTGAGGGCGGGGGTTCTGTTTCTGGGTTGTCCCACGTTGACTGGACGTCCGCACTAAGCCCGGCATCGACATGGGCACCCTGGAGGAGTCCGGGTTGGCCAGGTTGTCTAAGGAGAGGCGTATAGGGCCAGGGGGGAAACCCAGCAGCCAAAAGTCTCCGTGGTGAGCAGTAGTGGGATCGCGTCCGGGAGTGGGAGCCCAGTCACAGCCCGCCCGATAAATTGGACCTGTACCTTTTGCCACTTTTTTCCTTGCACTTTTTTTATGAACTAGCTGGATGAACCTTTTTTCTTTTATTTTTACGTCATATTCGACGTTTAGTTTATTTTATTTAAGTTATTATGTGTTTTTATCGCGATTTCCTGTCCCTTTTACATGCTTTTAAATGTATAAGACAAATGAAACTGTTTTCTTTTGATTACACTTCAGATTCTGAATTTTATTTCTTTTATTGAAATCATAACATACATGTTTTCTTTTTTATTCTTATCTCTATGCAGTATTTTATGACCAATGCCTATTATTTTTGCTCTTATTGCGATTTTTCTTCACTTTTGTCTTATCAAAATTTTTCTTATCATACTAGGGCAACATTCCACTGCCGATCAATACCCCCTTCATCCATTTTTCCTGCCTCCATGAGATATCTCTCAACAAACCTCTCTCCTCACCCACCATCCCTAGTACTCCCTCATTTGTTCTAGTTTTGGGGCACACACAAATTTCAAAAGCCTCCAATCTACGTCTATCCCCCTGATTTAATGACCACGTTTCTTAACCGTACATAGAAAAGTTTTCACTATAAAAGTTTTCATATAAAAGGCTCCATATAAAAGTTTTCACGAGTATTTTCTTAATATCCTTACTCAGCGTCCCTGTTATCAGCTCCTTTCTCCTTGTGAAAGCCTCTTTGCCTAGCGCAATTGTTCTCCTTACGTTGGTCCAAAACACTTCCTTGATGCGTAAACTGTTCTATCTGTATTCTCCTGTTCTTTGTACAATATTTCTGGATGTGCTGAGAAGATGTTCAAGTCATTATCTGTAAAGCAAGCGCAACAAATAAACATAAAAAAACTAAATATCACGGATGAAGGTCCCTGTTAAGAGCACTGAAAACAATATTTTCTCAACGGTTGAGGGACCTGTCCCATAGAGTCGCTTAACATTAGTGACAGCCATTAACACGTATAAAATCTTCTCCCTTTCTGTGTCATTCGCTTCCCGCTTTTTCGGGCAACATTATGTCTTCCGACATATAGTATTTCCCTTTCTCCGACCTTCACTTCTTTTAGTATTCACAAGTATGAAATTATGTACATTTTTCTTCCTCTTTAATTGTGTACTCCTCGTGTGATTTCTGCAACCTCTATTACACTGAGGTGGCTGATTTTGAGCCCTTTGGTTTATCTATCCTAAAGATTATTTTATAATGTGTACCAGTGTTATAGCAATGTATTAGAAAAAGTTATGTTACAATAAAATATCTCATGTCACTAACAAGTGAAGAAAATTATATACGCATCGCGTTCATTTCGATTAATACGACTTACTAGTAAGTACACCAAGTGTGGTTACACAATACACTTATGTATATAAGTATTAAAAAATATCATTTATATATATGTATTACTTTATGAATATTTGATAATTTATTTGTTTAGAAGAGCGTGTTATGAAGAAAAGAATCTCAAACCGGCTTTTTATTAATACCTAATTCTATATTTGTTCAGTAATTTCAATGCTAACATATTTATGCGAGGAGAATTTTTGAATCTAAAGTTTTTCGTCAAGTAAATACATTTTTCTTAGCCATTTACCTTGCGTCGCTTAAATAGGAGAAAAATATAATTCATTATTCAGAGGGTTTCAGGAGCAAGGTACAATACTTTAGGGTAGTAAATGTAAATATATAGAAAATACATATATTTATAATATAGATATATATTAATTATATTAGGTAATCTACCGGTTAAGGTAGGTTTTTAGATGGACACAACTATCAAATGAACATTTTGTAACTCCCCACCTAGCAACCTAATATATATATATATATATATATATATATATATATATATATATATATATATATATATATATATAATATAACAATTCCAATATATTTCTGTAATTTTTAGTTCCTAATGACCTCTTAATACTAAAATTATGATGATTTGCTTAATTAATGAGATGCATTCATACATAACCTGCATAACGATAGTTCCAGTATTTTGGCACACGCCAACACCCAGACCATAATACGAGAAAAAATATTTTATTGCCTGCTAAAAACGTTTTTTTTTAAGTTTGCTTTCTTATTCGCGGGATCATAAAACTTGTATTGTAACCAGTGGCACGTGTTTGGAAATTATCACGGCTGTGACGAAGCTTGGATGAACCACTTCTTGCGATGAAGTTATTTTCGCACAATACGTAAACCAAACGTCCATTTTTAAAACTCGTAGTGACTAAGCGTTAAGTATGAGCAAACTCGGAATCTTCAGTGATAATCTGTGCTGGGTCATTCCGGTGAGTATGGCTTCAAGGGAAATAACCGGACCATAGAGGCCAGGTGGCGCTCGGGCGACGAGATACGTGTCTCGTAGAACTAACATAATGGCGGATGCTTCTGGAAATGTATCAGCTCAATCAGCCGTCACATATTTCCTTGGGGACAGTCACTAAATTGTATGAACTGAGTCAGGGCATAGAGTTTTAGTGTTTTCGCATGTAGATTATTTTATTTTGTTTGCATAAGAGAAATGATTCTGAGGAAGAGAAAAGTGAAGGGGGAGGTATGAGTCTCGTAACATTCTCTTTCTGAAGTAAGTCGCTCAGCTTGCGTAAACAGATCTTACCGATAAATAATGTTAAATTTTACGAATCCTAATTTAATTAAATATTTATGCCACAGAACTATTTTTTAATTATTAAATTTGAAATAATAGAATAAAATATGTGTCAGTTGGCCAATATCCGGCAAAATAAATTTTCGTTCAGTTGATGAAACTGATTATCTACGTCAAACAAATGCTTATTGTATGTATTTTGAAATTGAAAATTATATCAAAAACAGCGTGCTTTTCCAGCAGATGGTGTCGAATTGAAATTAGTTTCCGGCGTAACTAAAAACGAAATTCGTTATTTTTTATGGCGTTACCAGGTGGAATCTATTCATGGTGAAATGAAATACAAGTACTTGGTCATCCCGCATACATGCTATGTAGACATCAGGTGTCTAAATAACTATTTGTGATGGAATTAATATGTTCACTAATTTGAGATTAAGAATTTATTAATCCTTAGTAACGCATAAACTGAATAATCTATCCCTTAACATATCCACTGCTTCTGCGCATCTAAGCAATTTAGTTAAACTTATTATGGGAAACAAACGAATTGCACCCATATCTACCCTTTATTTTCCATAAATAAGATAGAGTCAGTGTTTTTCTAATGCTGGCATCAACCCCCCGCGAGGTCCGTGATCCTCCTATGCGTGACTCCTGATGTGTAAAAATTTGCTTTTATAAAAAAATATATGTTGGAATCCGCTCGTAATTGCTAGAAAAACTGGCAGAAAGTGGTAGCTTTGGAGCAGGTACAAATTGCTTTCAAGGCCGTTCACACCCAGCGTGGAGAACGGGTGACTGTGATTTATGTGCTCCGAATTAAACAGTTTAATCTCTTCTGTGTTCACACGGACAAAGCCTTAGGCAATTTGAACGTGGAGTTTAATCGTGAGCGATGATTTTCAGGGGTGATTTCAAGGGTTGTAAGTGTGAAAAGATGGCTTAATTCGTATGGTACTTACAAAAGCAATAATGCCATTTCTTTCCTTTTCATCTAGTGGCTGAGATTCAGAAATGGGTAATCACTCATTATTTATCTCCGACTTATTACCATACTTAGAGGGCATGGAGGCCTTTGTATTTTTTCAGCGAATATATATGTCAGTGGGTCTAAATTCTGATGACGTTTGAATACTGCTATCAACTGCCGCACTGAATACTTAGCTATCAACTAATTTGTAATTTCGATCATTGGAAGGTAATTTATTCGCCTGACCAGATTGAGATTAACTATTGCATTACTCCGGTTAATAAGTGCTGTGAATGTTTTCATTGGCCCAAGCACTAGAAAATATTCCCAGCAGCTGAATAGGTACAGTTCGTATAGTTTATCACTTTCGGTTGATGGCCGCTCTAAAACAAGTCGATAGTTGGAATTGCACATGCTCTAATAAAACCACGACGTTGAACTTCATCACTTAGCGAAATAACTGCTGAGTGATTAGGTTTCTTTGGCAGCGTATGTTTTCCTCAATGGCTTTTTCAAGGCAATTAATGCCGTGTCTTCATTAATGCCTTTTCATTTCAGTTGTGGCATACGAATTAAAGTGCATGCTCCCAACAAACCCCTCTCCGCCCCACCATACCTAGTACTTCCTCATTTGTTTTCCTTTCGGTCCATTCCACCTTCTCCATTCTTCTCCACACCCACATTTCAATAGCCTTCAATCTACGTCTATCCTTCTGCTTCAGTTACCACGTTTCCGCGCCGTACATATAGCTACGCTCCATATCAGAGTCTTTTCTTAAACTCCCTACCCAACGTCCCCGTCATCAACTCCCTACTCCTGGTGAAAGCCTCTTTGTCTAGCGCAATTATTCTCCTTACGCCCCGTACTACTTTGACCATGTTGGTCCAAAACTTTTCCGAGATACGTAAACAGTTTAATCTGCTATCTATAGTACTGCATTTCCAATTCACTCAGCAATGCTTGGAACCCCTTGGTTGGCTGACAAACTAAAGCTTGGTCATCAGCAAACCTAGCTGATTTTACAAATTCTCCGCCGACTTTTATTCCTACCTCCAGTTCTTCCCATGCCTCTTTATTAATTTCCTCCACATATACGTTGAACAGCACTGGTGATAATGGGCAACCCTGCCTTACCCCTCTTCCTAACACTGCCCATCCGGACTCTCCGTTCCCCACTCTCACCTGAGCAGTCTGAGACTTGTACAGGTTGCCGATTAACCTCTTGTCCTTCCAGCCTATTCCTATTTTCTGCAATATACCCATTAGTTTTTCCAAATTTTTGAATCTCAGTGGTCTCTTCATGACCATTAGGCAGTGTTCACTAATTATATATCTGCACCGGGATCGGTGTTCCACTACTTCATTTGATTATTGCAACTCCGTTTCACAAGGTTGAAGTCGATCTAGCGCAGTCCTGTGGAATCTTCCTTGTCCATCTTGATCTTGTGTGTACATGTCGCCCCAAGTGTGAATTCGCTACCATATTCTTTTTGTTACAGGACTCCATTAGTCTTTCTTCTTGGTAGAGCCAGGACTACTCTTCTTGACTTTAAGCCCTCTCTAAACTCGCAATTTCCGTTGTTCATTTTATTAGGGTTCGTTTTTTCGTGTGATAGGTTTAGATTTCTTACAACTGTTCATATACCTTTTCTGCATAAATGGGCATACACTCTCACTACGCTTACAGTCCATCCTTCTCGCTCTCTATTCTCAAGATTCCTTCGCTATGCTACGTTTTCATTTATTTTACATGCCCTTTATTTGATTCCCGATTCCTTCTTAAGAATGAATCCATTTTTTTATATCTGCCGATCCTCTCCTCAGTACGTCAACTTGTATCCGTCACACTAGAAATCTTCAGTCATAAACCACTTCATTTGGCTGTCTCGTTACGTTAATAGTGCATGGATATACGGAAATTGAAATAAGAGAATACCTTCGGTACTTCGCAAAACAAAGTCGGTAAACATAGTGATAATAGAGGTATGGACCGTCACCAGCAGCCACACCGAGGAAGACGTATATGATTCAGGTGATCATTGTAACACGGATAAACTCCATGGGGATTATGTTGTTCCCTATAGCATTTTCATGGATTAGAAAATTCGAAAACATCCGTTTGAACGGTGACTAGGCATACGTTTTTATTATATAAACAAAAATTTCTATCATAAATTGCTTTGTAAACAAATTTTATTATTTCTCTCATTTTCAGTTTCCCGGCTAAATCATCTTTTTTTTTACCTACCAATGAGCTGAATAAATGAAATGGGATGAAAAGACATAACTGACAGCGTATATGGGAAATATAACCTAAAATGGTGGTAGAGACACGTCGTTGGTGAAAGTGGAGAATTCGGTGGTGGTGTGGTTTAGAAACAAGGATTGAGCGGGATACGAAAACATTGTTCTAGAAGAATTTTTTCATAGCTACTGACAGAGAGTGTAAACGATACATGTAAATTTATTTGATTAGAATGACAGCGTTAAAGAGAGTGGTTAAAATAAGGTTTTTACATGGCCAGACATTAACTCAGCAGGAGATTCAGCTTTACAGGTGATCAGATCAGATGCTGATTCAGTTCATAATTAAGTACTTATAAAATGTAACTAGAAATTTAAAAAATAATGGCAACCAAAATGAAAATACAGAGTAGGAATGTGGTTTAATTTATTTATATGAAACTAAATGTATCCAAAGGCTATGGTGACTAAACTCTAACCGAAGATAAAGAAATAAATACCGATTATTTCGCATTTAGGGATGGTATCACATTTTGATAATTGATAAAAGAACACTTTTATTGGTAATTGTCTTTAAATCTATGAAAAGTTATAGCCTCTTGCTAATAAAAAAATACATTTGTTACAAAAGGTTTATATTGACGGTTTTAGTTCACTACTAACCTACTTCCCTTTGATCCTTTTGAAGACAAAAATCGAATCACAGAACTCACTTCACAACTGGCAGAAGCAATGATGTTTGCGGGCATGAATAACAGCATCAACCGACAGGAAACGACAATTGAACCAAAACAATGGCATCAATCGCATCGGAAACAATCAATAGATAGCACTGTAGACATACTACTGCGCTCTGGCCAGTCAATATTTAAATATAAGAAAACGGCCCTTCCTTTTGGAATATGCCTCGTAGATCCAATTGTTCATAATTTCAAACAATCATGTATTCAAGAATTTTTCTCGGGTTTCCCACCGGGTCAGGTTGATGAAGTGCACCGACGTTTCGAAGTCTGACTCTGACTCAGGGTGAAGACGATGGCAGAGTCAGCCTTCGAAACGTCGGTGCACTTCATCAACCTGACCCGGTGGGAAACCCGAGAAAAATTCTTGAATACCATACGCCGGGAAAACCTGAGATCCTTCATTAATCATGTACTCCTTCTTCATAGTGAATTTTTAGCCACAAATTTGGAATTCTATTAATTTTTGGAACAATTAGCTGGTTTCATTTCTGAAAGGTAATAAAGGTATGCTCGTCAGCGTTTAATAAAGTATATGGGATTTCATCAACAAGCGTCATTCCCAATGTCGTACGTTTTATTTCCAATGTTTTAGAACTTCATCTACTCGTACATGAATTTAAAATAAAAGCATATCGAGAGGGGCCTAAGACCCATGTTTGGCTGAAAATTCACTGGTAGCTTCTTGCCAACCTTTTTTTTAGTTTTTAGTTTAGGTTTTCTTTTTAGTTTTATTGAGTACAGGTATGCTGCGAGTCACCGCCAAGGTTCATTATACACCAGAATACCCTTGACTCCTAGCTTGACTTGAGCACTTTGCCCTCCTAGCGCGGTAGTGCAAGTGTTATTTTATTCTGATATATTATCGTTCGTGAGAAACTTTACATCTTAAATATATCTGTTTTGCACATAATCTCTCGAATTTTATCGACATATTCTCTCCTACCATAATGCATTGGGGCTAATAAAACATTTTCTACATCATTCCTAAGGAGACATTCCTTCAATTTATGCCGGAGACTTAATCTTTAATCTGTAGCCTTTATTCCGTTTCCAATCCAAATCCTCAAGTAATTTTGATGTAGTACTAATTTTTTCATAACATCGTTTTAAAAATCTAGCTCCTCTACGCTGCACGAGTTCCAATTCTGCCATTAATCCAATATTATGAGAATCCTATATACTATTGACATATTTTAAATGAGACAAAACGAGAGATACAAAATATTTCTCTTTTAGTTTCCCCTACACTTTCTAATAAATCCTACTTTTTTGTTACCTTGTCCTTGACGTTGTCATTCGCCTTATTCCCGTGTGGCATTTCCAATCCAATGATGACCTTTCTAAGCGTTACAAAAGTTCAAAGGTCAATATAAATACCTTAAACAATAGCTGTAATTGATAAAAACTTTATCACCCAGGCGATAATAAATGAGTCAGGATAGCCACGGATTTTAGTCATAGATTTGGGCTGAGCATAAAAGGTTAGCGGAGAGGAGTTTTTTTAAACCAAATTAAATCAGAACTTCCCTGTTCTCCTACCAATATGGGGATTTATTTCTAATTTGTTCAATGAACCCACAATAAATCTGCCGATAGTTCACAGGTCTGTGTATGTATTCGCTCCAACTTCGATTTCGAGATACACATTAAATTTCAAAGAGGGCGCGCGGAGGAAGAAGCGCGAGGGAACCGGAGGAGAGGGGGAAGGAGGGAATGGAGGAAGGAGGAATGGAGGGAGGGAAGGACTTGGAGGTAGGACGAGTTCGTATAGGTATCGGAGTGGATGACGTGGGATTTTCGCTGGGAGTCGTGGCGTGCTCCTGTAATCCAGCTACTTGGAGGCTTGGTGCAGTGGATGGTTTGAGGGCGGGGGTTCTGTTTCTGGGTTGTCCCACGTTGACTGGACGTCCGCACTAAGCCCGGCATCGACATGGGCACCCTGGAGGAGTCCGGGTTGGCCAGGTTGTCTAAGGAGAGGCGTATAGGGCCAGGGGGGAAACCCAGCAGCCAAAAGTCTCCGTGGTGAGCAGTAGTGGGATCGCGTCCGGGAGTGGGAGCCCAGTCACAGCCCGCCCGATAAATCGGACCTGTACCTTTTGCCACTTTTTTCCTTGCAATTATTTTCGGAACTAGCCAGAAGAAGCTTTTTTCTTTTATTTTTACGTAATATTCTATGTTTATTATTTTTACTGAAGTTATTTTGTGTTTTAATCACGGTTTGCCTGTTCCTTTTACTTATTTTTAAATATATAACCCTTATGCAATAATATTTATTTTTCCTTACACATCTTTTTATGCATATTAAAATTAATGTAGATATTTTTCACTGTTTACCTTTTCATGTAACCATTTTTTAACATTTATAAAATTAAATGGTTACAAAAATCATGATTTACGACGATCAGACACCTTTTTGTGTAGGTAATTCTTCTATAATTTTTCAATATTTTGTTAATTTCTAAATCCGTCGTGATCACTGGAATAACATGAATCACCCTTTTTCCATTGAAACTTTTTATGTGGATTTCTTTCCTGTCTCTGTTCATATTTGTAGGGATTATTCATTTACACGTCCTCAACAGTTGTCGATATATTGGTCCAGTACCATTTTCCTATTGCTCTTTTATTAGATGTTTTATCGTTTCAATAATAAAATTAAAATTTTTACTAGGTATAGATTTTTGATGACAAATACAAATATTTCATGACGGCCTATAAGTCTACAAATATTTCACTACCAAATAGATGATAGGTGCCGTTTTTATATTGACAGGAATGCGAAACAACGTGTACTTACCCGTTAGAATGCGGAATGAGAGGAAATCTGAATGATTACTTTTCATTTGATATCTCTTCAGTCTCTCTAGGTAGATAACCTATAATGTTTTTGTATTTTTGCACAAAATGTCTATCGTGTGAAATACAGGAAGCCTATGCAGAAGAAATTTTCCAAAATACCATTCACATATTGTAAAAAAATCCTATGAGGCAATTTGAACGGGGTTATTATGGCAATTAATTAACGAACCTAAATATTTGCGAATAGGAATAAATACACGTACGAATAGATAAAGGAATAAATATGTCTCACATAATGGAAGGAGTTTGAGTATCAAATTTTACGTTAATTTTGAGATAATTTTAAAGAAATCGAATATAAAATTAGGTTAATAAATAATGAAAATCAAATCGACTCTTTAAGACTTTAGTGTTATATATTCTCTCGCATGAGTCAAAGTGACAATAAAGCGATGATTTCGCACCTTAATCATTGTAATAAGAAAACCTTACTATCATCTATGATTTCATTTGAGAACATTCCATACCACATAATAAAGACAGTTCTTCTCAGGCCCTGTCTCACGCTGTTGCGGATTCAATGGTGGGTTGTATTAAATGTTAGTATACAATTCGGCCACAGATATTAATTGGTTAATACGATGATATTACGAATTACATATTTTATATTGTAATTAGTTAATTATACCAGTATTCAAGATTCTGTTGTTATTCCTGCGAAAACAGCCATCGTTTATATCGTTCTGTTTTGATTGATAAGTTGTGTCTCTGGATTATAGTATATTTCATTTTTTCCCTGCCTATTATGCATAAACATTAGTTTTTATCGTCTGCTTTATTCCTGTGTTATGATGGTACTGTCGCTTTTAAACGCACAATTCCTTTAATTTTGCAACAGATGTGATTTTATTACTATGTCAAATTAACTTTATTCATGCTTGTGCGGAGATTTCAACGCCTGTTCCGGTATCCGGCGACCTAATAGCGTGGAGTTATACTCCCTGCTTAATCAGAGCGTGTGTTCCCACGAGGCAGCCGTAAGAGAGGTTATATAAAAAAGCAGCGTACGAGTCGGAAATACAAATCGTCTCCAAACAAATAGGAAGCCATCAGTAGGAAAAATGTCCTTTTTTAAAATGTACATCATCTTAAGAGGTAAGAATAATCGCCATGCTTAAACCGATCCCTTCATTCATATGGAATCGCAAGCACTTTAAAGTAAAACAAGCAAATACCACTTTAATGGTAACAACTGGTATAAAAACTATTTGATAAGTATATGTTTGAGTATATTGTTATATGGAAGGAATCTGAATGTTTGTGATTTCCAAGCTATAGGCAGAGGAGAAAGGAAGCAAACCTTTAAAAGCTTTAGTCATTAAATGGTAGCCGTTTTGCATTTTCATCCAATTCTGGAAATCCTTTACTAAGTATTTGTAAAGGCAAAAATGAATCTAATTCCTTTGCACTTTTTTATATTTACATTTGTACTCATATTATTGCCAATCAGTCAATGAGGAATATCGTATTGTATAGCATTAATCGAATGGCACCTTTTATGAAATGTGGCCAAATATTTCATTCGGGATTTGCTTAAAACGGGTAATAATCAAATACCGTAATAAATGAACATATTGACAATATTTTAAGGTCCAAAGATGATATTTTTCTACATAGGGAATCCGATGTGATATGATAGGTTGACTAGGGAATATTTTAATAAGATTATCTAACTCACAGTATGAAAATCTAATTTGAATCCTTACGTAGACCAATTTCCTTTCACTTGCGTATTAATTGAGACCTAGGCTTTCGTAACTGTAAGAGATCCGATTTTTTAAAATTTGTCTTCGTATTATAATGTAATAATAAAGACGCATTCAACTTACTCCGATTTTCCCAGTTTATGTTTTTCATTTCTGAGAACAATCGAAGCATTTTTTTTCTCTAGAAAATTCGATTAGAGCCATCAAAACGGCATTTACTTACACTCAATTAACAAATCGGAACTGGAAAAAAATGGTATCTTACAATTAATATTACAATTATTTATGGTGAATGCGGTATCCAAAGTTATTTTCCTTCCTTTCTTTTTTATGATCATTTTAACCGGCTTTCTTCAAGTGACTCTTTTGGTACCCAATCAACCATTTTCTTCTCAACTAAACATCTAAGTATCCACTTTTCAACCTTGGTTGCCTTCAAAGGGTTGAAAAAGGAATCTTCTAGGTATTGGAGTGGCTGACTTGTGGAATGATTTGAGGGTGGGGGTCCTGTTTCTGGTTGTCCCACGTTGACTGGACGTCCGCAATAAGCCCAGCATTGACAGGCTCAGGGGGGGCAGCTTAAAGTCTCCGTGGCTAGCAGTAGTGGGATCGCGCCTGGTAGTGGAAGTGCAGTAATAGCCCGCCTATACGCAATAAAACGGACCTGTACCTTTTGCAACTTTTTCCTTGCACTTTTTTCTGCACTAGCCAAATTAGCCTATTTTCTTTTGTTAATATGTCACATTCTGCATTTTATTTCTTTTACTGAAATTATTATATATTTTAACTGCAAATTTTCTTTCCTATTTAAATGTTTAAAATGTATAACCTATTTTTATATCATATTTGGCTTGATATTTATTTAATGAAACTCTTATGTATTTTAAACACCATTTTCCTCTCTCGTTCATGTTTTCTTTTTCATTCTTACCGCCATTCAGTATTTAATAACCAATACCTATTATTTCTACTCTTTTTGCCATTGCTCTTCAGTTTTGTGCAATTGGACTTTTTTTCTCATTGCCATTATCCTCTAATTATGCGCTCTTCTGGAGTTTTTTAAATTTTCTGTCACTATTTCGTCCACAGAAATGTTGCTGAAATTATATGATGATTTTTTAGTTTCTTCAAGTTATTTATGCTCATGAGAATCATATGGGTCGATACCTTTTAATTTTATCATATGCTCTTTAAAGTTCATTAATTTCTTCCTTTCCTTTTCTCCTCTTTCTCACTCCTTTGGGTCGATTCAAACTCTTTCGAAAACTTGCTAACTCAGCGCATATTTATATCCACTTGATTGCTAAAATGCATTCAGTCCCTGATGCAAGACTAATCCTTTTAAATACTTATCAAATATTTTCCTTAATAGTTTTACAGTACATCACGCAATATTGGTATGTTACCATAAACAAAAAATGGTATATTGTGTAGGTCAATATGCGATAACAAAAATAGCGATAAAGAACCACGAGAAAGACCTTCCAACGAATCGGTGTATGATAGTTATGCAAATGATAATTTACATATTTGTCAAAATGTTTTTCAACTTTAAACAGGAAAACAAAAGGAAAGCCACAACGGTCTTCAATAATTGATAAAATTGTTTTTAGCTTTACTACTTTTCATATTTTTAATTAGACAGCGGAAAATAGATTAACGTCACAATTTATATGGTTATTATCCACATCTGTTTTTAATTTATTTCAACTATTTGAAAAAACTCTATGTGGTCGCTTTATTTCGCTTATTTTTGCCGATCACTTTATTTTCTCATTTTTCAGATGATGAAAATTTACCCTGGAAACAAGAGTTTCTCTGATCACGTGATTGGTATTTTTTAATATATGTGCCTTGGTATGGATAGTTGCAGCATAACTTGGAAGCTCAGCTTGTGCACAAAACGCAAATCAAAGCCATTGGATTCAGATTCTTTCGTGTTGTCTAAACTCGAAGTTCGGCTTATTACCACAAATTGTGATCAGATCGAGAACGTCTCATACACCCGCCAAATTTTCTCGGGAACAATTTTCTAAAACACTATTCTCTTGAGATAAGTGAGCTCATGCCGCATCCTAACTGATTTTAGCATATTTTAAATTAATTATCTTCCATTTGCATATAGCCTTCGGCAAATGAGTGGAGAGCATAAGAATCAATAGGAAGTATTACTAGAACCAGAATATCTGTCGTGATTAGATTATTTCAAAAACTTAGATCGCTAAATCTTTTGAAACTCAATTGAGATTCTCGACACGGCTGTTTACCTACCGATTAAAATTGCAGCGTATATTTCACATCTCTCTGATTCGCTCTCCTTTCACTCTCTCTCTCCTTCCCTCTATCTATCTCTGACTTTTCTTAATGCCGCAACGGCAAAGCAGTTCTCCTTAAAGTGATGTCGTAAATAGTTGGGGGACGTGAAAGGCGTGGTTCAGCCCTCGCAAGCCCTTCCTCTTCTTACCTCGAGAGCGCACACTTACATCCCGGTGCTTGCTCTCTTTCTCTCCCTCTCTCTCACACACCTTATCTCTCCCTCTTCCCCTCTCTTTGTTGAATTCTCCCGAGGGCATTTTTTAACAACTCCATCTGACGACGGCAGCACCCACTACGGGCGTTAATGGGTCGAGCCTTGCGCAACACGGAACTACTTCCCCGACGAGTGGAGGGACTGCCATATCTTCGAATAAGAGTTTTTCGAGCGCATACGTGTACGACGGAATCCGTTGGGGAGGTTCGCGGACGGCGGTTGCTACGACTCCGCATGGGCGTCCCCGGACCATGGCCGCCCAGAGCTCCGCCATCGTGATCCGCACGCGTGGAAAGTGGTGTGCCCGCGGACGCAGTTATCTCCCTAAGCGAGTGGTGAAGTTGATGGATCTGAGGCCAGTCAACCACCCGCGCGTACGGATTGGAGAGTTCGGGGGCGATGGAGTAGGGGTGGGGTTGGGAGCCGGGGGACGCGATTAAAGATATTGGATCGAACGTTGGCGTACCCTAGAGTAATTTTTTGGCTGTTGGCATCTGTCTCCGCTTTTTGCAGATTCTTGGGACGATATCGCGTGGGGTTTAGCTTGCGTGGCCTAAATACAAAAATTTACGTGAAAAGTTCATGAACTCTTACGTATTTTCTTTTCCAAACGACAAAATTTCTATTCTAAATATTTGTATTCAACATATTCTATTTTTCCATTTCATTTGATACCGACATTCTTGAAGACCATTAATCAAATCCCGCCTGAAAATTGTATTTCCTAGAGACGTCTATTGATGACAATGCCATTAATTCGGAGGGCGTTCCTTTGCGGCCACTTCTAGGTTTTAAGAATGCATAGTTTATTCTTGCTTAAGAGCACATTTGGCGTTGTAAATGATTATCACAGAGTAGTCTATGGTTTCCTTAACGAAGTGTGTGGTGACGACGATGACTTCTCTTGCTTATAATCCTAACAATGATGTAAGTATGCAATCACAATCACATAGCAGCAACACAAATTCCTAAAAAAGATTGGGATAAATGATCGAAAACAATTGTTACAGAAATTTGCAAAAGGCGACTTTAGCCCTTCGATCAGTTTCTTTGGCGATTGAGAGACGCTCCTGTATGTGTATTAGATTTCAATGTTTCTATGCGTCAATATGTACTTTTGTTTGCATACATATTTAAACTGTAGACATGCTCCCAATGCGCATTGTTCGAATTTCATCAAAAGATAAAAAATCGATGTAATCCCCCTTCTCTTTGCGGAAATTACATACGCTAAGCAAGATTGTTTGTAACTATCCAAAATATATTTTTTTAATCCAGTCAGTGGAATCATCAATATAATTATTCCTTTGAATTTGTTAAGTAGCACAATTTTTTTAATAATAAACTTTCAATTTTAAACCATTAGTATGTTGAATGATAATTATACTTACTCGTATATTTTTAATGATTAAGATTGATCATTTCAAGTGATTTTAAAAAAAAAACGAGAACAAAATATAGCAATAAATAAATATTTATTAATGTAATGTAAGTTTTCTTTGTAAATGTAACTACATCTAAATAGCATCAAGTAAAAATGTGTTCGAATAGTTAAATCTCCTTTCATTCTACTAATCGGTGGTATAATTAAGTGGAAAAGATGATACATTGATTACTCGGAAAACGGATAATAGTACATTAACAAGGTATTATGCTTGACTAGGAGACGAATTTGGTTAGTTAATGAGAAATAGGGTGCGATTTAACTATGCTTAAGAATGCGAAAAAGAATAATGAATTATCAAAGCAGTTTATTAAAGAAAACAGCAATACTATGACCGATAAATTATTATAAACACAAATTTTTTAAACGTTCTAATAGCTACATCTTGAAGTTTTCACCCAGGACAGTAGGAATGAAAAATGGCGAACAAGTGATAATTATTTCGTCGAGGATTTACCTACATTGGCCATTTTCCAAGCATTCAATTGTTTTCGTTCTAGTAAAAAGCTTAGATACGAGATTTCTTTTCGATCAAATTTTCGTGAGGTAAATATATCGTGTTTTGGGATGTAGTGTACAACGATAATTGAAAAAGAATTTTTTCTCCCACGTATGTCAAATCTCTTGGTTTTCACGAGCCTAGTAGGTGCGGGGAACTTGGCAATTATATCGGCGTGCTGCTTCAGTGACCTTCTCTGAATGCGGGCATAAAATAATGTCATCCTTTTAATGCCGTCCCGTGTATTTTCCTCGTTCTTCATGCATATTTGATATCCGTCTCGAAGACTAAAATTATGTTTATTGCCTTCGGAAGGTTAACCTCATCGGGATGGCAATCAAGGTTTGTTGGTCTGCTTTGAGCACATAATAAAAAGGGTGAAGTGCATGACTATTACATTTTAGCCACCGGTATTGCCATATTTTTATCTCCAGAGCGTTGATCTGTTCCTGGCAATGTTCGAAGCACTACTAATTTGTATCCTGGAAGGTAACCAGTTGCAGCGGTTGGAAGAAAAAATGTTTTCATTTCCTCTGAAATAATATGATGTTTTTCAAAGTCTCAGAATCATTTATATTAACAACACTTTAGTGATCTTTCACCAAAAATTAATAATGTTACACAGACCAGAGGCTAATAACTCATATTCAAGTTACACATCCTCTGAGTGCAATCTTAAATGTTAAATAGAATATTCAAAGTTGTATACTATTAATGTCGGCAAGTAACAGATGCTTCACTTTGCATTAACATCAGCTGGCTCCATTTGTGTAAGTTACAAGAATTTGTAAAATGACTTACAGCTTACAGAAATGGGCCCCAGGTGTTATATTTGAGAAGGAATATGCTTGCTAATCAGTGCCCCGACTACGAATGATTAGAACAGAGAATGAATAAAATTCGCAGATATTCCATCGGAGATCCTAATGGAATCTTACAACGGTTGGATAGGAATGTACAGGCATGTGTAACGTTGAAAGGTGGTAGCTATGAAAACATGTGAAGTATTGACTGGTTCGATTTCACTAAGCTATTTTACGAGCTCGTACATTATAAATTAGGTTTTTATGAGCATCTCATTTTTCTCTTTGAAATATGAAATTGATATCATTTACTTCTCAGTGCTATATTTCGGGTTAATAGAATTGAAGGTTAATTTTTCATTTTAAGTGGTCATGTTAAAAGGCATGTTAAATTCCATTAATAGTTTTTAAATTTCATTAATTGCCAATGAAATTGATGAGCGAATCAATTTTGCGTACAGTTGCCAAGCCTGAACAGATGCTCGATAGAATTGAAGACGCCGTCATACTCGACTGTGGGTATCGGAATTCCAATTTTTGCGTCTCGTAATATATATAAGAGCTCTTACATCTCATTAAAAAAATGTAACTTACTTTAATTGGTTCCAAATGCAATCTGCAATAGTTGTAATTCATATTAATCTTATAGAACTTGAAGTAAACATCAATGCATTGAAAGATAAGAAACACAACATTGCGGACTTATGCATTCCTTTTGGCTCTAAATTATTCTACAGGCAAATCAAATCCGATAAAAAACCCATTTTCTTGCATTATTCTTGACCGAGAAAGGAGTCATTATATTTCTATCATACACGAACAAGGTTTCGTTAATTCCCGTTGCTTTGGCGTAGGTACTCTCTCGTTGAGCTCGTTACTTGACGCTGAATTTGGTCGAAAATTTTATCACACCATATAAGAAGATTTGAACTAGATTCCCTGCGAAGGTAGTCCAAGTAGATCAGCGCTCCAAGTGTGCGAGGCATTTGTAAGCGGAGCATTGTCGGTCGCATGCATCAATCTCTTTGCATCCGCCTATCTTCCCTCCCTCTCTCTCTCTTTCTCACTCATTCTCCGTCTCCCTGCCTCCGCATTTTCGGCTTCCTGTAGTCCTGGGTGTCACTTTTGCGGCGATAAACCTTGAAGCAAACAATCACAGACACATTGCGGTCGCTAGGTGCTGTACAATGAGCATGCACACGAATGCATAACATCTGTGGCTCACAGCTCTCTGCGTCGGAGTCAATGATGCAACTGTAAGCGGAAAAGCACGGCGTGGTAACATGAATATTTTAAAGGGTGTGTTCCTTGAGGTGTGAGCATTGTTAGCGGATCTGGCTATTGCCAATGGCATTTACGTATCCATGAGTTGTTTGCATTCCAAAAACGTTTCACAATATCGTTAGAATTGTTGCTTTAGGTGTTTTACAAAGTAAAGGCTAGTTTTGAACAATCCATTGAAATTAATAAATATTTGTTGAAAATTTCAGAAATATTTCGAACACATTTAAGCAATGAGCCTTATTTGGCCCCTCATATTTATAGTCCATGTTGTTCAAAATGTCTCATTTCTTCTCTATCTCTCACCTCAATTATCGTAGATACTCCTATAACAGCCATCAGCATGCGCTACTTCTCACCATTACCTCCAGACCCGTTTAATCTTCTTAGAATTATTTACTAATGAATAAAGAATAGTATGATTACTTCTTTTTTCCAGTTTGATTTTTAAGGCCAGAATCCTTCCAACGTCATCTTATCCACACACATCAACGTATAATTTCTTTGGTATACAGTCAAGATTTATTACATTCTCATTGGCTACATATAAAAAGAGTATCTGAATTTTAGAAGGTTAAAATCCACTTTTAAAGTTTTCACTAATCTTCCTCAGCCTCCCTACTCCGTAATTAATTCACCATCTTTCTAGTGCTTTACTTCTAAGTCCATTTCTTTCAAAGATAATGTCAAAATGCATCAATAATTTGTTTTCTCCATTTTACGCTCACCCATTTTGGTTATTAATTATAATTGTAAACCTAATACTTCTTGTGGATCTGCAAGTGATTTTATTTGATTGTAAGTGGAAAAACGACTAATCCCTTATGCTTACTTGAAATAAATTTCACAAAAGCAGTCTTCTGATTAAACTTTAATCCCCAACATTTGAAATGAAAAATTTCCCGCGGGATTCTCATTCTTCTACGCTGAATACCTCATTGTGGCAGGTATCCTTGGACGAATTTCATTTTCAATTTATAAAATTACGCAATCTACAGCCAAATGCCTTTATTTGCATAATTTTTGACGAACATTTTATATTGTATATTCTTCTTTGAATTAATTATGCTTAGAAATTAAGGCAATTTCATTTAAAACTGTATATGGAGGGTTCAGTTTGTTATTGGTTCGTATATAGAGTAAAATATTGTGTGAAAAATAATTGCGGAATACATATTCGTTATGAATAACTCTGGTCACGCCTTTAAAGTTTAACTTTTCACATATAGCATACTTTGCCATTTTGTTTGCCAGAGAACAATAAAGTTTGTGGTTTACATTTATGTATAGATGCTAGGAACTGTATTTTAGCAGACCACGCCTTCCTGACCTCGATTCCACCCACGCTTCTTTCTAAGCAGTATGAATACGGAGTGCCTCAAGGCGGTAACAGTTGACCCCTCCAGACAGTATTCCCATTTCCCTATCGCCTCATTCCCTGGAGTCTCCCCATCCGGAACGCATTCATTTTAATAATATGCGCTACCTACCGTCTGCCCGAGAAGGCCGACCAGGAAAGTTGGGCTTGGGCTTGACCATCGACCGCTAAGACTACGGCCCCTAAAAGCACATAATATTATAAGTTTATTATATGTAAAAACGTTATTATTAAAATATGTGTATCGGGTTTGAAAGTCGGTCTGATAATATTTCTATCAGGCATACCCAGATTTCATCTAAGAGCGAAAAAAATTATAAATTAGAAACATAATGTTTAAAACTTTGTTTCTTGTTTCATTTTTAAGGCTAAAATTAAGTTTAAAACGTATCATTTAAAACTTTTGCAATTATTTTGAACAGTGATTGGATTTTGGGAAAATAAAATCAATAAATGTCAATACGCTTTCACTTTCCACCTGCAGGTCGAAATTTCGAAGGTAAAATGTGAATTAGTTTGTCTTCATAATCATTTATTGCCCCTTTTACACCTCCTGTGCTGCGCATCCAACTCGAAATACATTGAAAATCCTTGCGAATATTTGAAAAAAAATTGCCCAATAGACCCACCTTTTTCTTTAAGCTGCGTATTCTATTTTAAGTTGATAATAGCTTCTACGTCCCCCACACTGATAAAAGATTATTCTCGTCCTCTTCCCTCGCTTGCATAGGATTAATTCTTACATTATAGCGTTGTAAACCCTGCCAGTATCACATTTGCACAAGCTTTTCCCACCTTAAATTTTCGCGTAAAATTTTCTCCACCATCCTTTCCTCCCCAATATTTCCGTCATCGAAATTTTTATTCTTTCTTTCTTTCTTATCCCTCCATGCGTACGCGTCTCACAAATCATCCATGCACGACTTTTTCCTTAAAAACTAAGTGCACGAAGAAATGCTTTTGAATCAATTTACAAATGAAAAGGTAATATTTATTTACCCTAGGCTGTTATTTATATTCTGCTAGTTCACTGTACGTACTGAAGCTGAAAGTAAATTTGAAATACCCGCTCGTGATTTCTATTTCCATTACAAGTGAATGATAGATAATCGGCGGAGAATTTTATGTCTTTCTAGTGCCACCCTCTTGATATAGCATCTGGTGAGACGCCGGGTGTCCACGCGCTGCATTGTGTTCTCTGATGTTAGAGAGGAAAGTTGCTTTCCAAATATGGAAAGCCAGGAAACTTTAAATGGAGACCTTGACATGCTGAGACCCTCATCGAGATGTTGTCCTTTGGGGTTAAGTAATTTACTCGCGCGTTACATCCGGTGCGGATCGAAGACTTGGGACATTGATTGGTCGGATATTTTGATCGAGCCCTCGTCGGTTCGTGAATGGCGGTGAAGGTCAAGAGGTTTGGCCATAGGATTTATCTCCGGATGTTTGCTCTTTATTGGTGGACTCCCCATCAGCCAACGATTACCGAAGAGTTGTTAATAGCCAACCGTTGTGTTCAGGTGATGCGTCGAAGTCGCGACTCTAAGCTATTTAAATTCGAATTCAGTTTGGCGTCCTGAGACGGTTGTGTTTTTTCTATGGATTTTCTCATTACTATGAATTCTGTCTTCCACCAATAGTCTAATAATCAGTGTAACCATATTTTTCAAGTGCTTTCACATCCACAAGTTTATTCAACTATGCTTTGCATTGCACCTGGAAATTCATCATTCAATGTGATAATAACTTTTACGCTTCAAATTTTTACCGATATCAGAGGACAGACATTGGTTTTTCTTATACTCTTCATGGCAATAATTTCATAATACGATCACGCCCTAGAGGCAGGAATGATTTTCCTTCTGCCGGAGCAAATCTCTCTTTGAATGTTCATGAAGGGTGAGCAAGTGCAGAGTGAGTCGGTGCAGTTCTTCCTTTTTCATACTTCATCTTCATCTTCATGCCTGTTACTTCGTTAACTTGATTTATATATATATATATATATATATTAATGAAACTAGGCAATTATGTCTCGTATGACTAAATAAACCCATAAGTTTTTCATGCCTCTGAAAAGTTCGCAAATGATAGTGAATAAAAACTAAATCAGAAAAACACCACAGTCGGAAAAATGGATAAGTAATATCTTAAGTCAGACTAAGGTTGACCAGTCACCTGGGAAAACACGGGAAACATGCAACAAATTCCTTGTCGCCGAGGTGTGTCTGCCATAGCTGTTTAGGTACGTGAGCCTCATTTCATAACTTTTTGGATTTCGTATGAGTCACTCGCAGTGCTGAAGCTTAAAAAAACTATATTCAAGAATATTTATTGCGAGAAAATAACAAATAAACGACCTTGCCCGTATATGGATTCAATCCAGCGACCTTCACTGTATGTACGTAGACGAACATTCCACCCAACGGAAGGATTGAATCGGCGCGTGCATTGGTGCGGAAGAGAATGAACCAATACATTTGTGAGGTGGTTAAAATCGAATGATATACCTTTTTGTGAAATTGCTGTTTTTAGGAGTTAAACGTTATAATCATACACATGTCCAGCAAAGAAAGGATTTCGAAAGAGGCAGCTTCACGCTAATGAAAATTAAATCTCTGTGAAAATGGACGCAATCGCTTAATTTTTCGATTTCGATGTCTAGTAGATTGCTGGCATTACTTGATTGCGATTAGTTTTTTAATTAAATTGAAGGAATTCGTCATTTTCATTAGTACGTAGATTTAGAGGCAGAATACTCAATTTCAATTAGAATTACAGATATTCCACCATGCAGAGGTTAGTTTTGCAAGGTTCATTTTAGCTAATACGCACCAAATAAGCCTCCAAAATTTTGAATGAAAAGCATTTTTAAGTCATATATTTTTTTCTTCAGGGTTACACTACTTAATTCCATCCAAAATTGTTGCCCTCTTCTTCAACTTCTCCTTTTAAGTCGCATTATTTATACCATCCCAATATTGGTTAAAATCTCTCAAATCGTCTGATGCATCCAATTTGTCTACCTTATTCGTTTCCCCCTATTAATTTCCTCTTTTTCATTTTCATTTTCCTCTTATTCAAACGTTTTTTTTCCGATTCTTAGCTTATTTTTTCTTCCTTCAAGACGACGCGTCGTCTTAATGCTCATACTTACTTCTCCGCCAAGTTTTTCAGCTATACTATGTAGCGTTTTAAATTAAACTTTTCATTATTGTATTTGTATTTATCTTTATAGACGATGATTTGCATTCCTTTTATAGTTAATTCCCTCTTTATTGAGGCAATTTTACTCCTAAAATGTTGATTTTATACCGTCTTTAAAAGTTTACTCAGAAATGTAACGAGAGGTTTATAGAGTGCTATTATTTATTACTATACAAGGTCGCATGTAATAAATATACTGATAGTAAATGGAATAATTATCACGGTAGATTGGTAACCGAAATAGATAGCGTTCAATGAATAGCAGTAAAGTTATGAAAAAAATATGTTATGACATATATTACAGTGTGTTTCGATTGTTAGAAAAACGAGATAAGTTATCATTTTCGCACGCTGATTTTTTAAATACAGGTTACATTTACAGCTTAAATTTGAGACAGGTTACTTAAAAGATGCTGAAAACATTAAGAGCCCCATTATGCCACGGTTGATTGAATCAAAAATAAAATCAGAGAGATGGTATGGATGGGAGAACAATAATGAATATCATATTTTACACTTATGATTAGGATTTTGCTCAGTGTCAAGGGTGGGATATTTAATTGGGATATGCAGAATAATTTGTGGACGGTTTAGCATGCTATTCTAAGTTTGCCCTCAAAAAGCTCTTCGTAAATATTGGCATACCTGCAAATGGCGCATAACTAAAACGGTTGTTCAAAACCATTTGGCATATAACACAGCTTTTGTACCTACATTACTTCTATTTCGACTATTGTTAATGATATAACCTGTAAAATAGTTACTTACCATATTTGCTTACATTACTTACCCAATTTACCGGGGCGAGATTGGGAATGTACGAGTAAAGGACCTTCTTACACATAACCCCTAAACATACATAAGAGAAAGATATTTGTCAAGCCCTTTGTGGAGGACACCCAACTAAACGGAAATTAAACCCGTGACCTCTGAGTTGGCAGCCGAGGACGTTAGTTAGAATTCGAAGAGGATAGCTGATATCTCGTCTGCAGTCGCTCTCTGCCACAAACCCTAGCGGCGTCTTTCATGGTATCTCTTAGGTACAGGAGATTATATGTTCTCTGTTGCGTCCATTTACGTTCAGAATGCTGCCACAGTACTTAAGGTGTTTATATATATATATATATATATATATATATATATATATATGAATAATTTAACCACCTATGCACGTATGCACCTATGCATGTATGTATCTAAGAGAGGGTAGCACCTTGAAAAGCGTATTTTCTGAATCATTTGCCATTATACTGTTGTAGATAAAAACAGAGAAAAACTTAAGTCAACTCTATACCGATTTTTTTTCTTTCCAGTCGATTTCGGGGTCCCACTTCTAAGAGGATCCAAATAAGGCGCTTCTGTTTTCTCATCTACATCCTAAGTACCACGGCACGAGAGCGGCAGAATTTTTCCTCTCCAGAAAGCAATTAAACCAACACTTCTGTCATATGCATTGATAGTAATTTTATCGCTGAAATTGCGTGAATTAAATGTGAATCAAGGCGTAATTTTCTAGAATACCATGAAGGCCATGCAAAGAAAGGTTTTAGATTGTATCCGGTAGTTCAGCGGAGTTTTAGAGGGACTTTCGTGGCTTACAAATCGAGAAAGATGTCAAGAAAACAAGTCCTCATGCGCTTGAGATCGATTCAGCGAATTTCCACTACACCAGAGCTATAGAAATTAAGCAATGAGAAACGTATCTCTTTATTCTTAGGTGAGCAGAAAAATTTAGCTACATAATTTAAGGTGGTAGCGCGCTTATGTGTTTACATCAAGACGAAAATGCTCAAGTAGCCGTAACAACGTGTATAGATATATTGATTTAACAAATTTATTCCTGTTACATTAATTAAATCTAAAGTCTCATGTGAAAGTAAATTGAACTTAATGAACTTCTTTAAATACATTTTTAAGTAATTATTTGGCACTTATCTAATATAAGAACAGGGGTGTATTGCGCCAGATAATAAAATGAAGAATATTGGTACATCCACCTTTGTTGTACATTTTATTCGACTAAATGTGGAAAATATTTAACAGAAACGAAATGTAATTTTCCTTTACCGGCTTATTTAGTACATATAACCACTAAGATGCCAAAAGCATTTCGATTGCAATTTAGGTTGATAAGTAGTAAAATGTGTCGAAAACTCATTTTTCAATGAGGTTTTCTTTTATTAATCTTGGAAATTTTCTGTTAAGTGTGATGAAATATTGGTTTGAAGGAGGGACACAATCTGTGAGTCATATATGATTCGTCAGAATTTAACCTTCAGGAATAACCAATTGTCTTTGCCATTCCATCTCAAACAATGGACTATATTTCTGGAAATGCAGGCAGTTACGGACTAAAGACAGTAATTGTCCCTTTTTAATTTCTTATTCAAACTTTGTAAAAAGTGGGATTTCTATACAGAGAAAATATTGGTGAGAAATCAAGATTTATGAATTTTGTAATAATTAATACTTTTAAAACCCTTAATAATGATTTCCACAGCGATAAAACAAAATATATTTTAGTTGTCTGAAATTTCTTCTTCTACAATTTAAAACTTCATGAAATCCAGGGTTACCCAGCTATGATACAAAACAATTCTCTAGTATGGTAAGTTTGTTGGGATTTTTTCAATTATAGTATTTCTCTTCATATAAATCTGAAATATCTTGCATTTCTATCAGAGTACAGTAAGTTTTGAGAGTGGGCGTCCAGAATATGTTAAAAAGTGGCTAGAGCTCCATCGATGAATCTATTGAATTCATTGAATATTTTATTCATTAATGACAACTTTCTCATCTAAATATAGCGTACCAGATATTTGTAGTGCTATTAACTAATGAATGATAGCAATGGTTTCTAATGCCTGCCTTCATGAGAAATATATAGATTGGGCGTCTTTCATTGTGCAACGTATTATTTTTAAATCCATACTGTCAAACTTGAAGATGGTTAATAACGTTATCACAATAAAATAATGAAAGTTACTGGAAGAAATTTACTTTATTAAGGTTTTTCATTTAACCTTCAGCGTAACTTTTTCTTTGACTATATAATGTACCTAGATATTCATCGCCGTTAGCAGTCTAACAATTAAATTTAAGTTTTGAACAGTATAGAATATATTATGCATTACGTATTGCGTAGACTTCCTCTGGTTTGTCCTATATAATTTTCTTGTTCAGTGCTCCATGGCGCCTACTTGTTTTCTTGCCATAGACCCACTTCTGTTCTTATCTCTTCACGCTTTACCTAATGCGCTTTTTTAAAATCCCGCTACCTCTCAATACATCCTCCCTCCCATTCTATCAGTCTTCGGATCACACCAAATAACTTTCTCTCTTCCTCCACCTGTTGTAATGCTTCGTCGTTGATATTCTCTCTGCCCAATTTATTTTCTCAATTCTACTGCCCACCTAAATCTCAAAAACCTCCAAAATATGCTTCTATTTCCTGAAAGACGAGGTTTCGAATGCGTACGTCTTCATTTACTGAAACCCTTTTGAACACCATTAATTTATTTCCTGTATTATCTCATATAGCCAGTGTAGTTTTTCCCCATAACTCCTAACAATTTTATTATCTTTTCGAATGAACTTTTCTGTTGTTAAGTAGTACTCTTTACATTATTCTCCCGGCCTCTTTGCAATCGTTCTTCCATTTGCTTTTCTCTTTCATCTTTCTTGTGGTCTTTAACTCTTTAGTTCTCACAGTGCTGACCATTTCTATTGTTTCCTCTGATGCTCTTTCTTTTTCAACCCTCAACACTTCCCATTCTTTTTAAACACGCTTAGAAATTTATTTGGTTTTCCTTGTTTTCAACCATTTTTGCTCCCCTATATATTTTTAAATTCCTCTTTTGCATTCTCCTATCTCTCATGTCTATTTTAAATTGTTAATAGCTGTCCAATTCTACTAAATGATTGTCCGAATTTCCATCAGCTCGCGGTCAATTGTACGAGTTGGTGACGCTGTTCCTAATCAATGCTTAAACATAATTCTAAACAACTGGAATCGTCCTCTTTTATGGTTTTAAAACCAGCGGTTAGTACTCGATTGACTTCCCTCAGCAATCATTCTTAGTTCCTAAACCCTTGTGTTTATACTTCCCTTTCATCTTTCCGTTTGTCTATCGCTGCAATCTAGGTAATCCTCTAAGAGTTTCCATTGTAGGCACTTTCCCAATTATTTCTCCTAATTAAACATGCAAATAATTTAATCCATCCACCCTACGACTACTTGTCATCATATAATACTGGTGGGACTATGATTAGATTGGCCGGCCCTGCTTTTATTATTATTAGGTAATCTACCGGTTAAGGTAGGTTTTTGGATGGACACAACTATCAAATAAACATTTTGTGACTCCCCACCTAGCAAACTAATCTATATCAGGTCCCTCTTCATCTCGGTGTACTTCTTTCCTCCCTTCATCCCGTCCAACATCCCTATCCTGTTCCTACCCTTACCTCGCTTGCCCAACATTCTCACCTCTATTACCCTCTTCAACATTCCACTACCGCTCAATACGCCTTTCATCCATTTTTCCTGCCTCCATAGGATTTCTCTCAACAAACCCCTCTCCTCCCCCACCATTTCTAGTACTTCCTCGTTTGTTTTCCTTTCGGTCCATTTCACCTTCTCCATTATTCTCCACACCCATATTTCAAAAGCCTCCAATCTACGTCTATCCTCCTGCTTCAGCGACCACGTTTCCGCGCCGTACATAGCTACGCTCCATATCAGAGTTTTTACGAGTCTTGTCTTAACATCCCTACTCAACGTCCCCGTCATCAACTCCCTCCTCCTTGAGAAAGCCTCCTTGCCTAGCGCAATTCTTCTCCTTACGTCCCTACCACTTTGACCGTATTGGTCCAAAACACTTCCGAGATATGTAAAATGCTCTACCTGCTCTATTTTTTCCCCGCCTATTTTAATACTTAGCTTAGCCTTTTTCTTTCTGGAAAATCGCATAACCTTTCTTTTATTAATATTGATTCTCATCCCATATTTATCGCACTGAACCTCGAATTCACTCAGCAATGCTTGCAACCCCTTGGCTGACTGAGCAACTAATGCTTGGTCATCAGCAAACCTAACCGGTTTTACGAATTATCTCATCCAATTGTATTTTATCATTCATCTGCTCTAAATTCACTACCCATCACCCAATTTCGTATTCAGTAATGTTGCCACTTTACGTCGACTCTCCTCCCTTCAATATAAATTTCTCTGCCAGCATCGGTCCATTAATCTCCGCTGTCTCTCCTGTTCGCTTCACACAAACCTATCTATACCTACCTTCTCCATTTCTCCCTTGATGTTTTTTTTCTAGCTTCAATGCCATTATTTTAATTGTTACGGTTTTCTTCTTAGTCATCTTTGACACTGATTTTCAGGTTAATGGTGTAAGGATTACATGAGATGATGACCCCGCAGGCCTGGACTCTCTCATTTAGGGGCACGACACCGGGCCCAGTTGGCCGATTTCCGCAGTTGTCTGCAGGAATTCATTTTCTTTTTGTTTCCTTTCATAGTATCACGGGAAAGATAATTGAGGTGGCATCCAGTTTCCTTCTTCGAGTGTGTTATGATGGTTACACCATCAGTTGAACGAGCTACCTCTCCTCTGGCTCCTCCCCTTCAATCTTTTTGGAATTTTGGAGTAATTATCAGTTTCCGTGTTATTAGAGCTCTATGGTTCATTGAAATGCGCCAGCTTTTCCATCGTCTAGGTCACAATCAATGGAAGATGCATTAAAAGCGTACGACATTTTATTACGCCATGTTAGGATACAAATGCTTTAAGAATATGTTCCTATGCATACATATAAGTTAAATAAATAAAGAGAGTAGATAGATCTAGACTACCATTAGTTATAGTTTTGTCTTTGGAATGCTGAAGCAGAAGGCAACAGGTATACCTTCAACGTGATGGTGGCTGAATTAGAAACGTTTCATGGAATACCAACATTATATGCTAATCTGCCAACTCATCGAGCAATTTAGAAAATGATACCTAGATGATAAATGCCAAAATTCAGCATTGTTTCACTGTGTGAAAGGATTGTTAAGTATAGCATACGCAGTTTTGTGAATTACAGTAAATTATTGAAACCAGAAATCGGAATCTTTTATGGTTAAGATGATTTCCTTAAGGCTTGAAGTAGTACATGCGTATATTCATACGTATATTTTTCATGTGTTACTACAAATCCATACGCGCATTCAAAAGTTGCTTACCAATGTGACACGGTCTTCACAAAAAATGTATTGACACTTGGCGTCTAGCATTTCCCACCACTGTGCCAGCGGTGTACTCATCTCGCAGACAAGTTCAATATTGCGTTCCTTTTAACTTCCCAAAATTACTCCTGCGGTCTAAACGGGGGCCAAGTGAGCAAAAGGATGAATAAAAGCGAACACTTGTAAACACTTCAAATAAAATTAACCGGCTCCCAGCGGGAGCAGTCCCTGAAGTCTTCATCGCGCATAAAGAAGTCAAACCCAACGCGTGCGCGATGAAAGCAACGGCTGCCGTGTCCAAGTAGGGTCGGAGTGGCGGCGGAGCGAATGCTGCCGTACCTTCGGTCCAAGCGACGGCGTAGGTACTTACATTCGCACTTAGGTTGTCGAGGGCGCTCGCGTGTGTCCTTGAGGAGAGGGCTTCGAGATGTCGAGCGATCGGTGGGAAGCTGAGAGGGAAAGGAGACCGGTTGGCGAACGTTGAACGGAACAAGCGATTGTGAAAAATTCATGCGAAAGATATCCCGCGTCTCCCGAAAAATACTCGGGAGGGATGGCGGTATGCCATAAAATTTTTTCCACGCGTTAAAAACATGCGGTTGTGTTAACCTCGAGGTACTTGGCTGATCGTGCTCTGATTTTTAAGTTTCCTCCGCTCGAAGGGACTTCGATCAATGACGGCGCACCCTTCTAAAGAGTATGGAGCCCAGCACACGGTGCGCGCGGACTGTAGTCGTGGGATCCAAGAAAGGGAAAGGGAGCGCTCGTGTTCCACCCGTTCAGAGGCCTGTCCTTTTACCCTTAAGCTCAATCCGACGATGAAGTGCGTCAGCGCACGTTATTTTGATCCACTGCCTGAATTTTTTGGTTTGTATCAGTGTAGATTCTTGTGTAATTTTTTGGGATAGATTAGAAGTTTTCATTGTACAAAGGACTCATCGAAAAAATGTACGAAGAATCATGCTTGACTAATTCATTACCGCTTGGCGAACGCGTGTGCTAAAGTTCTCTTTTTTCTATTACATATAGGCGATTACCGATCCTATTTAGTGTAAGAGGAGGAGTTGATCGCAAGAAGATCGCGTGTAAACTCGATAAGCGTCAACTCTCTTGATATTTCCACCTTTTTACATTCAAAAGCAAATTAAGACCTCTCAGCTTAATAGTGTCATCTCAATATTAATGCAGCTATTTTAGTCATTTAAAATTACTAAACAGCATTATCTTTGGATTAAACATTTCCCAGTGAACGCTATTTTATTTAAAAGGTTGGATTTTATCAGTGGAAGGAAAACTGCAACATCCGAGAACTGCACTTAAAAGCTGTCTAACTCCATCAAAATGAATTTAAAATTTTACCAAATGATTGAATAGAGGATGAAGAAAAAATTAAACTTTTTTTGGAGCACTTGATTAAGTAATATAAAATAAACCAGGAATTAGGGGCTGAATAATTCGCAGTACCTACTCTTTTGGGTGGAACTTGTTACAGCTGTCAAAAGGCTCCAGATATACAGGTATTTTAGTTCACGAAGCCTTCGGCATTTCCAACTAAAAATAAAACACCGACGAGTAGTGATCCTCCAAAACATTATGGTCTATGTATGTAAATAACATTATTACAGCTTAATTATTAAAATAATCTCGCATGCATAAAATTTTTCATTTTCATTAGCTACAATTATATAGGTATAATTTTTAATATGCAATAATACGTAAATATAGAGCCTAGCGTTATATTACTAAAAAATACAGTTTTATGGTAGTGAGAAGAGCGTGTAGTCGGAGGCTCTTAAACCTGGGTATGGGAAAATATGGGAAAAAATAAGTTTGATAGAGCAAGATCAACAAAAAAGTGTTAAATTTGTTAGAAAAAGGATGGAGGAATTTGAATAAGGGAGAAAGGCTGAATGGAAGGTATTTACGGGGAGGGGTACGTTGGAGCTTGTAGTTAAGGGAGAATTTTTGGTTCGAAGGAAGGAGGGGGGAACTTATTGGTATTTAATGAAGGATGAAAGGGGCTATGTAGGGCTAAAGAAGAATCTAATAAAGAGAGGGCAATCATAGTTTGACTTTGTAAGAGATCCGTTTTGACTACACGATTATATGGATAACTTTTAAGGATCATTGATTGGGTGTAGTAAATATATTGACTTTAAGTAGCCTACACTTACACTAAACATAAGTCTCCATATTTGCTTATCCGTAGGATTCGTATTACTTAAAATTTCAAACAAATATGGCAAGGAAAAAACCTGTCGTATTTTTATGACTTACGGAGAATTGAGAGGCGATGCCTGCTTGATTTTTTTTTCGTTTTGAATTTTTCTTTTATATTTTCGCTAATATTTATGCGCCACCTTAGGGATATAATTGCATCGCTGAAACGATTTCATTATTCTATTGGCCATAGGATGAAGCAAGTATGCGCAGAGGATTTTTTATTTAAAAACTTTATATTTAATTATTTTTTTCATAAAAATACCAAACCTATATAGGAATCCTTTAATTAATGTAGAAGCCGCCTTGTGTGTTTAAGCTATGGGGAGAGGCAAGAAAGAGGAAGCACTGGGTTGATCGAGTGCTCTCTGTTGTAGAGTGAACTTCTGAGGAGCAAAAGGGAACATAGAGAGGGAGTTCCAAAAGAGAACAGGAGTGTTGAAGAACCATAAGATATCAATTTTGAGAGAGATCATTCAGTAAAAATGTCCCTTTAGCACAAGTAAAATCATAACGACTATTAGGAATTCTGAAGTAGGGATCTTGTTTGTCACAAATAATCCGTGAAAGATTGAAATTTATATGAAGCTAAATCATTGACAATTTCGCTAACAAAATCACGAGAATTGTTCAAACCCCGCGGTTTCTTGGCTGGTTGGGTAAAATATCAGTGGCATATTAAGAGAGTTGGAAAGAAATGTAGCGATTGCAGTCGTACCTTTAATGAAGGTAACACACGCAGAAATTAACGCTAATTTATGTATGTTTTATCTTCTCTTTATTTCTATTCCTCTTTCCTTAATTCTCTAAACTAAATCATACTGTACGCATGTCAAATCGTGGTTTAGTTCATTGCATATTAACGGTTTATTCGGGTAAACATTCATTTTTAATTTGAAATGGATGAGTGATATAAATTCTTTGCGAATGACATTTGTGGAGCTATCTAGTGCCACCTTCAACCCGAACGCAAGAGTGGCATAACTCACACGTTCCGTATCGCTTTCCTCGGTGTAATGTTACGAAAGTCGCCTGAGCGTGCTGAATGCTCCGGATCGGCGCCTTCGATTGTTATGATAAGGCCAGTAATGTTCGCGTTACATAATCTGGGCCTTAGCGGGGAATTATTCGAGTGTGTGTGTGTATGTGTAATGCCTCAGAGGGAAAAGTGTGCTGTGCAACGCAACCTCACATCGTCGAGCGCCCTCCGTTGAAACAAAGACTCTATAAAAATTTCATTTTATGACCCGAACGCCTATTTACATGATCAATTGGTTAGCAAGTTCCCTTTCTAGAAGAGGTAACTCTCACTTCTCATGTCCTCCGATCTCTTCCGGAAAACGGAGTGGTCAAGATGTAAGCATTTAAACCATGCTAAGTGATCAAGTTTTTCATTATCTACTCAAAATATCTCCCATCGGTGGAGTACGATTTTGTCAAACTCACCGGTCTCAAAATTCAATGCGTGCTGAGTCTGAAACATTTTCACACCCCCATGGATTTCTTGCTGATGAACACAGACCGTTATTTTCATTTCAAGTGGTTCTAATTAGGATTTAATACTTGTACAAATTGAATAAACATTCGCTCATATTAAACCAGTAAAATATAAAAGCACTCAATCGTTCATTTTTTTATAGAATATAATTTAAAATAAACTTTGACCTTAAAAAGACCAGGCGATTAAAGTAATGCATAAAAATGTAATTTTGCAGAGGATAGAATGTGTTCAGAATAATTAAATACCGTTATGATTGGTAAATATTTGAAGGGATCGTGCTATTATACATTGTATATAACCAATATTTTCCTTCTAAACATTTCCAAATATTTCAATCATATACTCATTTATGATGCTCATAACCAACCTTTCGTTTCTCGTTGCATTCCGCGTTTCAAAGGTTTATGCATTCATATCGTTGTTTCAGTACTCCATTCTTGAACATTCTTTTCCGTTATTTCCATCCAAGCTTCATATTACTGACTGCACTAGACATTGTAGTAAAACACCTCAAGATTTGCGTTTGATAAATGGATTAAGCCAAATTGTATTAAATTTCTGACTTTCCGCTTCTCAGAAGAAAAAGAATAATACCATACTCACTGCCTCGTGAAACTACTAAACCTGCGTATTTAAGGGAATATGGGAAATAGAATGGCTCAAGTAAATATAGCAAACCGTAATCCTATAGACGTAGTATGAATAAGCACTAAGTAACAATGGATTAATTTTTAATTAGGCGGATGATCTGATCACGTGATGCGAATAGCTTTTCTCCCCTCGCTTTTTTTCCCATAATCTCGCCATTGTCTTTCTTCTCTTACACTTAATAGTCATTAGGTTTAATTATAGACGTTTTTCTTCACCCTATTGAACATGATCACTGATATATTGACATAGGTCACCCATTTTTTTCCATTTTTATTTTCTTCTGGTACCAACATCTTTTCCGTCGTCACCATTCCACGACCCAGCAAATTACAAGATTGGTTGAACAGATCACTTTCGGCTTCAACATTCACAAGCACACCCAAGTAGCCTTCCTTGATCTCCAAAGAGCCTTTGACAAGGTCTGGCACGCTGGCCTGATACATAAACTGCTCAAAACTGATATATCAATGTATCTAACTAAGATCATCCACTCTTTTCTTACTAACCGCACGTTCTTTGTAGCTGTTAACAATGTCAGATCAACTACCCGATCCATCAAAGCAGGCGTCCCTCAAGGAGCCATTCTATCACCCGTTCTTTTTAACTTTTTCATTGACGATCTCCCCTCACACCCAAAAACTGAAAGCTACCTCTATGCGGATGACACTGCTATAGCATCAACTTCCTTCGACCCAAATCATGCTGCAGAAAATATCTAAGAACACTTAGACAGCATAGAAAACTGGATGAGCGAGTGGAAACTTACCTTAAACCCAACAAAATGCATCAACGTCAATTACGCCAGAAAATGGAAGAAACCTAACAACACCCCCATTTACTACGGCAAGGAAAAGATCCCCCAGACATCATCGGCCAAATTTCTTGGTGTACAACTGGACAAGAAACTCACTTTGCAAGCACACACCCAATATGCACTTAACAAGGCCAACGTGGCCTTTTTCTCAATCTATCCCCTCATAAAGCGCACGAGTCCCCTCCGTCTTCTTACTAAGGTACTTCTGTTCAAATCCATGATACGACCTATCTTAACCTACGGTTATCTAGCCTGGGGATCAGTAGCTGCAAAACACCTGAACAAACTGACACGCTTTCAAAATAAAATCTTGCGAACTCTTTCTAACGCCCCTTGGTTCGTCCGAAACTCAGACATTCACAAGGACCTCAAAATACCAAACCTACCTACCTATCTAAGAGACATAGCCCTGTCATTTCAGCAAGCAATAGGAAATACTGGTAACCCTCTCATAGAACCTTTATGGGACTATTCTGATAATCCCCATTTTAAATACAAACGTGCAAAAAACAAGTCTAAATGAATCCTAATAATCACCAAATAGTATATTCGTTAGCTTAATTTCGCCCTTAAGCCACCTATATCACACAACCGTTTATGAGCATAGCTGGGTATCGGTATAAAATGCGCCAAACGGCGCAGTACTTAAGCATCAGTCAATTTTACCTGATGATGTTATGCTATAACGAAACCTGAGTTGTAAAAATTAAAAAGTTTATGTGGAAAAGTAAAGTGGTTTGATTATTAAAAGTCAGTAAACACATTATGTTATATGTTGTATAAAGTATGATTTAATAGGCTAAGATATCAAGAGAGAAGCCAAAGACTAGGTTCCAAATCAACTCTATTGTCATCTCATTTGCTTCTGAGATAATCTGATCCTCTGTGAGTTCATACCGCCACCTCGGACATTAAAACAACTTTTCCCTACCTTAATAACCATAACCGTTTCTTGCATATTCCCTGCTCTATAGTCTCCTCTGATTCGTCAAAATATCTTTAGCCTTTAAAGACACTGGAAAATCACGTTACAAGAGGACATTTCGGTAACTCAATTGGTTGCTTGGTTAAATCACTCGGCCGGAAATAAAGGGGACCTGGGTTCGTGTCGCCGTCGACATGAATGATTCTGAAACTGTAAAATTGCTGCTTCGCGATACTTGTTAGTGGATGATTCCTTTAAAGTAACTGTTTCGGCATCTCCCGCAGTTCTCAGTTGAAGTACCTACCCTTATCGCTGTAGATGCAACAGTCACAACTGTCTCCCCTCTAACTTTACTCTTGTCGAACTTTTCAATCAGAACTCCATCTTCGCTCATGGCGGTCGCATAAATCTTGGCTCACCCGCCGCAGTTAATTCGGTTTTCCCCGACAAAATGCGTTTAGGAAGCCTGTGCATATATTTGTACACGCGTGGATTTCCTTTCGGAGTTGCAGACGTGCAAGCGTGGCTATTTTGTGAAGATTCTACATGTAATAAATCAATTTATCCCACCGTTGTTTACTCGAAATTATCCTTTAAGCTATATTTTTCTCTTTTATCTACTGTCCTAATTCCTTGAATGCAAATTATGTGATTTCTATCTATCATTTAGGAAAAAATTAAAGTATCGAATCAACTTCATAAATCAAAATTCACAAATGAAATAATGCCTTCAAAATATAAAATATTTATAGTAAACCTACCTATAGAGCAGTACATTTTATCTGCAACAAATTATCAGTTGGCATGGAATTATTGTAATAGTTTAATGAAGACGAACGCAATAAACTTAATGATGTTGTTTCCCTAATGACCCGCAATTAAATCCATGAAGAATGATCAGTAAGTCAATAGTATCTTCTCCTCTCACTGGCTAATTGCCATCGCAAGGTTTTCTCTTTTCGTTATGTTATCTAAAAAAATAAGAATGGGTAGCCTTGCTTGCATTATTCTTATAATTGCGGAATGTTTCCTTTCACTTAAAGTTTTGAGTGGCGTATTCTCGCTTTTTAAATACAAGGATCATGCTGCTAAAGAATTTATTACTTATATTGCGATAATAATTCAATTGTTTTAGCTGCAAATAAGTTCGCATTTAATTTCGAAAGTTGATTCTGATGATGTATGAGGAAACTTAATGAAATAATTTTATCTTATTACAATGTGAATATTTTATTTTGTTATCTCTTGTCCGATGCACACTCATAAATAGATTTCCACGCTGTAGTTGTATTATTTTGCTCAACTTTATGAATGTAGCTTACACTTCTCTCACTTCTCTCGCTTTTATCCACAGCTCTTCCGTGGATGGTCATTTTGTTAGTAACTTGAAAATTCGATGGAAATTTAATTAATTTGAAATACGGTCATGAGTAATTGAAATATTTACTGAATTAGATATTTTTTAAATGTTGGAAACAAAGTCTTATATAATCTTAGTGTCTACTAATATACTGACTTAGAAAACATAATTTAATAAAAAGGCATAACTTAATTTCATATTTTGTCTTGTCTTAAGAGGGTATAAAAAAACCATTTACAAGGAAATCAATCCGAAGGTCGGTTTGGTAGGTGACGGTAGAATTCACCCGGTGCTAAGCCCGACGGCGTATGAAATTCACGCATCAGGGTAGGGGGGCCAGTTCCTTTCCCTGTGCCGGTTAAGGTTTCCCAGGAAGCTGTGGTAACTAAAATATCACATAGATTAGGTGGAGCTGCAGGTGCCCTGAGAGACTTGACGAACGGAAATCGAAACCGGGCCCTTCGGTCAGTAGTCCAACGCTCTTCACCGGGACTACCGCGACCCACCTTAGCGGATATATTATCTTGAAAATTGAATGAAAGTTTCCTTTGTAGGAAATTTTCAGAATAAATCGTTTAGCCAAAAGAAAAGGAGACATTTTAGGTAGAATTTGTCATGAATAATATTTCCTAAGTCAATACATATGAACGGAGTTAGTAAATAATACTCATATTATTAAATTTGAAAGTGTCCTCAAGTAAATTAATCTCTGCTGGCTTAAATCTCGGTAGGCTCCTATCCGTTTTATTCTTAATGAATATGCTGAGCATAAAATTCACCAAGTTTAATGTCAGTTAGATTAATGAATAGAAACAAGCGTGCCCGTGAGACCTCAAAACGTGCATTTCAATTGAAATTTAGACTTTTCCTGGAAACATTTTCGCGAATGAAATGCTCTCCCATTCCCTACATAATGAAAAAGTTAAGAAAGCATGTATTAAGCAATGGCATTACTTGATGTTTTTCTTTTTAAGTGACCTATATTTTCAAAATTCACGAAAAATTGTGTCAGTGGAAAGGTAAGTCTCAATTAATGCTTCCTTATTTTAGCATTCATTCGCTAGGCTACGTTTTTTGTCACTCTGGTGCAACTCGCGTTCCGAAAATTAAATACTAGTGGTTGACGATCTTTTCTTTCTCTGAGCAGCAATGACCGTGTGCGACAGAAAGAAACTACTGTGAATTTCATTTACGCCATGGTGGAACTACGTCATGATTTGCCAAGGAGAACGTTGGAAAACTAGGACGATTGCATCGCGTGCCAAGAGTAATGACGCGTGTGCATAAACAACGTCCTTATTTTGATGTTAGAGATTTTACTCGAATCGATCTTCTATCTCTTATCCTATTGCAACATTATATGGAGTCTATGTTTCCCACGGAAACATACTATATTAAGTTTTAAAAGTGTCAATGTAATGAATTTTTGCGAGTCTCCATAACGATATTGTTACAATTTCGGAAGTCATCTTTTGGTTTATTTACGAGAATAGGGATTATTTATAACGGAAAGGAGGTCGATTTAGATGAGCTTACCCAAAAGTAAATTTTTCAGAACTCTTGAGAATATATATCAGCATTGAAATTTGAATTCATGTTTTAACAATGAAGATCGTTCTTGCCCTTATAACGACAATCAGACGTGTGTAAAAGTTAATCATTTCTGTGAAATTATCATGGAAAGGTTTTCATTGTATTCTTAAAAAACACTATTTCTAGGAGTAATATTGAAATGAATCGGGTTTACATAAACAGATTATTATCATGTCTATTCATCACTGATGAAGGACCCCAACAGATCTTGTTTTCATCAGGAATTGCAAGGCAACATATTTTCCTATTTCCTCGTTTCATTCCAAATACCCGCACATTCCCCTTGCGGTACGATTATCAAGATGCCTTATCACACTTGACCTTTATCACTTAGAAATGTATCGGGTAGTGGGAAAGACCTAGTGTGAAGGACGTTCTCCGTCGCGTCGGGGAAAGTGGGAGTTCGACGGAGTACGACTGCGGTGGACGAAATGTGAGAGGGGATTGATGAGGAGTTGAGATAGCACTAGAATACGAGTACCGTGCCATTTTTGGACGATCCTTGCAGTAGCCGTCGTAAAAAAACAGAGAAGAAAATCCAAGGGGCCAAATCCCTTTTTATAACAAGCAAAAATCATTGTAAAACCTTGAAAAAGTTGAACATTATGTCAAATTTTAAACTATAGATATTTCCACGCACCCTCTAGTAAATGATTTTTATGGTCGGGGAATTGCAGACATTGAAATTACCTTCGAGTGTGTTATTAATATTGTTTTTATCTTATTGAATTCAAAGTTATTACTACCCCACCCCGTTGGATTCGAAAATGTATCCGCGCCTTCAGGCAGCTAAGTTCTCGTACTCCTCCGCTCCCGCGGACAATTTCCTTCGGGTGGATCGACAGCTGAGAGCGGGCGTGTGTCTTGGCGCCGAGTCACACCCACTAGCGAGTGATCCGAGACTTAAGACGCGAAACGTCAGTCGTGGCGTTGAAAATCGTCGCGCCATTTCCCCTCCCGCGCCCCCTCCTCAAATTCCTCCACGTGCATCCACCTCGCGGCGCTCTCTCTCTACCTCCCGCCCCCGCCTCACACCCCGGGCTATCGAAGCGTTTTACAGTCGGATTCTTTCTCTGTTTTACGATACCGACGGTTCACTTTCAAGGTGGCATTCATTTTCTCCTTCATTAATTTTTCAAGAGTGAGGAGTGGAATAAGAACCATCAGGCTCGCGAATCACTTGCCATTTTTAATCGGCGCTTATCGCAAGGAAACCGAAACTCATAAATGCCTCAAACTATGATTGCTTTGTTTACCTAATATTCCATTCCACTACATACCTTATTTTATCTGTCTCTCTCGGGAGTAAACTTACCGATTCATACAGTAAACCACTTTGGAGAACTCTTTATTGACGCTTTTCTAAACCTCGCTTTGGAGTTACATTAGTTTCCTTCTCTTCCATTAGTACATTCCGACGTGTCAAAGTTTCAAACGTCGTCTTAGCGAGGTAACTATAAATTTGCCATTTGCCTAAGGTACATCGTTTCCTGGGCTATTCTTTCATTTTAATAAGTAGTGGTCTGTGACCTGAGAGAAATAAAATTTATTAAAATTTTGTTCGAAGAAAAATCATTACTACATCGTGGTGGCTATTGTTATCAAAGTGATAGTTTCTCGCCATCACAAGTAATATTTTAATTCACCCCCGAATTAAAATAAAACATTTTTAATAGACCAGGGAAGATAACGTTAATTAAAGCGCCCATGGGCGTAACATTCGGTAAATGGTCACATTTCACAATTGTTCGTAGCCATAAATAAGAACTGATCTTACAGACCTCTATAATCATGGCTTATTTAATCCTCGGGTTCGTCTACAGCGTCTCGGAAAGATAACCAATCTCCTGGAAAACTCTCCACACAATGACACAACATATAATAATGACAAACTCTTGCTTATTTTTGACGTCTTCCATCATCATACTAGCGGCACGAGTTATTCATCATTCGCCAACCTCAGACAATTGTATCTCAGGGTTTCGTCTGTTTGGAATGTTTTTTCCTTCTTTTCCTTGTCATCTTTCACTAGAACTCTCGACGAGGAATAAGGCATGTCCATAATATTTTTGCGATTTTTGTGAAGCTTCAGAGTCTCGTCTGTTCACCAATGTACACTCTATTCACAACTGAAGCTACTTACAAGTTTTATTTTATTCGATTGAAAAGATCATTTTTTAAATTGACATTATCAACAGCTTACAATTGCTTATGTAATCACTGATCATTCCTCTGTGATCTAAAATCCACTGCTGCCATTGTCAACGTCTCATAACCAAATTAACATAAACCATGAGATTTTGTGATTTTTCATTACCTTTTGCATTGATCTCTAATTAATGCTGTTTGACGTTAGAGACAATTTTATTTTCATAAAAGGTATTTATCTGCCTTATATGTCTTGACCATTTGTTTTATTTATTTATTTTATTTTTGTTTATTTATTATTGACTTTATTGTTTTTATTTATTTCGGGGGTGAATTTTTCACTGAATCTACCATAAGGTCCTCTGTTATTTACACCTTCATTCTTCCATTATAATAACATATTGTTGTTCGCAAACCACAATATAATTACCCTTTGTCCCCGAGTTCGTGCTATCCCATTTATCTTTTCCCATGTTCCACTCATTACCTTCTTCCAGACATGCAGTAAAAACGTTCTATTTGTAAATAAGCTTCTATTCTTTCAACTTGTTTGGTCTCAGTTTCAATTTAAATGGTTATTTATTCATAGAAGTCATATGCATTTCTAAAAGAATGAAGAGATCAAAAATTAAAAAGGACTCATAGAAGACACGATGTGTAGATCCTATTCCATTCATGGAAATGGTTTCTGGACGTCTCAATTAAATCAGAGCAAGGTTTTTGGAGTGGTTTCACCAATTTAGTAGGAACAAATGCGCATTCATGAATTTTTGAGAATTCAAGGAAGTCTTAAGAGTATTTTTCGTATGACTCTGCCCCTTGCAGAACATATTCAGTTTATGCTTGATTGTTTTTTAACTCTGGGAGTGGTCTGGTCTGGCATTCGCCGATCACTGCCGTCTTCCCTTTATATAGACAAAGTATCAAACTTTTTTTTCAAGTAGTTCATTCCAAATTCCTTCAAGGCGCGTACCATTGTGTTCCAATGCACGTCGTCAAGACTCTCGCCAGATCGGCTGCAACAAAGACGAATTGGTCTTTTTGTACTCCCCTTCTTTTATTAAGTTAGAGAGCAGGAATGGGTTCTTTTCTGTTTTCTTTTCAATCTGAATTGATTTACTATATTCTTCAGTGCACTTATGTTTCCCAACTCGACTATTCCGTTGAATATTTCAGTCATCTTAAATGCTGCGGGCATAGAATAATCATTCCCTTTGAATTTACTCATTAAATGTATTGGTTTTGGATGATCCCTTGCAACAATATTTTTCTACAAATCGCGTGAATCTCATATTGTTAGACCTACATTATTTTCTGCTCCAGGGCTCCGTCACTTCCAACCACCGCACCTTCCTGCTGTTTAAAAGCTCTGCCTTTCTCTATATCGCATTCACGGTCTTCAGTCCACTTTCTTTAGTCGTCTTCGCATTACATCTAGCATCTTCCTCTCTACGACAACCATATTTGAAGTCATCTTTATTTTATCTCTCTCTTCAACTTTTTTCGTTAATTTTCCATTCCAACTTCTGAAAAGTCTCCAGACCACATTTAACCTCTTGTGTCAAAGAACAAATATTTTTATCACATTCGGATCCTGCCGCACGGCGGTTCATTTTGGAGTCGATGCATAAGTCCTATGGATGCTATATACTATGGATACTATTTACTACGGATTATGTAACACTCTAATACATAAAATTGTAGTTAAGATCTTCACCTTGATTTTTATCGTATTTTATTTTATTATTGTCATTAATAATTGGGTTATTAAACAATTTTCGGAAAGTTTTCACATTTTCCATCCTGTTTTCTGTATTCTAATGGTTATGTTAATTTTCTCGTATATTGAAATATGTTTTCCTACATAGATGGATCGAGGAGTTGTTGTTTGAAGTCTTATTTCCCTGTTTTTTGATTCCGTAAGAATATCCTGGCTCCATGACGTTTGCACATGACAAAGCAGCACCAAAAGAATCGAACTCCGAGTACCTAGTCTCCTTTCCGGTCTTTACGTGCAGGAGTTGACTTCAAGTAATTTGGAATGCATTTCTTTTCCAGAGTAAAGAAGCTTTAAATACACTACACCTTCAAATCTGATCTATTTCAGTCGAAGTTTGCAAGACAAGATGATAAATGTCGTTTCGATATAGTCTCATAGTTCTGCAGTAACTGTACTGCTGGACCGTTGTAAAACAACTCTTGTTTCGATTTTTTTCACTCTATTGCTCTTTTATTTAGAATTCGAGAAAATACCGATTGTCACCTGTTGTCTTAATTTTTCAAACCTCCCAGCTTTTCTGAGCGAGTTAGTTATTGAGAAGTCGTCGAATGCCTCCAGCTAATTTGAAAGAGTGGGATGACCAGGACACCTGTGGTCATTTGGAAAGGGGCAAGTTTAATGAGACGGTGTCCGAGTTATTTCGACTTGAAGGCAATTACCGGTTTTCTTAAAACTTCCCTCCCTATTTTCCTGGAGGTATTTAAAGGCCTGGCTAAAGCGTGAGTGTACAGAGAACCTTGAGAAAGGCTTTTAAACGTTGATATATCAGTCGATGGATACTAGAAACTTCTATGGAGAAGTGCTGTGGAATAAAACAGTTTCTGGCGTAACTTGGTGGAAAATCTTCATATTGACTTTTAATAATCAAACCACCTTACTTTTCCACATAAACTTTTTAATTTTTACAACCCAGGTTTCGTTATAGCATAAAATCATCAGGTAAAATTGACTGACTGTTACTTAAGTACTGCGCCGTTTGGCGCATTTTATACCGATACCCAGCTATGCTGATAAACGGTTGTGTGATATAAGTGGCTTAAGGGCGAAATTAAGCTAACGAGTATACGAGTATACAGGTACCTGTATGTAAGTGCATTATGTTATTATCGTTATATGTTATGTAAGTATATATACGGTGCTTGACTTGTAATTTTACCTGATGATGTTATGCTATAACGAAACCTTGGTTGTAAAAATTAAAAAGTTTATGTGGAAAAGTAATATGGTTTGATTATTAAAAGTGCTGTGGATTTTATTTCATATTTTTGCTTCTATACATTTTGGCATGCCTCTCTGGCGGGAACTGGATTTTTTCGCAGTTCGTTTGCTCCTGCACTGTTTCATTCGGCTGCTCAATTAGGGTTCCCGATAGCACTCCGTCTACGTCTCACCCTTCAAGCCTCCACGGAGACGCATGACAGGTTGTGTCCGGGAGACAGTCATTAGGCATTAGATTTTCTGGTAATTGTTCGTTAATTGTGTACAATTTGTTGTTCTATATGCTTGAATTATAACTATTTGACGCTTCTTATTTTTTTCCCCTATTGTGCGAAAAAAAAGAATTCCATAGGTTCGGTATTTATCCTTGAATTCTTGTAGTGATCTCACCTTTTAATTTAATTCTTTCCTGAAATTAATCTCTCTTTCAGCGTGAATCTCGAATTAGTGCAATTTATTTTAATCCAATAATAATTAGTTTCAATTTTCATTTATAATATGTGATGATAATTTTTCCAGAAAAATTGGATCGGATCTGATATACCAATTTAGGAAAAAGTGCGCCATTTTCCAAATTGGTAGATGCAATTACCGGAATAAAATGAGAGAGACAGACAGCGTCAATCACAGATTATAGCACTCTTTCTGCCTTTGCATTATATGAAAAAATGAAGCACAAGCTCCCGAAAACATTTTTTTAAAGTACAAAATTAAATGAATTATTCAAACGCCACCGTTATTTTTTGTTAATAAAATGTATGCATGTGTACCTTGCATGAACATAAGTACGAGTGCCTTGTATTCATATTTATGCATAATAAGTAGAACTCGTATTTCTACATGAATGGCTGCTGCGTTAGCACCCCCCGCCACATGCCCACGCGTCGGTTTGCAGATTAAAACAAAGTAGTCAACCCTAAGATCGGTTCAATAGATGGTGGAGTTCACTCCTTACTAAGCTAAGCGGAGTGTGACATTCACATATCAGGGTATGGGGGTCTTTCCCCGTGCCGACTATGGTTTCCTGGGAAGTTCTGGTACCCGAAAAATCTCACAGCTTGGGTGATGCTTACATGTATTGTCTAGATTTAGATTTAATGGTTTCAGTTGTACATATAACCTTCTGGTGTCCAGTGCCTCCCAAACCATGCTATTTAATCTAATAAATGTGACACTTTCGGATCACTCACTATCATTCATTACGAAGTGGGCAGCTTTTCTCTTTAGCCTTTAACTTAAAAAATTAGTCTATTTTTATGAAGGGTATCAAAAACTTGACGCGTATCCAAGGTGGGATCTAATAACACTAAATAACACCTCTCCTTAAATTTTTCATTTGAATACTTTCCCGCTTGTAGTTTGGTGAGTGTTTTTTTCCATGGTGTAGTTCCGTAGTTATTCGTAACGGGTCTCACCCATGTTAAGGCCGATGTGACTGTCAGAACGCATTTTACTTGTTCTGACGTCCTTTTTATCCACCCTTAAAGTTCTTATTTGAAATATTTATGGATATATTTTCTCAAAAATTCGTCAATGCGCACTTGTTCATATTTAATTGGAGGCACCACTTCCAAAACCTTACACTGCTTTCATTGAGACGGCAAGAAATAGCTTCACAAACCAATTATTTATCCAATTCCAATCCAATTTATATTTATATATCGTGAGAATACCGTAGGTGTGATCGGTGATTAGGTCGATATTGCAAAAATCTTTACAGTTAATGTAATTCATACCAATGAGAAAAATAACGGGACCGAGCTTTCCCAGAGGCTACATTCACAAAATTGAAAGTAAATATATAAATTATTACTTTTACTTTCTCTTTTGTAAAATCCTTTCACGGCTTTGTCAAATATTTCACCTGATCTCAGTTAGTATATCCAGTTTTCTAGGTGATATCTATTTGAGCATAAGCTTTTAAAAGTGTTAAAATATATCATTTAGAATGTTATTATTCTCGTTTATTATTATTATAATTTTTCTCATTATATAATTTTATTGCTTTCTCCCATTAGAGAATGACCGGATAAATAACTAACTTTGTTTTATAAGGTATTTTCTTTAGAAGCTAATGTTGAGAGCATGTGAAAAAATATCTTCATCTGGAAAGCACTTCCTTATTTATCTCAAATAATAGTTCTGTAATTATGCCTTAGATGTGTTAATGATGTGGTGATTTCCGGGATCCTTTTAATTTTCTCTTTTAGAAATGGCTGTAATGTGGGTCATTTGTTGCCAGAGTAATACGAATTTGTTTCATTCCGATAAGGATGTATTATCTATGATTTCTGGAAACGGGGAAATTTTGGGTGCCACACCTTTTATTATTTTAGTAGAATCCCTTTTTAACCCTGGAGATTTGTTCACTGTGAGAAACTGCAATTGTTTCAAAATTCCAATTATGATTACGCCAGGTAGATTTTTATTGATGCTAAGATGATTTACAACTTTTAGTTTCGTTATTGTACACGATGTCAAAATATTCGGAAAAGACAGCATTTGACTTAGGCTACATCGTATTAAACTATTTTGCCGTTTTCGTTTCTGATGACTCAGCAGTCCGGTGTATTCTCCGTTATTCCCTTACATAAGTCTCCTTTCAGTTTTCATCAAATATTTTTTTCCTTTCCATAACTTTCAAAAATGTACGATTAGAAGAGCACCAAATAATTTTGATATGTTTCCTTATTTTCATTAATGCAACATTGATTTCAAATCGAGCACTCATTTGCATTTAATGTCACTATCTGCCAAATTGTAACTTTCTCAGCCATTTACCCAATTCCTGAATCTCTGTTTTCCAAGGATGTTGTAAATTGGGCATTCCTCAATGCCCTAAGACATCTTCCAGGTTTATTACAGCATGTGGTTATGAAATAGTGTAGCTGCCTATTTATTTATTAACTAATATTTATAGCTCTCAGGATACTTATTAGCTTTCTTCTCCTTTCTCTTTTCTTCTTCTAGTTTTTCCCTCATACTCTTTTCTCAATTTTCACCTTGTCGGACATTTACCTTCCGCTCTGTCAATGTTATAAGATGTTATTTCCAGTTACAACCCTTTGGAGTTGCATCATCATCACCATCATCATACGTGGCTCCACCTCATTTTCCGTCTTGTGATTGTGTTTGCCCCTTGCCGTCATGTAAACTTATAAAATACTACTCTATAATATACTACTCTTTCGCTGCATTTCGGGAAGCTGCTGTGTAACAGGGGAATGTTCATATCCGTTCTAGCAATTATATCAATCAATTTTTTTATGCTGCTTACATAATCATATTTATGACGCTCCAATACTCCTATTTTAAGTGCCATTTCATTTCATTCATATCCAACACAGATAGTCCGTTATTTCGTAAATCGAACGCACGCAAGGCCTTCCTTTCTTAAACTTCATTTCCTATCCCGTCGCCTGCCACTGATGATGTTTCGTGGAAACTCATTTCATTTATCCAGAATTCTGCTGGAAACATCTCGAGGATGGAAACCTTATGAGGGATTAGTCCAACCTTTTCGCGATGGCAAGCCACAGTCTGACCTGAAGTGGGAAGGCGCGGCTCGAATCTTTCCTCTCGCCCCGCCCTCGTAACTTTCACGCGCATTTTCATTCTGGCGTTTTGAACGCATTGCCACCACCAGGGGAGTGCCTTGGGCAGTGGGAATAGGAGCCGTGGTGGGCGAGTGGACGGGGTGCGTGGGAGAGGCCGCGGGAGATCAGGATGAAAAGGTTTCGGAACGGCCTGTCCAGGCTCAATTTTGCTGAACGCGGAAAGCAAGTAAGTGCCATTGACCTCCGAGACGTCGAGTAAGGAAACGGATCGAGCCAGAGAGTTAAGCGGTAGGATAAACATTCACCCCTTCGACGGAGACCTGGAGTACGTATGACTTCGTTCGGTGGGCTTGAGGGGAAGCGAATTCATACAAACCCATTTTATTCGCTGGAGTTGGCTCGCCGATTGTTGTTTTGAATCAGCGGATACCTATGGAAATTAGCCCGCGGTCTTTCGGTGGCGTGGGCTAGTTTTTATTAGGTTCGAATTCGAATTGTAATGAATGCATTTGTCTCTCATTGTTTCCTACTCTTAGGGTAGTTTCATGCAAACGCGCGAGAAAGCGTTGGTTCCGATTCGTTCAGCTCGTTGTGGACAGCGACGGAATAAATTTGTCTGGAAACGTTCGGCCAAGTATGTCCGGCTGAATTATATTTTATACTTTCGTTTGTTTTTTGTTCAATGATTACCGATAAGGGAATCAGGAAAATAAAGAGAGAGATAAGATGTAAATGCTTACGCAGGACGAAAGAATTACCTTTTCTTAGATAAGAATTAAGAGCAGTAGGTAACCAATCATCGGATTGAAATATTATTCATGGGTTGAAATTTTTATTTCATTATCCTCTCCCTTGCGTCTTTACGCCATGCATTTTTTTAGCAAGGACACTCTCGTCCTGATTACCCTGGACTGAATAACTGAACTGTAGTGGTGAGGAAGGAGGATAACCACCTATGATCAAACACTCAAATATTTAACAAATTAATCACGACGTTGCACACAGCTAAATATCCGCTTAGAATTGTTACACTTTTTGCAGTTGTCTTGTTATTAGCAATGCAGTAGTGCTGATTGCATTTACTATGCTCATAATCCAGTCCTATGCTCATGATTCAGTCTTATGCTCATAATCCAGTCCTATGCTCATAATCCAGTCCTTCCAGTCTCATCAAAAACTCGGCAAAGTCGGCATTAACGTGAGCGTTGCACCTTGCAAAACCCCAAGAGGGTGTTTAAGCGTCAGCTCTTGTCCCATTCCGTAACCCGTCTTTTTCGGAGTGTATGTTTGCTCACATCTACAAATATTATGTTAGTCCTCGTTAATCCTCGCTGAGTCGCACGTAAAGGTGAGTTTCTTTCGGCATTCCAGCAGTCTTATCCTTGCTTGTTCTGTTCCTAATTGAAGTAAAATCCATTCTAATTCATTAATTAAACTCATCACAATTTATTTTCATAAACATTTTTCACAACTCTGGTAGATATTCTGATTAGGTAAACATTTTAAATTCTAGGAAGTAAAATAAGAACGAAGACTAAATGGCTGACATATTTGATGAGACTAAGCCAAGAACAAATTTATAAAGGAATCTGGAAAAGAAAATGGAAAAAATAACAACAGAATCAACTGAAATGTTTTACAAAAACTTAAGACTGAATTTTTCTTGGCCATGAAAAAAAAGTCTGAAGAAAACTGTAAAAAAGAAACAATGAATCACGGTAGAACTGCTTGACTCCATAGAAGAGAGAAAAAATTGCAAGAACTCAAAGATTTAGATAGGATTGGAGTGTATGTTACGGAATGTTGAGAACGAAATCAACCGAAAAGCGAGAAAATCTAGAAAAAAATTGATGAAAACCCCGTGCGAGGAAGTTCAATCTTACCTAGGCAAACGTTGAGGCAGCTTACGGAACGGTGAGACACCATTTCATTGAACCTCATTTCAAATTTAGCCAGTGTTCTACAGAATAACTATTGTGATACTCTTTCTTATAGTCAAGTAAATGAAATAGAAGGGAAGACCATGGAGAATCTTATCATGGAAGATAATGCATGCCAAAAACTCGAAATAGAGGAATCTTTGTTGTTGGTAAGAAGACTATGAGACTACAACTTGAGGTCTGAATCTGAAGAAACTGTAATGAACTTAAGAGCAGTTAATTGCTTAACAGATAGATTTAAGATGTCATATTTCCCAAGAACGATAAGGGATCAGTGTAACGTTGTCCGTGCGCGCTAGGGGGGAAAAGTATTTTGGGTCAAAAGTAGTCTAACGTGCAGGGGAAATCACCCCCTACCACACATCCTAGCGATGGCTTGCTGGGTACTATGTAACAAATAAAACAAAATTATCAAGTTTTCACAAATATACCTAATAAAGTATTGTAAGACTTTACGAAATAACATTCTGATTAAGTTTTTCAACCTGATATGTGGGAAGAGACGTACTGACGTACATGTAGACGAATGTTATTGTCCCTGTGTAAGCGTTGTGATAACAATCAGGAAAAATTAAGAAAACTGCGCAAACTTTAGAAAAATCTGCCTGGTGACTCATTCATAAAATATCCTGGCCAGAATAAAGTATAATGAATGGATAAGATACGGAGGCTCGTTAAAGTGAGGTCTCATTTAGATATTGAGGAATTAGAGAAAACATAGGAGCTATATTTGCTCTCAGACGGCAGTGATTAGATTAAGTGCGAGCAGAAAAGAAGTTAAAAAAGAAAATATTGATTAATTAGTTAATTAATGAAAAATATAATTCAACATCACCCTTGATAATTAATGAGAACGCCATTAATGTGATCAAGGAAAATGTGCGAGGTTAGGTAGGGAATACTCGAAGATAAGATAATAATTCCCTAAATTGCGGACTACCTAGCTATTCCATACGGTACAGAGAAGGATGAAGACTTGAAAAGGCTACCAGTCTCTATTGAGAAGGAAATGAAAAAATAATGCCATAAGAAAAGGAAGATTAAAATTGATATTTTTTCTCGCTGTCATGATGGGAACAATAATCTCGAAGTAAGACCAGGGAATTTAATGCTGGAATAAGTAGAAGAGATTTGCTGTGTAGACAGCTACTGTAGATCTTTAGCGATGAGTGGTCAAAGCTTAATAAAGAAAGCAGTATGGGCATGGCGGAGAAGACTTTACATCAGAAGGCAAAACTACTCACATTAACGGCAATTAATGCTAGCATAGGCGTAAGTAAGAACTCATTAAAACTTGTATATGAAGTGCTGCTTTTTATAGATTTGAGACTAGGATGGTATGAAGAGCAGAGAAAAGAATATCGGAGGTATGGAAATTAGGTAGTGAAAAGCGGATAGTAATAATAAAATGTCAGAGTTGACAGAGCAATAAATTAATAAGTAATGTGAAGAGTAAGTGAAGGGAGAAAGAAGAAACGTAAAACTGATTGAACTCATCATTAGGCGCGATTTACGTATTTCTTTAACACCAATAGCTATTAGGTTGGAGGGTTGGTCTTTTTCTGAACTAATCAATAAAAAGGAAAAAAAGTCTTAACATCAATCAGGGTAGCACATGAAGTTCTTGGAATGTTGATAATTTCGCCAGTCATGTAACGCAAGATCCATTTACCCTGCCTAAAGGTATAAAGTGTTAAATAAAATAAATATTATCACAGTAAATTGCCGAAGCACAAAAAATAAAAGATGGAATAAAAAAAAATTCTTTGAGACTACAAATTTAGACATTGTCATAGGAACGAAAATTTGTTTCACAGCCTACAGTAGTCAAAGAGGTTGCTCCGAAAGAGTTCACAAGTCAGTTCACCGTTCTAAGATCAACGGCAAATTTGTAGAAAGTGCTGGGTGTCACGTGAAGAAATATTGTTATATGCATATACACGATATATATATATATATACATATATATGGTACATATATTATATACCATATGTGTGTGTATACATACACACTTATAATCTAAAACTTATCATACAAGATACTTTCTTTAATCTCAGTGACAAATATTATTAGTTGGTCGTCAGTTAATTACATAGGAAAAACAGTAAAAAATCGTTATTCATTTCAAAATATTCTCAATATATCCTCCAATTACTCGATAGAACGACTAGTTAATTTGCCGCCAAACGGTAATTGCATACACGACATATTTGCGACTAATACGCCTGAGATTATCACAAACGTGGACATAACTGAGGTCATTAGCGATCAAAAAGCTATATTTGCAGAATTGAAAACAAAGTTTGCGAACGTGATTAAGTAAAAGCGTAAGGATATTCATTCAATAAAGGAAATTTTAATGGGCTTCGGAAGACATTAGAACACAAACTGCAATTATTCACATGGGAAACTCATAATAAGCTAAGGAAAGATAAAGAGCAAAAACGGAAAAGCCTTAAGTAACTTTAGAAGCAAAATATGTGAATATTGAGAGAGCAATCCTAAATCATTTTGATCTCACGCCAAGGAAATAAATGGGAACGTATAACTGCACATTAAAAGCAGATCATTGCGATATTGTGTCAGACAGCGGAATGTTTTGCAGAACTTCTGCAGAAAAAAACATTGGTTCACAAAACGAATTCACTAATACGCCCGAAGAGAAAATGAGCGATATTATTTCGTCATAGGAATAAATTAAAAAACCTTTTCGAAATTTAAACGAAAATTAACTCCAGTTCCGGAAGAAATCCCCACTATAGTACTAAAATAACTTGCTACAGACATTGTACCTTTTCTTAAAACAGTAGTTGTCATTAGCCGATAAGAGTAGAATGTTGGATTGTGTGTTGTTATGAGAGATAAGAGAATTGTTTGGTAGCTTGTTTCTATCCAAAACCTAACTCAACCGGTAGATTAACTATGATAATAATGATAATATTTTCATAACGATTTATTAAATGTCCCACGCATGAAGAAAGTCTTCACCAAGGTCTTTATAAAGAAATTCATTCATTATATAAAATATTATGGCATTAAAAAGTGTCCAGCTGGCCTAGGGACACATCTTATTTACCTCACCATAAACAAAAAGTAGTCGATGGGTAGGGTTTATTTGAGGCTGATATTCCATATCTTCAGGAGTGCCACAGGGAGGTGTTATAGGGCTCCCACCTTTTTCGAAATACATTACCGACCTTAGTTGCTCAAGTAGCAAGCTTTCATTATAAGCAGATGATATAGCGTTTTATAGAGAATCGAGGACACTGGCAACCCTGTAACGATTCAGAACAGGTTTCAGCGTAGTGAAAATTTGGAATGCCAAGAAAAGAGAAGCAAAATGTAATTATAAAAAGATGGGAATGAATTTAGAAACTCGGATCACGTAAATTTCTTAAAACTTGAATCAAATCTTTCAAACGGTATAAGCCTGAGAATAATATGCGTGTCAGCCATAAAGAAGCTAAATTTCATGAGACGGATTTTAGGAAAGTATATGGAATAAGTAAAGAAAGTTGTTACTCCGTTTTAGTTCGACCATATTTGGAAAACTCGGCCATTATTGCTGATTCATGAGAGCAAAAGTTATTTCAAGAATTTTAAGAACTTCAAAGGCCTCCCCTAGATTTATTTTACATTGCTACAAGAAGAGAGTAAGTGAGTAGTATACCCGTCACGGGTATGTTGGAGGAAGTAGGTTTGGAGCCCCTTTTTAGGGTATGTCCATGCAGCGTTTCATCTTATCCTCGCTTGTAATTCGGGCGTCTTTACGAATACTATTATGACTTTGATTTATTGCTATTATAGTTCCTGATTGTTCGAGGAAAGAACAAATATTTGTATCTATCTGTACTGGAGTCTATCTCCTTTATCTTATCTTTATTAGTCTAACCTACTCAATTAGTGTGGGCCCAGAGTAATTCCCTTTCTGTCATAGTTAAACTCGTTAGTTTTGAACCTTCCGGAAAGTCTAAGTCCCTCGATGTCGCTATTATGTCATATTTTTCCATAAATGGATGATTTTTAAACACCCAAAACACAAATCCGCGGCAGTTTTCGGGGTTTTTCGTATATGCAGATAGGTGTAATTTAAGGAAGAATGAGAGGGGAAATTACAGAACGCCAAGTACAACCTACCTACGAGAAGCAAGTGATGGAAGACGTGACACTAGGAATCATGAGGCAAAGAAATGATATACAAACAGAGGGATAGTTTGAAGAACCGCTTAAATCAATCCCTGTAATAACCGGGGATAATGAGGGATCTTCTACTGAGTTTATTTTATACATTTATTAATGTTTTCCGATTGATTCGAAATAATTACCGAGTACTTCTAAAGGAGTTTCAATAATAATGTCGCAATGCAATATATGTTGGTGAACGTGATTAAACCGACTAAAACGGTGACTCTGAGCTCTCGTTAATCATAAACCACAAATATGGTTCAGCAACCGGATATTAGTATATCACTTTGATTTGATAGGAAGAAAATTTTCAAACATACGGAGAAAACATGATTCGAAGCATCAGTTTCCGATTCATGATGAGAAATTTGAACATTTTCGGAAACTAAAGCAGTAATATGGAGCTTTACTTTTCGGATATGTTGCTCCACTTAAAAGGTAACGTGAGAACGAAACATGCATGTTAACAAACACGAACATATTGCATGAATAGGTTAAATATTATTTTTCTGACTGTATAACGAAAAATTCCTTCATATTTTAAGTATACTATTCTAATGAAGATAAACGACACATGAGCACATGTGAAATACATTCCTTAACTTACGAATAATGGGATAAGTAGCATGAATTATCATTAAAACGTGCTTAGGATTAAACTCTATTTGAAAAACAAATGTAAAATTTTTAGTTTATTTGGGGTAATTTTACTTGATGTTAGAATCTCTTTTTAGTGAGCCTTTTCTCCTTTCACCCTACCTAGATCAGGCAGACCCTTCAAGCCTTTCCCTCGCGCTTCCGTCCCCTTTTGTTTCCCTCTCAAACGTCACCCTTTCCAGTCGCAACCCCTTCCACCCGCCTGCCCGTCGTATCGCGACCCAGCCAGAACGCGTCTCATCCAGCCAGGCCTTCTCTCTCCCGCGCCGTGGCGAAAGTCCTTCCAAATGCATTTCTCTCCCTTTTCTCTCGGTCTCGCCCCCGCTATTAAACCGTTCCCTTCCATCATCCAGCGTCCTCGTACCCTCCCAATGGAAATGTACGATCATGCCTCCTGTCACTTAATTTAGACGAGTGGAATTTTTGTTTTAACCACGCTAAGAAAAAAGGCAATTTTCCACGAAACAATGAAAACCGTCAGGCCCTTAAAAAGATATACGATTCTCTCTCCTCGGATAATCAAATTGTCGTGTGGACCAAGTCCTTTTAAAGTCACGAATGTTATGTTGAGTTGTCACTCTTTTGTTATGTGCAGGCAATTTGTCGCAGTCCTACCTCTAAGAATTGCTATTGTTATGATCGACAATGGGTGAATGCAAAGTAGTTGATGGATATCTCCGCTTTTGTTGATAGATAGAGTATTATTGGCTAGAAGACGAGTGCAATCTATTTGAGAAGAGCAATTTACAGTAGAAATAGAAGGAACATTAAATTTGACGAAACCGTTTTTCGATACGCTACACCGGATGACCACATCGTTTCAATCACACCGGTTATTATTAAAAAAAATAGGCTACAGTGAAAGGAACGCATTTTTTGTTATTGTAGTGGAAAAATGCATTGATATAAAACAAACATTTTGAAAATCACTCAACGACTAACGGTTTAATAATTCTGAAGTGACAGTATCACAAATGAGTATTTGTACTATGCGTTTGTTCCTTGATGTCAAACATGATTAAAAATGATTTTTCCTTAACAAATGCTGAAAAATCTAATAATAAGCTTAACGTGAGATACCTTCTGAACTCTGTTCCCTGTAAGGCAACGTAATGACCTGGTAAACTAGGATGGTCTTCAGTTATAGGAAAAAATAATTTTGGGTAGAAATTTAATCGCCTGAATATCTAGAGCCAATACACTTTAATGAAACAAAAATGACGATATTTGTACCCAAAAAACAGATTTTCATATAAAAATAAGCATATAATAAGCATAAAGAAAGCGTAGACTAAGTAAAATGTAAATAAAAAATATGAAGACATAAGATCTGGACAAGTTTATTTCGATGATATGTTTATGGTTATCCCTTACTTTTAAAAAAACTACTCATATTTCTCCCGAAGTGAGATACATGTGATTGCAAAATGATAGATCCTCCAATTATTTTGATGAGTAACTCTTTCAGTTACTCCGCGTAGGACGCTCACCGCAGCCTCAGTCTCTCAGCCGTGAAGGAACCCTCACACTTTATTTGTACCCATTTTTTATTTAAATTCGATTGATCTCTCAGATACCGACGTACAAAGCTCAATTTATGTCACTTGAAATCATGAGATGTCGACTCATGCATTCTTTAGTTCATAGGTAACGTAATGAGCTAATCACGCGTTCTTGATGATCTTCTTATCGTCACGGAGGTCCAATAAACATTCCTCCTTCTTTGCGCCCGTATCTTTCCAACAAGTTTCTTTCCTCAGGGCTGCCATTTCCTCATGCCCCGCCAACTCGCCCGACACCCTCTCCGCCCTGTGCAATTCTCTCCGCTCCGAATTCCTCTCGCCTCACTTCTCATTCATTCCCCGATAGATTAGTCAGTCACCGGTGCTGGACGCGGTTGAGTGAACGCAGGTGAGGGCGATTCCAACGGGACAGCATTTAATTCTCCACTGAAGGAACTCAATTTTACCGCCTTTCAACTGACGCTTTAGGTCCTCAAAGTTCCCCACGCAAATCCGTGATCTAAGAAAATAAGTGCTCATTTTGTAACAACCGTTTTTCAACGCGTTTCCTGTCGTATCCAACCACTCGGTCGTTGGTTTTATTGAAATATTAGCTTCTTCGTGAAATATTTTTACTTTCCATGTCTAAGCTGACTTTATTGCTTAGCTTACACGGTTTAAAATATCTTCCCAAAGCAAAAATATTCGCCAGGCTTACTTCGATCAATTGATCAGCTTGGCAAGCCATAGATTTCCAGATATAGGTGCTTTTGTTTCCCGAATTGTGTGATATTTTTCTCCCATTTTTAATGCACTGCACACTCAATGGAAAGAGTTAGTACATACTACATATGTATTTTGTATACGTTTCCTAATGTAAATATCCTCTACGTTCCCTACTGCATGTTCAAAGAAAGGGTATGGCACACTACCCTGATTTGTGAATTGGAGAAGCCTTTCAGAAGGGTATACGAGTATTATATGACCTCCATCACCACCTATAAAACCAACTTTCAGTTTGATAACCCTGTTTACTGAATGTGTTTCAAGGAACAGTGACTAACCTTAGGTTAATCCATTTTTTAAAAACTCACGTTTGGGGGCCAACATCTTATGCGTTTCCATTTTCTTAATTCATATTGGTAAATATTTGATCATCTTATTCCAGGCCAAAGTGATCAACATTAATGTTTTAAAGTGTGAATTGATTAAGTGAATTGGCACGTGAAGCAAATTATAAAAATGAGCCAGCAAATTATAAACATTTCCAGTCATAGATTCTCTAGAATCTATGTATGACTGGAAAAGCTAATGAAACAATTTCAAAAATAACTTTCTCTCCACAATCACCTTCAAAGTCCTCTGATCTCAGATTCCCTTTCTCGTCCACAGGCAATGTAAATGCTCTCATCAACGATTTCTCTACCGTTTTCCTTTATGTCCCAATTTTTATTTCCTTTCTTAATAACTTTAAATGACGATTTTATTCCTACTCTAATTACTTCTTCCGACATAATTTAAAATGGTCGATAAAAAAAAGAGTTGAATCGCCTCTATTTCCGCCCTCTTATTGAAATATTAATTTCATAGCTTTGACTCCTAGAGAGTTTCGTTTCCTTTGTGTTGCTCTATCTGTAACGTTAAAATAATTTCCATGCTTACTTGTATTCACCTTGCCTTTCAAAGCGATATTTGATTGAAGTCTTTAGAAGAAGGGCCTTTCGTACTTTATCTGAGAACTTGGGAGAACAATATAACTGACCTTGAACTGTGGCTGTCATACTGAATCACGGCTTAGTTAGATGTACATTTTACATTGTCACTGTTTTGACGATGATACTGCAAATATTCCCCATTCACTGACGCGATGTCCTGGAAATTTTGTTTGAACGTGTCAAAAAATCGTATCAGTTCGAAGGTTGCTCAATTTTTCATATTCATTCGTTTTTTTTGTGTTTCCTTTTGTATGTCGCAAGGGAAAGGTTTGCAATTTTCACTTAAATCAGCAATAGTCTTATTTTGGCTTCCATGAAGTATTTAATGTGACTTCCATTATTCTGTCATATTTGCGGTGAATTTTTTGTCACACTCTCGCTTTTCTTAGCCCCGGGGAATGAGGGGCTTGGTTGAGATAATGCATGAATTGAGGGAAACTAAATTCTCGTCTCTCCGAAGTGGGTCTTGAAGCGGTGCACTTGGTGGAATCGAGGAAATGAAAAAATAAGAAAATAGAAAGTCAAACGCGATGTCCGTAATGCCTCGACAGCAAATAAAGATCTAGTTTTGCGCACTCCAGTGGCTGGTGCCCGTTGTTAGTCATTTTTTTAACCACTCGTGAAGGAATGTGTAATTCCTTTTTCCTTTTGGTTTGCCATTTCACTTGTTGGCATACTAAACTGCTCATTGATTCTGCAGAGGCGTTCAACGTTGGTGTGCACTGTCTGCTTAACGGGCACACGTCCTGTGCTGGTTTCTTTTTTTTTGTTTTCAGCCTTAGGGCGTGGGAAAAAGTGCTTATGGTTCCCAGGCATGCCTTTTTCCGTTGGGTGTGCTTATTGGTGGTTAGTAAGGGGTTATAAAAGAATGATTTATGGATACTCGTAAAGGTTGGATGAATTTGACTAAGTAATTTCCACATGTGAGTATAGTTGAACCTTTTTTCCTGCTACATCCTTGAAAGCAGGAATGTAACTATATTTTATTATATGATTTTCGGTTAAATAAAGGTCTTAAGGTTTTGTATCTCTGCAATAGCTTATACACATTGGAATACAAAATATTTTCTGGATACCTCGCTGGTCAATGTTACATATCCGTCGATGCTGTTGCATTAAATAACCTCTGTTCATCATCGTCATCAATTTTCATATCAAGCCTTAATTTTTCAAAATTATGGTATTAAAAAGCCAATTTGTGCAAAAAACTATGTGCCGAGTATTTTATCCAGTACAGTTTTCTATCAAAAATTTCAATATTTGTACCGCTTAAAACACTCTATTTTTGTCTTCAATTTTCAGTATTGGCACTATTTCTACCATTTGTTTCAACATGAAGTCATCTATCACAATTTAATATTTCGTTTTGTGGTATCTCCTTATGATTTAACTCATGATATTCTGAAATAAGGGAAAAGGAATAACCAGATGGATACTATATTTTTATATTTCAAGAAATAATTTAACAAGGTTCCCTTGGAAAATTGATTCACAAACTAAGACATTATGGTGTTAAGGAGAAAGTTGCTGACTGGATTTGGGACTTTTTATGTAACCGTGAACAAAAAGCGGTTGTCGAAGGGTTGAATTCATTAGAGGCAGGCGTAACTTCGGGGATGCCTTAGGGAAGTGTTAGGGAAGGGCCCTTACTTTTCGTGTTATACATGCACGACCTAAACTCTCACGGTAGCGGCAATCATAGATTATCTGTGGAAGCCATAGTGATTTACAGACAAATTAGGGCACCGGCAGAGCGTACTACTTTCAAACTCTTCAAACAAGATATCGGAGTGGAAGAATGGGGATTGGAATTAAATTTTGAAAATGTGTAGCACTAAAGCTTTAACATAAAATTAAAGTTTGCAGATGAATTATAAAATGGATGGGATCGAGTTAATAAGGACCATATCAAAGACTTAGGTGTTATACGAATTAGAAGAGTATGTGTATTAGCCTTAAATAAACCAGATTTCATGAAACTTGTTGTAGTAAAATTTAAGAGAAAGTAGAAAAAGTAAGGGTTTCTTCGCTTTAGTTAGAACACATTTATCATGCGCGGCAAAGATCTGGGATATATGGGAGAAAACGTTAATTAAAGGTATAGATAAGGTTCATAGAAAATCCGTTGGCTTTTTTAAATATTGCAACGAGAAGCGAGTAAGCATCACCGGTATGTTGTGGGTTTAGGTTGAGAGTCCATTTTTATTCACGAATATAGCAGACAAACCACACTCTTAGAAAGGAAATGGTCCTTGTTTTCTGTCAACCCAGAGGAAATTATTATGGCATCAAAAGCTATTAATAGATTTGACCACCGGGATAAAAGAAAAGAGACAGACACGGTCTCAGATAGATATTTTTTCTTATTCTTTAATATTCAAGTCCTTGTTCTCCCCTCGGACTGTATATGCATGTAAAAAATTTGAACCCAAGATCTCAAATAAATGAAGTCACCTTGAAGAATAGAATTTGATTAATTGGTCAACGGCAGCAATTATTTGTTGATGCATCTCCAACATTCCCGACAGAGGCTCTTCCAGCGGCTTGAGAGGCATTGCGTAGATGTAGATGTAAATATACATCTTGGATCTGAACTATGCGTTTAGGTAGCATAGGAGTTATTCGACTGATGACTGATATGACCACTTACACTTATAGTATATGGTTTTATCTAGCATTCAAGGGCATGGAAAATAATACTTTTCTCAAGGATTTTAGTATGGTGTTCCCTAAAATCTTTTCATATGTAACCTGGTGGAATTATTTCATAATGAATGCAAACATTAATTTGTAATTCTACAAACACAAAGCAAATTTCAAGAAACTCTAACAGTAACTTTAACGGAGTCACCCGCTATGTGTGCATTATAATGCAACAATTTCAGAGAGTAAAAATCATTTTTAGAGAGTAAAAATCAAATCAAACTTTAAAGCCCCCAAAATTTCAGAATGTAAGAGGACGTGTCGGTAGCTTAATTGGTTATTTATCTTTAGCTATATGTAGCTTTATTGGTAATTCGGCCGGATATCGAGGGATCCGGGTTTGAATCCCGGTCAAGGCGAATGATTTTTACTCTCTGAAATTGTTGCATTATAAAACACAAAGCAATTATTTTCATGAAGCTTCCCGTTATACGAACCAAAATATTATAACTCTATACTCATTGACCAATGCCGATGTTAATTTGCAAAAATATGCGTGATTAAATATTATAATATGCTAATTTTACCCTGCCAGTAGTTTTTTTACGTGTGCATAGTGTTTTTTCATGTATATGTGCAGTTTTTTGCGACTGTAAAACCGAATGCAAGATGGAAATAGCGAGAAGCTAAATACCCTAACGCCTTCTGGAGACTTCAAGTAGAAATTTGCAGAAGATATGCATGTAGTTATATTTTACCTTTGTAGTGTACAATATGCAGGGTAAAATACAGTTTTATGGCATGGTAGATGGTACATTTTAACATTTACCTGTTTATCCACTTAGTTATAAAATAAAAACAAAATAAGACCTACTCAGATACGTAGTGTGTGATCACTAGTTCCACCGAGGGAATGTCATTTTTCGCATGGCTCCAAAAGTATTGGCCAACTCCAAATTATTAGGGCGAAATTAACTGAAATTAAAAACAAAATTTTCTAGAAAAGATGTGCCTCATTTTCCAAAAATAATTTATTTATTCGCGACCTAGGTATCTATGTGTAAACATAGTCTTCGGTATTTGAAGATTATGCATCTACATGGAAACCTGGGTCGTGAACAATTAACTTCCTCCGTGGAAAATGTTTATCTATCTGGATTTGAACAAATACTTCGATTTTATTTCGACTCAACAAATCACTTAGCTACTAAAATTAACATCATCACATATGCTCTGAATGAAATATTTTTGGGTCTTTCAACGTTTTAGGTTCTCCAGTTCCGACCAAGTTTCTACGATCGCTCCATCGTTTATCGAAACCTCGGTGGTAGGGGAAAAGTTTGAGCAGGTGAAAGACCCGAGAAGGATTCAAGGGCTTAGGTTATTTTCATGACAACAGAGTCAATATTTCCTGTCGAACTTCATTAGTAATGTATAAATCAGTCGTTCCGTTCTATTTCAGGATTATTGTATACTACGGGTAGTATAGTATAGTCAAAAGATATACATGGTCAATAGGTATAGTACATCCGTAGCTAATAGAAATTGGGAACACATGTTAAAATCCATATAATAAATATCATATTTGAAGTTCTGTTATTTATTGGACATGGAAAGGAAGAGGTCTGAGAAAAAAGAGGGCAATAAACCGTATGAAATTGAGATGTTTTCTTCCAAATTACACGGACAGAGTATTTGGGAAAACAAAACACCTTTTCATTACGTATGTCTTCAAAAGACACCATAGTATAACATGTCCATGTCAAATGATGTAATCATATGCTACTCGTTTTTAATTTTTACCTTAGAAATAGTTTGAGTGAGATACTGTGTGGGCTATATTGGATTGTTTCATGTACTCACTGTATCAAATTCGATTACGACATAATTTTTAGCGTCTCCCGCTCAGAAAAGTCTTTTCCATTTACGATGATTAATGAACCATTTTACCTTGGGCCGCTCTGCCACGAAATGCTCCCAAAGAGTATTCGAAACGATGGAGAACTCCCCGATTTTATCACATGTCAAAATGCCTCCTGTATTATTCACTCAAATCTCCATTACTTCGTGCTGGCGCAAGTATTATTCTCGGAGAGCTTGGAGTTAACCACAGACGAGTTATATCCAATTAACCGCCCGCGGCTCACGAAACGAGTGAGCGGTAATCGTTGGGTATTGCACGCGTAGATTCCGCAGTTGGATACATTCTTCTCGGTGCCTCTTGCATGCATCCACGGCCTCCCTTCCACTTCCTACTCCAACCCCAATAGGATTAAACCCAAAGGTGCAGAGCATGCCTCGGGAATGCAGCTTAACCAGGCCTCCTCGGTGTTTTAAACTTTCCTTTCCACCTTCTTTGCATCAGTCCATTACCAAAGTAAATTCGAGAAACCAAAATTATGAAATGGAATGTTAGAGTGCAGCCCTATTTTGGACAGTGATTTTTAATACATGCAGCTGCTAGGTGACATTTTACGACCGATTTGTTCAAAAGGTTATGGAGGTTAATATTTTAATAGAGGAGCTGTGCTTGTAACTTTTCTACGGATGTGAAATGTGGGCGATAGGATAGGTGGAGTGGAAAAAATATTGAAGGTGATGAAAATGTGATGCCATAGGCGAACGCTGAAAATAGAATGGATAAACAGGGTAAAACATGAAGAAGACTTCGAAGAGCGGGTGAAGAGAAAAGCTGAGGTGTTCACTTACAATGGAGAGAAGGAAATTCATTAGACATATCCCGAGGCATGATTGTTTACTGAAGATCATAATTGAAGGGAACTTGTCGGGGAAGGGGAAGAATAATAGAGGAAGGCCGAGGATGATCTATTGGAACCACGTGATGGAAATTATCGGTGCAAGGAGCTATGAAGGAATGAAGATATTGTTAGAGAACAAGGCAGTTTGGAGAGCTTCCTCAGGTCAATCATTGGATTGATGACCGTAATGATGATCGTCAATAAAATGTCCTTTTTTATGTTCTGATTTAATTTGAACTTTTCTTATGTTTATATGTATGATAAATGAACAAATGTTGATAACATCTGAAAAAACCAACATGAACCCGAAAATATTGCATAAATATGAAGTGGCATGGAGTATAAACCGATCCCATTTGGAATAAACTAAATAATCTTCTTTTCGAGTCTCCTCTCAAAGGGACATTTCTCTCCAAAAGTCCTTTATAAGTAAAAATGTAAATATCCTGGTCAATAGCCAAAATTTTCACTTTCTTGTCACTCAAAGTTCTCATTTAAACCATCGGAGTGGTAGACAACCATTCGTAGAGCAAATTATGCTTAGTATTATTGACAAGGGTTCGTAGATATGAATCGAAAATCACTGCAAAATTTGATCCATCAGGAAACTACTTTCTTTATATTTTAGGAAAATTTGTAATCTGAAAATTACGGAATAAATTATTTCTTTAGCCTTTTTACTGTGGTATAATCCGCTAATTAGGTTTTGCAAACGTTTTAACCGATTGACTCTATATTCGCCCGATAGAATCTGTGTTCATATATGTCTCAAACGGGTGATAGAGGCCAGCTCGGCCTCCGATTGGGGGTCGGGTTTGGTATATAGGTGGGACGACGCCTGCGAGGGTCAGTCGGTCGAAAGGTCTTAGGTGAGAAGCGTGGCTCCGGATCTCTCCGGATCTACGAGTACAAAGAGGACAAAGTCCACAGTGAAAACAGCTGAAATGGCATGTATACCGACATAATAAAAAAAAGTTCGACAATCGGACTTTCCAAGCCCGCGAAATAAAAAAATCTCGTTATGTTTTGAACATACTTCGTAAATTAACGGTTGGTGCAAAAATAAATCTTATAAATTACAACATCAATTTAATCTTCTAACAAAGAAGACTGGAACACAAGGACAGTGATTAAAATAATCATTTGTCTCAATAACCATTAGCCATCTCGGTTCCAATAGCTTTAAAAACCTTTTGTCTTTCGTGCAGGGAAACGGATACTACCAGTAGGTCTATAAATTCAGTGTAGTATGCGATGATTCCACGAATGTTCTAGGAAGCGGGTACAACATTTCTCAACCGGGTTATTCCTCTTCATTGGAAAGGGCCCAATTTAAGCGATCCCACACAACGCTTCTCTGGTCACATCGCTCGTTCTTTTAGAGTAGGGGATGCGGAAGAACCCCTGATTTAGGAAACGCGAGCTCCGGAATCGACGAGGAAAAGTCCTGGGAAGAGCGTTATTTTGTGCCCAAGGGAGGAGTGAAACTGCTATCGCCGGACTTCACATTCATCCCCAACCCCCTCACAGCTCACTCTTTCACTTTCCAGCGACGCATCCTCGCTCAGTGCCATGGGAAGGATAGTTAAGGTCGCCAACGAAAGTATGTACGCGCGTAATTGGATTAATGCATTGTGGGAACGGGAAAGAGGGACGAGGGAAAAGACGTGTTCTGACTATGTTGGTGAGGAGACGCAAACCGGTAGAGATCACCGGGATTGCGCTCTTTGTTACTTTCATTCAATAAATACAAATTCGTAAACGATTATTGATGCGAGCTCATGATGGCTTTGAATAGGAAGTCATCATGGCCATACGAGTATTTCATTTAGCATTAATTGACTGCTGAAGAACAGAAATATAGAAGAGTTTGAAATGCCATAAGACATGAGAACATCAGTAGGCGGCGAGTGTTAGTGAGGGAAGAACGAGAATTTAAATCAATCTGGGACGGTGTCTATCTCTCTTATTTTATCCTGTTGATTTGAATTCAGTTACTATCTTATAGTCTACTATTCTATCTCGGAATACCTTTTCGTTCTAAAATTTCTGATCTTTGATTTCTGATGAGGAACTTATGATGATAATTCGTTTCTTTTTATAGAGGGTTTTTGAGGTGTTTCTCCATTAATTAAAATTTTAATTATTTGCCTAGTTTCTCCTCGGGAATAAAGAGCAATTTTTATGCGAGTATTCCAGTTAAGCGACATGTTTCAGGAACGTCTCTTATCTATGCACACACCCGAGAAGTAAGTAGTGGGAACGATCGATGAGGGTACAGTTGTTCACTCCGGTGCTTCGAGTGTAATATTTGAATCGAATTTCTAAGGGGTAGAAAGAGCCTAACCATGAAGAAAGGTGAGATTTACTTGTAGTCCGACTCTTATCACAACCTATATTTGAAAGTTTTCATATGATTGCTCATATTATGCTATATGAAATATTTTAAAATGTTGCTCTAAAACACGTGATTGATTTTCCAATTAATTTTACTCAGCGACTGGGATTATTGTTGAATTTTAGATAGGAAGCATCAGTCTGTGACTCATTTTACAAAATACTTGTGACAGGAGTTAGAGAAATCTGTGTAACCGTGAAACGGTATTCTTTCTTTTCTTCCCATGTCTTCGCTTTACTTTACACGCCTATATTTGGTGGTTTAACATTGCTCAAGTACTATAAGAAGGAAAAATGAAAACAATTTCAATGAATCAATCAAAGAATTTGTTTACAATCTAATCAGAGCATTTGGAAATGCACTTCCTTGTACGTGGATTCCATTCAATGTAAAAGGTCATGCTTCGTAAGTAATCCCGTTCGCCGATTGCAGTAATGAATAAGATAAATACATTTACAGGCTATAAGTAGATTGGATACTAATTTTTGAAAACCTAATAGATTGATTTCTGAATTATATATTATTATAAAAATACGCTCAGTGTGTTAGAAATTTGATAATAATTGATCAAACACTGTATATAAATGCACCTGTACGACTAGTTTCATTCAAAAAGTGTCCATACACATGTAATAAAAAATATTGTTGTAATCTTTTAGCAATTACAATACGAAAACCTGAAACATAACTGAGGTATTTTTATTACATATGTCCATAAATTACTTGAAGAGTGGATTACTTACATAGTTTTCAATTACTTTGCAGAGGAGAGCATGATTTAACACTCTTATATTGTAGATTATAATGTCAACGTTATGGTAATGTTACAAAATTCAATATGTTCGCTGACCTGTATTCTTCAGGCTTCAAATGGGTCAGTCACTAAATAAGCTGCTTCAAAGACATTAGTCGAGCAGTGACAAATACATAGTTCTGTATTACTTGTCGGTTAAAAGACGGGGGCATTAAATTCATAGGATTTTCTTATTCTGCCTGGTTTTTCGTAGCCATTCAGAAATTTGTTCATCGCTTTTTGGATACGTTGCGTACGTCATGACATTCAAAAGTAAAATAAATCAAATATAGCTTTTATTGATTTTGTGCATACCAATTAACCCAGCTTCCTAGGAAACTAAAACAAATGAAGCACAAGATAAAGGACATATTCGGGCTCTTCTATCGTATGATTCTGATCCAGAATTGATTTGAAATATAATATTTTCAAGATCTTAAGATTTGATGCAAAAATTTTCATGCACTTATTAGTATATTTTTTATTTTCCAAAAGCCAATTTTTGTGTAGGCGAATCCCCTGGCAAGGCAAATATCAATTTTTCTCAGTTCCGACGCGCAGCCAGCGGAAGTTTTGTCCGCTGCTGTTGCTTTGGCTAATTAATGTCAATTTGGTCCTCATCGGTCAACAAAAAAAGCTTTAAAATTTTTTTTCAGTGCTTCACAACCATTTAGAAAGAAAAATATGATAGTTTCGTTGATAATTAAACAGCAGCCCTTAACTGAAATGTCTGTTGATAAACTTTCCTGAATACCACTAAATGTTTCATATTCCAAAGATGAATTGGTATTATTTTGTAGATACCCATTATTTATCGAAAAGAGCAGAAAAGGCAAGGATCAAATGGAGTACTCTACGGCAAAGAAGAACTAGATGGATTGATCTCAGGTCGAGGTGCAATGGATTAGTTAGAAACATTAATAGAAGGTAAGATCTCGTGAGGAAGACCAAGAGAGAAGTGCGTAAAACAAATTAAAAAGGACATGAAACAGATAATCTGTCAGGAAGTGAGGGAATTCACACCGAATAAAGAAGAAAAGACGGTTGCAGAGAACCAGATTTAGGATTTCAATCCTGATGATGATACCACTTTTATGGTACGTTTCGAATAGACACATTAATTGAATAGAGGCCACGTACGCTTCTACTTAATACAGCCTCCCCTAATAAGACAAAACCCTACACCCCGCACTAAATTAAACTATTCTGCAATTCGACATAAAATATATCTCTCTTCCGTCCAAAATACCCTTCCTTCTCCTACGCCTACGATTGCGTAGCGTCTATCACAGTTTGATTTTTTTATCCGTAAGTTTTAACTTTTTAATCCTTCACCATATCCACATCTAAAAGGCCTCCGATCGCCTTACTTCATTCTATCATCCAAGGTCAATCACCTTGCTTCAACGAGCAAGTTTCCGAGTCGTTAAAATCACGCTCCACATATTACATTTTTTCTCTAGTCGTACATAAAGTTTTCCCTAGCCATATATAACTCTCCTTGCCCAACGTCCCTGTCATCAATTCCCTACTTCTTATGAAAGCTTCTCTGCCGGAAAAGACTATTCTGCTTATGTCCATGCTATTGTGACCGTCTTCATCCAAGACACTTCCAAGATACGCACACTCTTCCACCCGCTCTAATTTTTGCACTCCATGTTTATTTTAGCTTGTCTCTTTCTCAAAAAATTCATAATCTTTGTTTAGTTTGCGTTACTTCTCATCCCATAGTCATTACACTGCTTTTCCTATCCACTCAAAAAAGACGGCAATTGCTTGGCTGACTGTCTCAATGAGCTAGATGATCCGCAAAACTGATTTTATGCAATCCCTACCGACCTTTATCCCTATCTTAAGTTCTTTTTATGTCTATTTTACCATTCCCTCCACGTGCACCTTGATTAGCACGGGTGATTACGAACACCTCTGTCATATTCGACTTCCATGTACTACCCATTCCGACTTGCCTTAATAATTGAACTCAATATTGACTCTGTCTCTGAAACCATAGTGTAGAGAGGTGGTATTGCAACGACAGCTGTCGCACTATTTTGAAACCAGTTGAACACGTTATGAAAAATAAGACTGGGAGATATTAGCCAATTTACTCGTGAATAGTGGTGTGTTTTTTCCCCGCAAAGTATACATTTGAACAAATTTGATGAAAGAGTGAATGGGCGGGGGTGTGTGTGAGTTGGGTGGTGGGAGGGTATGTGTGGCTGGTGATTGGGGGTGAACGAGGTGTACATGCATGGGGACAGAGGGGTGGTGGACGGGAGGGGAAGGAAGGGTGACGACCTGCGGAGCGGCTTGATCCATCGCCCTCGTCGCTTTCTATTCCCCCCGTCTACCCCCAACCGCTGTCTTCCCCACCTCCCCTTCGAAATCCCATTTACTGGGGAGCAGAACGGCAAACAATGGCGAGCGGCTGGGACGCGCGTGCATTGAAGTCTCCCGGTGGGGCCACCCATCAGGTGCGGCGATGCCGTTGCGCCCTCGTCGCATGGCACGGAAAGGCAGAGACGGGGGGTGGATGGAGGACGTGGGGGGTGATGAGGCGGCGAGAAGGGGGCGTGGTGTGCCGCCGGGGAAAGGAGATGGAAACCCAGGTACCCTACTGACTCCTCACCGTGATTGGCAAAGGATTCTACCCTCTCTCTAATGTGGACCTAATTTCCATCTAAGTCAGTGATGTTTGATCAGCTCTGATCAAATTAGATCTTATCAGTTAAATCCATTTATCAGTACCTATAAAATTTAATGCATTCATTAAACTTAACTGTATGCCGCTTCGTAACTAAACATTTGATAATGAAGAATGGTTTTTTATACTCACATTCCTAAGTCGTTGTTAATATGTTCATTTTTCGACAGTTAGGCAATTGATATTAACGCTTTAACCAATAGTATGCATATTTGCGAATTCAAAAACTGAGCAATAGGAGAAAATATGTGTTAAAATTTTATCTATTTCATTGTTAAGCTTAAACCACTATTGAATTCTGGTGGAATGCAAACCTGAACGTGAATTTAAAGGTTAAATATAATGGTAAAAACACATCCGGTAGCTTACGTGCATTGGTTATTAGGATTTCTTAGGTGGACAGTAGAGGAAGGAAGATGCAATGCCAAAATCATTTAGTGAACAGGCGATCTTACTTTCAGGTGTAGGTATGTAGAGAATTTGTATCCTCCATTGTGTTACGTCTAATCGTTGGAATCATTGGGAGGAATGGTTACTAAGTTAATATAGCCCGATTTTAGGCCTTCGTTAACGGTCTGATTTTTATCGTTTTATAAATATGCAATGTCCGAAGTTCATTGAAAAACTATTCATGACGGATAGGCACGTCATAGTGAAAAAAGAAAATCTATAAAAATAGGAATGAATGCTAGTTCAGGCCATACGACCGCCAGAAGCAGCTTCTGGGTTAATTTTTAAGTTAACTTAAAGCTAGCCAAAATTATATTTTAATATTGCTATTTTATGTCCTAAGAACACACAAGCAGCTGTTACATGAATCCAAAATGAAAATTACCATCATGTTCATTTAAAAATAGATGCATGAAAATATACTGAAGGGGAAAGATGCAATATTATGATTAATCATATAATTTCAGAATATTTATTGAAAAAATATCTGACTTAACATTTATTGAATGATATGGTACGTAATGGGGCTTACGTTGGTACATTTAATGCCTTGGGGCACAGATATAGTAATTGCACAACACGTCAGTACTTTTTCATTCCTATTATCACTATTATAAATTCTTGCTTTGTATAGATGCACAAGTAGAAGGCTTTATCAGGTTAGAATGTTCAAAAAATAATAATAGTTGCTATTTCTATGTGTTTTCATCATTCATTAAACATTTGATCATTAATAGATCAGGGGATAGAGAAAGTTCCTGTAACCTTTTCAGTTAGACGTTGTTGTTATGCATATAATTAGTAATATATTGGCTGAGCAAATATTCTTTTTCCCTTCCTTGGGTCATGGTTGTCCCAAATTTGTCCTCAGTCTTAAAAATCTTGTTATTTAACTGAACTATTTAGTGTTTTGTTTTCTTTCAGTGCTTAATATGCATGATTTGTACGTTTTGTCAAAATAACTTCGGTACTTTCTCATGCTTAGTATGCGAGGTTAATATAAACTAGCATTATAATAGTGATGCAGATGCTAATGTGTTTATTCATCAGAATTAGTGAACCCAACTTCCTTCTTCCCATTTGTGCTCTGATGCGTGGATAATTTGTGAACGGTGACGAGAGGCATCCACTTAGAGAAAAACTAAAACAAAAGAGTCTATCGAGAGTAAGGGAGATGGGGGTGGAGGCAATTGAAAGTCTCGGATTGCACCGGGCGACTGGCCTGGTGGCGGAAAGTAACTTTCGGAATACAAAAGACCGAACAAGGACGTAGGAGTGCATTCTGCGAAAAATTGTGATGGAGGAGAGGTGGGTGGGTGGTGGTGGGAGGGAGAGGAAGAGAGGAAGTAGTGGGTGAAGGTGAGCGGAGGTGGGGATGCAGCGCTGCGACCTGGTAAATGCTAAAACTGGTGGAATAGGTTAGGGACTCCACTGACTCGGGGTAGGTGCATTCAACGGATGTTTCCTTCAATTCCCGTTGGAAACTCAAAAGCTAGCGGCAGCACTGATCATGAGGCCTGAATGGATGCGGAGAGGGTGTGGTGACCAGCGAGTATGGTGAATGGCATTGGGAAAAAAATTCCATTAACTCCGCATCATCGGGGTTTATGAACAACATTAAAACTTAAGAGTTCCTTGTGAAATTTTGCCTACTAGTAAACAGTAAAAGCATGGTATTCAGTTTATGGTTTATTTAATCAGTCTATGAGCCAGCGAGGACATAGGAAAGACGTGAAATTTGATCGAATGCAGTAAAGAGTTTGACGATGATTGGGGTCTGTCGCATTTAAGGCATTGAATATCAATAATTCTCGAAGAGGTTCACAATTTTTATCCCCGGTATCTTTAATCGACAGCAGAACTAGCTCTTTTACTTTGCCTTGATGTCCTAGAAATTTATAATCCAAACGCAGTCTTACCAAAAATGGCTCTGCCTTTTACAATACAACCTCTTTCAGGGTTATTCATTTTAAGATTCTCCCCTTTCGATGTCAGAGAAAAGGGGACGTTCAAGGAAAAGCAGATTTTATCGATTTTACTCTTTATCGGGTAAGTCACTGAAAGTCTCATCCATATGACAATTCTCTATTTCCAAAACATTCTCTTACGAGTGACCTACTCAGTAGAAAAGCCCATTTTCATAAGGGAAATTGCGCCAAACTGGTAATTCAAGTTCTTTATTTCCGTGTGCATGTGCGATGTCACCTTTTGATACCAGTAGTATTTTTTGACTAACTTCGACATGAATGAGGAAAGGAGCCGAAAAAAAGACTATGGAAGTAGTGGCAACAGGTTCAGTGGTCCGTCATTTAAGCAATGGGAAAACTAGAAATACTAGAATATGTCGTTAATTCCACATGCAACAGGAGATATCTGGGGGATAACCCTGCTGTCTCGGAGTTCCACCACGCCACAAAATATATCACCGATGCGAATTTGATCTTATCCTATGCTGAACCCCAGTAAGCGCTATTAGAGAGGGAATATAAGTCAGGAAGGAAAGAGAGGGTCATTGGTGAGAGGAATCGTGATCCCTTCGTTCATGAGGAGACCGGACATTATTTTAGTCACAAATATTTTCTACACCCTTGTCCCTGCAAACATTTCTTTGGTATTTGTCATTTTTCGGTGCACTCGGACGTATTTTCCATTCTAGCCGATGAAATAGGCGTTATTGAATGCCCCGCGTGTGTTGTCAGTGATAGCTCTTGGTACCGCAGTACAAACGATCGTGTCAAACCGGCAACTACTTCATTTATTTCTAAATACCGCATCAAATAGGAAATGCTTGTAAGCAAATGTATCCATTTTGAATTTTTGCAATTGGAGATTTCATGCATGTTTCATACCGTTTTAAAACTAAGGTAGACTCATATTTTTTCCAATTCTCTCAATCAGAGCCAAATTAGACAAGCCATATTTTTTCTAATTCCTCATTATTATAGGACTGTTTCATAGATATGACTCTTAATTACATACTTTCTGGTAATCATAACTTAATATTTGAAGCTCTCTGAGTCGGGATGTTTGATGGTATGAAATAAGATAATTCGCCAAAAACATTTTCAAGAAATGGAAAGGAAGGAAGGAACTGAAAAAGAATTCGAAGGCATGGAAATACCGGCTTCGACATTTCGGGTAATTACAATACTCGTTGCAATGACACAGTAGAGAAATAAAATTTAATTGGCCTGATTATCATCCAAAGTAGACTATATGGCTGTCAAAGGGAATATTTTTATGGCCCACACCATTGGGTCTCTTTCCACTGGCCCCTGACATGCTTGTTTCCTTTAAGGTTTTAAATTTGCTCACCCTCTAATTACATTTAGCTGCTAAATGTTTGCAAAAATAAGCATGCCAGGAAAAGGGATATTATTAGCAAGGAAGTTTGACTGTTATTAGTTGGCTTTGCTTACATTTGCAATAGGAGATATTGTAAATTTGACCTTGTTGGTGATACGTAAGCATCAGGTGAATTGGCAAATAAAAAACAGCATAATTCTTCCACAATTTATTTCATTTTATTGTGAGTTTATTGCAAAACAGCTGTCTGCGTCACTCACTGTAATGATTGATATCATCCCAAAGCTCCACCCTTTGTGTGCCTAATAGGTACAGCGTTTACTTTCCCTCTCTGTTGACTGTGTACTGAATGCTGCCGAATCTTCAGATTCGAAGCGATAGATTAAAAGGCATTACTTAGGCCAAGAGGAGACAAAAGTCATTCCGAGGATTATTGCTGAGAAAGTAATTACTGGGTCACGTAGCTTCTCTAACTGAAATACTGGTTAACTCGAATGGACGACGCAGATCAACGATATTTGGAAAAATAGCAGTAGAGCCCGACAACATTTTCCATGATTATATTGCGTTTCCACTGAAATTGTTATTAATTTGATCCTGTAAATTGAATTTTTGTTATATTTCACCTTGAAATATTGTAAATATGCCACCTTTAGCTATTTAGAAACTATTTCTATACCTAAATTGCGACACTAGTATGTCGATATATTTAAGAGGCATTAATAAGATTCTCAATCATAGTATTTTATAACAATGAAATGCAGTGGGAATCGAAATTGAAGTCCTAGTATTTGTTAATTTTATGAATATAATGTATATGTAATGTGTACAACGTTTTCTTAATAATGATTCATCAATTATTTTTATTCCTCGACTTCGTTCATTACATCATGCACCAAATAAGTTATTCGTTCTTCCTTTCCGAGTTTTGATCAATATTCTTTCTTCTCATAATCTTCTTGGAACCTCTTCCTTAATAATCTTACTTGTTCGCTTGATATCCAGCGTATTATATCATTCCTTGTATAGTGTGTTCAAACCGGCCTTTTTTACTCTACCCACCATGTAAGGGTAGAGTAAAAAAGAGTATCTCTCGGAGTGCTGCTCCAGATATTCGCTTTAATGATGAATACGAGTACACGTATATTCGCAGGCATGGCTTTCCGGCTGATTGTAGACTAATCTTCAGGTACTCCGGGAGTGACTGAAGGACCAAAATAACTTTTTTGTGTACCTACTTTCCTCGATTTTAATAGTTTTCACCGAGGAATCCCACTCCTTTACCTCATTTCCTTCTTTAGGCATTCTTTCTGAGTTATTAGATGTAAATTCCGTCATTTTCTTAACTGAATGTGCTCATGTCTATTATATACGAAATCCATTAAGTCAATTCCATTCTAAATTGCTCGGGAAAGCTTTCAAGCACGGTACCTGCGTGGCGCAGGCAGTATTGATATTATAAAGAGTTATTGCCCTCGCCTTCGAACTAACAGCTATTGAAAGGCATATTCACAGGAGTATGTAATCAGTGAACGTGATTTGGAACTTCGGTTTAAAGGTAAGTGCTAATGGTCTCGGTAGTCACTTAGCCGTGTTGTATGGACGCTAAATGTGCCGTCGAGAAATATTGATTTACCATAAAAATTTATATCTAAATGAGGTGCTATATCTCACCGTATTCAAGAAAGCAACGATATAAAACGTTTCGAATAACATTTTTATATCCATTTTTTTGGAGGGAAATCACTAAATGAAAATCTTTCTTCACTTTATTTGAAAAATACCATGAGATGATTAAATTTAGTTGCGTTTGAACTCATTAGTTATAAAACCAAGATCTTACTTATTTAAGTTTCAGATCTTAGGATCTTGGGCTAAGAACTAATTCTTTGATTATTGCAAAATAAAATTCCAACGAAATATGGGGAAACAATCATGCATATGTTTTCAAAATATAAATAAATATAAATAGTAAATTATAATCGTCATTGGAGTAGCGTCAATATTCAAACCAAACGAAAAATACTATTACATTTAATAATATAATTCTTTAATTATTTAATACATTAATCATTCTCTCGTTAACTGCTAGAAGAAAACAAGTAAAAGTGCGTTTTTTATTATTTGAACATGAATAAATAATTGAACCTACTCGGATTGCGTTAGGAATCGGTTAAATCATCGAAAGTGATCGTAATTGACGGCGCACTCGGATGGGAGTGGGTCAGGTACAAATGCCGAAAAATCAATATTCAAGGTGGACTCAAGGGTCGACTTACGTGCCATAGACGAGATTACTTTTGGATAATTGGAGGTTTATTTTGCTGATCGACTTTTAATAGACACCACTTAAAGAATTGTTGATAATTGTTATGCGGAAAGAGCTCGAAAATAAACTCAAATGTTTATCATATCGTTAATTACCGATTACAGAAATCAATTTTTTAATTTTATCTACATGATGTGCTATAAAAGTATACCAGCGGACCTACACGTATACCTTAAGAAAAAAATGCTGCTTGACTGAGAACCTAGCCACTCGTGCACCACGTGCATCACTACTTCATCGGTTGGCATGGAGGACAGTCGTCATTGCCATTTTGATTGATCCAAAAATAAGTTAACCACTTTAGATGAGTTGCGCATTCAGCTTGATATCCAGGCTCAATTTTACCTAGGAAGCCATCACCTTCCTCTTTAAAGGGCCACAATGGTGCATCGCAGGATCAATACGTTCTCATTTCAACCCTCAAGGCTATCTTTTTTATGATGTGACCAAATTTCGCACCCACAAAACCGAAAAATTAACAGTTTCACCTGCAGCGCAAATATGATTGAGAATTCGCACACCTAAGCCTAGGTTTTGAGTTAGGTTTCTTTTAATACTCATCAATATATCCCTCACTCATATAATCACTTCGGATGGGTCATTATCATAACTTCCTTGCACACTAGTGGATCTAGAATGCTTCTAATTGTATGAGACTTTTAAATATGAACCAGAAGAATGTATTAACCATATTTCTTCAAAATTAACTTAAACTTCATGTTAAATTTTAAAATAATCCCACAAAATACTTGTAATTAGGTGAAAACAACTCACCTGCTCAAGTTTATCCCCTACCTCTTAATCTCACTTATTATTTTATGTTCCTTCACTAATTGATGATAATTAGGATTTAGCCATAATATTGCCGCCTCCCGAGTGCTTCAAGTCAGCTCTCTGCTAAAAGTAAAAATATGTACAGTTTTTCAAATGTAAAAGTAGCGTAAAAGCGCAAGGAATTACTACCCTGGTCGCTACACTTGGATGATTGTTTCGTTAGTTACAAAACACCATCTGCAACGGCAGCCCTATTTCTTATAACAGGAGAACACTGGTGATTTATCTTCATTCCCGCATCCGTGACATCACATGTATATTTCATTCCATTCTCTTCCCTCTCATCGCAATATTCTACGGCGGGATATCCTCCCAACCTTCTCTTCGTGTTGTGCGTGACGCCATTTATGAATGGTGCCCTCAGGAGGAAATAATTTCACTCTCATTGCTATTCCACTAAAAATTCTACCCGCGTCTGCTGCCTTCGTTATTCCCCTCCCTGTTCCTTTACCTCTCGGCCCATCGGACGGTGCCCGACTTTAAATAGCTCCCTCAGCGTAGCGGGTTTCATTGTAGTCACAGTGTAGGTTGTCTTATGTTCTGAAAACTCAATTCCTGTAGTACCGGCTTCCATACATTAAGCTTGACGAAACGTTACTCACGTTTCATACCTGAGTTGCCATGTCAACTTATATCCTTTTAAACCAGCCTTGCATTCGTTACCCTTTCGTAAAAAATTCTCGAACGATAACGGATCAGATTAACGATGTCCGAACACAGATGGGGTAAAAATGATCAAATAGGTGAAAATGAGCCTGGTGTATATTCACCTCCTGCCACACACTCCCACACACCGTATGCCACTGAAGGATAAAAGAAAATGTTAACAGCGGGCCAACCCCTTCAGCCTCTGATTCCACTGCTTCAGTTTGCTCTGAAAATATCTGTAATTGTATTTACATGAACTCTTTTACTGTTGTAAAATGGACTCAATAATACATTTTCAGCATCTTCGACAAAGAGGCCTCTTTAGAATTGACACAAAAGTTGTAATCTGTAATTTAATCTCGTCTGCATCCACTGGAACATTACTGTCTCCCAAACCAAAGATGAAGGGCGCCAGTTGTATCTCGCAGTTTTTACCTGTTCGGAAACCGTGCTGGTTTTTTAGCAATATCTCTCGACTATCCTGGTATGTAACTATCAAATTAGCAATCATACATGCCGCATGAACGTACATAATACGGATTGTGAGGGAAAAAAAGTCGGTAATTTCATTGTTCCTCCAAGTTCACATTTTTAAATATTGATCTTGATGGTACGAGGGTCATCCGGAAAGTAGTACCCGTTCGTGAACTAAAGACACAAAAGTAAATATTAACAAACATAAAAAAATTTATTTGAAAGAGGATACTTTACACTACTTCTCAACATAATCTCCAAGCAAATTAAGGCATTTGTCATAACGTGTGACAAGTTTCTGTATTCCTGCTGCATAGTCCTTCGCCGCCAGCTCATTGAGATACAGGGTCACTCCTTCTTTAAGTTCTTCATCGCTGTCAAATCTTTTTCCTGCCAAAAAAGTCTTTAAGCTTTGTAAAGAGATGAAAATCTGAAGGGGCCAAGTCCGAGCTATACGGTGGATGGTCGAAAGTTTCCCATTTGAATTGCTGCAAAAGTTTTTGTGTTATCCCAGCTGCATGAGGCCTGGCATTGTCATGAACGAGAATGACACCAGTAGACAATAGACCTCGCCGCCGATTTTGTATTGCCCGCCGTAATTTCTTTAATGTTTCACAATACGCATTGGCATTAATAGTGTCTCCACGGGCCATAAAATCAATAAGCAATACACCTCGTCGATCCCAGAAAATGGTTGCCATGAGTTTCCTGGTGGACAGAACTGTCTTGAATTTTTTTGGTTTGTTTGGTGAATGAGCATGATGCCACTCCATTGACTGTCGTTTACTCTCAGGTGATGCATAACAAACCCATGTTTCGTCACCAGTAATTATGCGAGTCAAGAAAGAGTCTCCTTCATCAGAATAACGTCCCAAAAACGTCAGTGCTGCAGCCATACGCTTGGTTTTGTGCTCATCTGTAAGCATGCGAGGGACCCATCTTGCACAAATTTTTGCATAATGCAGATGGTGTTTAACAATTTCATGAACAATTGTTCGAGAAACATTGGGAAAATGCTCACAGATGTCATCAATTGTGACGCGCCGATCGTTCCTCACGAATTCGTCAACTGAGCTCACCAGTTGGTCTGTAATGACAGACGGTCTCCCCGAACGCTCATCGTCGTGTGTGTTCCCCCTCCCCATGTTGAAGTTGCGACACCACCGCCGAACAGACGACTCGTCCATTACATTGTCTCCCTACACCTCCTTTAATTGGCGATGAATATCACATGGGCGAACGTTTCTTGCATTGAGGAATTTAATCACTGCCCTCACTTCACAACTGGCGGCGTTCTCAATTTTTTAAACATTGTAAACAATCACAGAAACAACACAGGCGATGCTAGCGTCACGCAACTTGGCTCAGAGAAGGCAGACAAGCCACTGAAGCTATCTGACCTCGTCCAGCGGCTACTCGCGTCGTCAGCACTTCATGCGGCACGAACGGATACTACTTTCCGGATGACCCTCGTATGTATTCAGATTTAAATTTTTAAATCTAAATACACACCAGACCCGAACATGACCCTACTGCGGTATTGAAAATGAACCTGATTATTTGGACAACGTCATCACTAGTGAGGAAACCTGGGTTTTTTTAATTCCACCCAAAAACAAAACAACAAATCTCGGAGTGACGCACCGATTAGTCCCCCAAACCCATTAGCAAGAATGAGCAAATCAAAAGTGAAAGCAATGCCCATTGTCTTTTTCGATAGCAAATGAGTGGTCCATAAGGAGTTTTTCCCTCAAAGACAGGCAGTTAACGCTGCCTACTACGGATGAGATGGCTGATGGATGGATGAGCTGAAAAGACTCCGAAAAAGGGTCATCAGGACGAGAAAATACATCTCCGTTACCTGGCAACTCCATCACGACAACGCGCTACGAGTCCGCGAGTTCCTGGCCAAACACCAAGTGCCAAAACGCTGCCCCACCCCACCCTATAGTTTTGACGTCACCCCATCAGACTTAAATTTGTTCCCTCGGATTAAGGCAACCCAGAAAGGAATCCGTTTTTCACCCACAGAAGAGATCCAATTAGCCGTGACGAAGACCTTGCGAGAGGTCGCCGAAGATGCCTTCCCGGGCGCGTACCGGTCGTTGCAGTGTCTCTGGAAAAATGTTTAGAGGCCAACGGACAGTAATTTGAAGATTTTTAAGAGTGTTTGCACATCTGTTCAATAAATTACTTTTAAAAAATAATCAAATTACTTTCAGAGCGCACCATGTATAAAGACACAGCAGTGAAGGCAGAGATTGGAGTTGGCCTAAATGGCCAATGCCTGGCCTGGCCAGGCCAATAGGCCTGATGGCCTAAAAATGCTCAGAATAAGCTGTTCAGAGCACGAGGAACACCGGCGGTTGTTTTGCATGACTTACGATCGAAGAGAAATTAGCCCAGAAGGCATCTCTGCGTGGGAGAAAAAATTTTTGGAAAAAAGTTCCCCTTTAGGTGTGGCATTAATACCTGTAAGGCGTGTTACTGAATAAGTCACTGTGGCTTACGTGGAATCCCTGTAACTCCTCGTCTCATATGCCAATATGTGGCGAGATATGTAGTATATAAACTACATGTGACTAAACGAAGGGACTAAATCCAGTCATCTCCATTCCACTTCTCGCCCAAAGTTGTTAGTCGTCACTTACCTCATCATTATATTTACCTTATGTACATGACTTCAGTCATCTATGAACCTAGAAATTGAATTGCTATATTGATGATTTGTTTCAGCGGGCTCCTCAAGATTTTTTAGTTTACCAATTCCGGCCGGAATCCTCTATCTAGCAGTCTCATACAATATAAGACAGGGCGAATACGGTAAAGTCAAAGAACTGCAGAAAATGCTTTTAACAGCACCTTCAACGGACTCATCTGCTGATTTTCATCCAAATTTGAGAATTTCACATCGTAAAAATGATTCGTAGTCATAAATACACGGTTTTCGAGGACACCTTAGTAGGTTGACTGATTTTCCGAAGCGCTCACAAAGAATGCGGGCTCGGATTCAGGCCAAATCGAATGCTTTTTATGCTCCTAAATATTCGAATTTCTGAGCACTCAGAATAATTGAAGTTTTTGAGTGGCGTATCGCGAATTGTGCAAAGGGAAAACAAATCCTTGAACTCGGGATATCCGTTTTCTGGGATTTCTTTCATGTAGTTTTATGCTATTGTGGAAAAGTTTCATCGCTGTTGCAGTTACCTACTTGGACGCTGTGCTTCTTCAAGTCAGAGGTTACATACGGTGTCGCTTGCCTCGCCTGGAGACGCCGAGATCGTAACCGGGGTTTCGCCAGCAAAAAAGATCTACGCAGGAGTATTCACACAAAATAGACCTTCAACAACAAAACTTGAAAGCTTTCACTGGGATATTTTAAAATTTTGACAATTAATCGCTCTTGTTTTGTCCCAATTATCTAATCTTATGATGCTTCACGGTTTTCCTTGATGCTACCGGTAAATCTTATGATTTCTATCCAATTATGCAATAATGTAAGTCTACCATTGAGTTTTCTTATCTACATGTCTCCTATTACCGATATTTCAGTATTTTCGTGACGCTGTATTTTTCATGAAAATAGTGTATTTCGTAAGCACTTCCGAATTTTTAGATCCATTTTTTTAGTACTTTTTCTTAAATGAATTCCAGCATCTCTTATCACATTATATGATGCATATTTATTGATGTTCGAATATAACATTTTATTCCACACGATGAGAGAGTGTGACCGAAGAAACTCTCAATACAAGTATTGTCAAAAGTCGTAGGAAGAGGGAATTGTTTGTGAAACAGTGATTGATTGTAGCAGAGAGGGAAGAATAGGCCAGTGGGAAGGAAATTAACAAAAGAGAACAATGTCACTGCAACAATATTAAATGTGATTTTTTGGTTTGCTTACCCCAAAATGGAGCGTTAACAAAAGAGAACAATGTCACTGCAACAATATTAAATGTGATTTTTTTTGGTTTGCTTGCCCCGAAATGGAGCGTCGTTTAGGTATAGTATGTGAACATGTCCATGATAAAGGAGGAAAACAATCCTCAAGTGTAGATCTCATGTCTCAAGCATGTGGTATATATAAAAATCAACTGCAATGAACGAATAGAAGAATTCAATACCTTGAAAATTTATGCTAACGACCCCAGCCTTATCATTGAATTGTTTTTGAGAACATTTTCGTGTAGGAATAATAAACCCATCCGTCCGAATAACGAACGCTCTCACCAATTGCAATTGTTCTCACGAAACGCAAGTGACCTTACAGCGTCTTCGTGGAGAAAACAATTCCCAGCGTACTTCTTCAAGGTTGATGGCCCCCATTTATTCTCAGTCAAGCAGCGGGAAGTCTTTTATAGTGCTGTATCCAAGAATCAAGAAGACTTGGCGTTTAATCCGAGTGAACCCTTTCCCCTTAGCGGTAGGTCTGGAAGAGTGAAAACTGCTAGTTTCGCTCACTTTTACCTTACGAAAGATTTATTACAGATGTTTAATGCATCGAAAATACTACTTGGCATGTAAACGACAAGAGGAAATTTTAGGAATTGAGAGTTCTTGATATAATGAGACAATATATTTCAAATTTCCCAATGGTGGAGGAGACTACGGAAAAAATATCGAGATAGAAAAAAATGCTTGTTTGATCATTTCAAAAGGTTGGGATTACGTTTCTTTAGTGAAAGGTGTAATTTGAAGGGAACCATATTCATCATTTAAATGTTGGTGAGATCCAAACACTTGTGTTTGCTTGTATTCATCTTAGTGGAATTTTCTTCTGTCTCAAATCGGAGTGGAAGGCTATTATTCAGTCTCTGCTTTAAAAAATTAACCATATTGAGAAGCTTCAAAATTTTTAAATTGATCATTAGTATAATGGATGCATGCATATTTTTTTGTTTAATGAGACTAATAATTCCTTTTCGTGACTTAATTTCCACTTCCTTAAGCGTAATGTGTGCTTGGTGCATGAATTGTCTTTCTCGACGAGATGTATAGTTAATAGGATTTAATTCTGCAATGCATAAAGGATACCCATCTCTTCTCTATTTAATTACTACATATAATGAAACATATTATTGTGACAAATTTCACTTCCGTTTGACCATGATATTCCGAATTAGTGTTCACATAACAAAGTTATGGCTATAGTTATTTCATTTAATCGTTCATCTGATTCAAATTGAAGAACACAATTGAGTGTTTTGCCTAATTTCTCGTACAATGCAACTCGTACATAATTCTAAGTTTTATCAGGCCGTTAAGATGCAGGTGTCATGTGAGTCAAGAAATGGAGACGTCAGTTTCATTAAATCTTATTAATAATTATGTTTTGTTGTATTAAAGCAAAAATAAACCCTTGCTAGGAACAGATTTCTCTTGGTAATTAATAGAAAATGTTACTTTCAATATCGCATAGGGATTTCATCGTCATGATATTTGCACTATAAATTGTCTGCATTTCGTTTCCTCAGGCATGCATGCATACCAATTATGAATACATGTCTATGATTACCGCCGATTTTATGATAAATGTTCGTAATAAACATATATTAAATCTTGCTGCTAACTGTAATGTTCATGGGAGGGTTAAAACTTGAGAATAATTTCTAAAAGGTCAGCTAAGATTTTAAGTTTATCCTCGTCACCATCGTTTCTTGAAAATATTTTCAAATTGTAAAACAATTCAAATGCTATCCTATCTTCTAAGAGCTGCGGAACTAGACCGTTGTCATCTTGTGAATTTGATTGAACAGTGCTAAATAATTGGGCTTCTGAGGAAAGGTAGGCTTCCGTCAATTCAGATTTTAAATTCGTTGGTGAGAAAGTGGATGTTGAGTCCGTTCATCATTTACTAATGGTGATCTCTCGGATTTATTGGACCTCTCTGCTTGGCCACCTGTAGGAATTTTCTAGTCTTCCTTTTAAAGCAGGTTTTAGATGTACGAAGACTTTGCACTGCTGCATTTCTTGATATAACAAAAGAAAACCTGGCACCCCATACTACAATAAACTGCTCATCATTTACGAATACATTCTATCTTCCTTCCTTCCGTTCAACATCCCTACTCATTCTTACCTACACCTTACTCGCCTAACGTACTCCCCACTATCACAGAATTTCATCGCCAATCAAAATGCTCTGCCTCCACCCTTCCTGCCTCCTTTGGATTTCTCCCAACAACGCTCTCTCATCCCTCGCAGTGTCAAGTACTTTTTCGTGTGAATTCCTATCCGTCCATTTAAACTTTTCCATCCTTCTTCACTCCCACATCTCAATAGCTTTCAATCTAAGCCTATCATTTTACTTCAACGACCAAGGTTGCTAGCCGCACAGAGCCATTTTTTCAACCTCCCCATCATCGATTTCCTCCTAATGTCTTCTTTGCCGAGCTCATTTCTCTTTCTCCTATCCCTACTTCTGTGACTATCATAGCTCCAAACACTTCTAAGTTACGTACACTTTTTTACTTATTCTATTGTTTGCCCTTCTATTTGAATATTTAACTTAGTTTACCTCTTTCTCAAAAACTTCACAATTTTTACTTTACTCATTTAGTCTCTTCCCGGAGTCATTACACTGACTTTGTAATGTGCTCCGAAATGATTATCTTTCTCTGGTAGACTGACTAACAAAATTTTAATCATCCGCAAACCAAACTAATTTCATGAATTCTCCACGGCCTTTTTTAATATCTCTAGCCCTCCCACATCATTTTTACCATTTCATCCACATGTACATTGAAAAATAAGGATGACAATGGACATCCCTATCTTACTCTTCATAGTACTTCCCATCCCTGCCCTTCATCTGCCACACACAATTGATGAGTTAGCACATATTAATTAAACTAACCTAGTGACTGACTGACTATCTAAAGTTAGGATACCCGCAAACCTAACTGATATATTGACTACCTTCACTGAATTGCAGAACTGGACCTGACGATGAAGTTAAAAAGATGATTTCTATTTGGCCGAATTCTTGTCGAGGATAATGATAGTTTGGCAGTTAAATACATATCGATAAGGTATTTAAAAAGTTAGGCATCTGGTTCATCGTAATGAAACTAGATCAACACTCGAAAAATATATCTTTTCACTTGGCACGCGTTTTAGGGTTTTTAGGTGGTATTTGCCAATGTGCAACTTGCAACTGGTCAACCAGTTCGAAATGATAACAATTGTAGTTTGCCCCACCGAATTACAGTATGCAACGTATTTCAGTGCAGGTACTTAATAGATGCCATGACCTTATGCACCTGGTGATAATGGATAGCGAAACGTGGTGTACTCAATAAATTGATTTCGCATATTAAAATATTCCTTTTTTGGAATATTTAATTTCCACAAATTAAATCCTGCCACAGTTACTTATTATCCAATAAGTCTATTATGGGTACCGAGTGGCCGAGATAAAAGACGGTTTTGTTGTCTAATTTCGCACCCGGAGACCTTTCCATCTGTGAAGAAATTCAAGGAAGCAATGGAGACCCATTCAAATCGACGCCTTTGAAACGAAGTTACTCCAATACTCTCTCAATGCTCAAAACCGCTTCCATAGCTGTCCTCCTCCTCTTGCCCCCTCACCGCCCCCATGCGCCAAACTGCGCCCTCTCGCTGCCGCCCACACCGTCTATGCGACCGAGTCCGTACGTTGCCCGTCCTCCAAGCTCCCAGTCTGAAGGCCAAGGTCGGGCGGTGTGAGCGGCCGCGGTCGGCCTGGATGGATTCTTCTTCCTTCGCTCCGGACGGCCTTCCACAGCCTTCGAGGCGCTGTAGAGACGTGGGAGCGAGAAGTCGCTCTCCTCCCACTAAGAGCAACTTGAAGAATGCGAGGCATTTAGGTTCGAGGTGTACCCAACTAATTGCAAAAATTATATATATATATATATTTCTTTTGCTTTGGCATCGAAGAGCCATATCAGAGCAAAATGCGAATTTTCGAAAACATAATCAGTGTAAAAGGTAAGCATTGAAGTTAGTAACTAATTCAAATAAATCAGAGCATGTGGAAGATTCCATTCATCTGAGAAATACAATATACGATAATGGTTAAATTCATACTGTCATTGGGAGAAGAATTTCATTGGGTTTAAGAGCTTTTACAGAAAGAGGGAATTAATGATACGGATCTAAGAAATAGAGTAGAGAAGTAGGGAAAAATGTGTGAATAGCTTAATAAGGAGCATATTTTGGCATGACTTCGAAATTTGGTCGTTGATGAAAAGGAGAGGCATCGTTTGGATGATATGCGAGCGTGAAGTAGAATAGAGAATTATAATGGACGGATAGGGGAACAAACAACGTTCAGCCATCCAGGAGGTGAAGAAATAGCTGTTGGATGAAATTTGAAGAAGGCAGACAGAATGTAGGATATATGACAAGACAATCGAAAGTGATGGACTGTGTTATTGGGGTGAATATTGAGTAAACGAGGCTGAGGGATAAAAGGTAGAAATTTTATAAGGAATGAAGGGAGGTAGAAAATACGAGGGCTGTCGTGAAAGTAACTAACGTTGCGACCCAGCGTAGCGGTGGGTAAGGCTGAAGCCACCATCTTGATGTTTAAACGTCCCTACACTCGGTACGCATCCTGCTGCGGAAACAATACTGTCCAATTTGAGTTAAATAGTGCGATCTGTAACCTGTCGTCAAATTCGAACCCATTTGAATGTTGAACTGTAATGGAAGGGGAGCTGGCGTAGAATAAATATCTAGAGTTAACGTTTAGTTATCTCTTTTAATGATGGTCATGATTTCCACATGCTGAAATGAATATATTTTTTATTATATTTTTACATTAGTATATATATATTTATATTTATTTATTTATTTATTTATTTATTCATACATTAGGTATATTTCCACCTCTGTATATCTTAAAAGAAAAGAATTACGGAACTATTTTGGCATTTAATACTCAGTGTTCTGACTATAAATTGGCATTTTTTTATCATTCTTATCTCTGTCTACGTTTCACTTTTTATTTACTCTACGTGACATTAAATTTAAGTTTATATTTTTCCAATTCAAAAATATTAAAATTTAGAGAGGAAATTTAAGATGGGTGCCTACGGCGCTTTGTCTGAATGAACAGACTTCCAGCTTCAAAGAAAATTTAATGTAAAATAGACTTTAATTACCTCACCTCTGTATTATTGATCATTCCTATGGGCTCTCTGCATATGCATTTTTACGATGTTCTTTAGCTTTGAAAATATTTTCATCAAATATACGTACAAGAACTCCTCTGTTCTTTTTCTTTATTTGTAGGAGCTGGAATGGTCGCAAGATAGATATCAGAAAATTTCCTTTTCCAAAGTTTTTTAAAATTTTTTTTAACCGTGCTTCACAGTGATCCGCTCCTTTCTTGATTTTTATTTTCCCCCCGGAAAATTTACGATTCACATCCACTGACCATTTTTCAACTCTTAACTGAGGAAGGAAATGACATTACACGCTGGGTAGGATTTTTTTGCAAAACGTGTTTGAGGAAAAATTTGCGGAGTATTGGTGCGGGAAAGGTCTCTAAAGCCATTTTAAAAACGAATCTTTTATTCGAATACGTGTTAGTGGAGGTTGCCAAGTATTTCAGGCGTGAAAATGACTTATGTAAAGGAATTTCAACTCAACGTTACTTTTGGGATTAATCACCTTTAATGGGGACTCCTAATTATCAATTCTTGGCATTTATTCACATTGCGACCTTAAGTTCAGACACTCCCAGTAGGATGTGGTCAATGGGAGGAGAGGAATGCTAATTATTTCAGAGTTCCTGACATCGCGACGCCAAGACAACTCCTTCCGAAATTTGACAGTGTTTTATAGTCGCACGGTTAAGGGCTACACGCTTTTTGGTTTAAAGCATCATTTTTCAAAGAATTTACATTTATCTGATTTTTTGGTGAATTTATGATGGAAAGAAGAAAAAATGTCTATGGAATGATTCTAAAAGACGAAGTTAGTACATAAATTAGCTAATTCGTTATAGCGTGGCATAAACTCGCAAATTCTACAAACCTTCGAATATTTAATAGCAGGCGTGATCACTCTCTCCTCTCCTTTCCTCTTCCCCAATAAGCACCCTGAAATAAACTATTTTTCTCTAATTTTTATGCCATCTATTTTTTTATATCGTCCTGAAATTTCTAATCAGCGTCAACATTTTTCTAACGTTCTAACAGAAAATAGAACTTCCCTACATCTTCTTATTAAATATTCCTTTTTTCTCACAGTAAGCCTTAAGGAAGTGTGTGCCTTTGGCGGGGCTTAGAAATAAAACTTAGAAGTGTTGCTCCTGGTCTATAAACCTACCTTGATGGATTAAATTGCTAAAAAATCAGTTTCACTGCATAAAGGAGTTCAATTAATGATATCGCGGCCCGAATCTTAAGATAAAGAAAGCTTTATACTTTATAATATCTTTTTTTGGATCTTCAGTAGCCAGAACGTTTTAGTTTTTATCTAGCAAACTCAGAATTCAGAATAGTCGATTCGGCCTCCGTTATGGTGGATATTTTGTCTCAGTGAGAGCTTTTTCTCTTCAAGTGTCATTAGGCGTTTTATTTAAAATAAAACGTGTGATACGCCCCAATTTTCTTCATTTAACCTGAGACTTTATCTGCTGGGTTGTTATATCCATGATTTTGCCATTCGCATCCGCTATTTACCGGTAATCTCTTAGATATTCAGCTCATATTGAAGCTTTAGGGAGTTTTTGAATGTGGGGCGTCAGTTGCACAAGGGAGAAAATGTTTGGGCGTAGTTGGGGGAGTAAATGATATTGTGTTTATTACGTATTCACAACGAGAGCAAAAATTGATATTTGCAGTAAAATTTTATATTCATTCAAGATTATAAAAAATAGTTTCATCTAATTAAATTTCTTATTTCTACTCTATGATACTTTTTAAGAACTTGGCAACCTATTATGTTACAGGGAGCATCACAATCATGAAAATAATTAATCTTATATTTAAATAAAAGAGGCGATATGGCTATGGTATGACTTCATCTAAAATTCTCTCTTTTATCACAGTCTTCATCACCCAATTCCCAATCAAAACATTCTGCGTCCATCTTTCCTACTTCCTTGGGTTTTCTCCCAACAATCTCATCTCCTTCCCCGCCATGCCTAGGACTTCCTCATTTATTTTCCTTTCAGTCCACTTCACAAATCCATCGTTCTCCACACTCATATTTCAAAAACCTCCAATCGATACCTATCATCCTGCTTCAATGAGCATGTTCCCGCGCTGCATAAAAAAAACGCTCCGTTTCAAAGTTTTAACTAACCTCTTTCTAACATCCTTGCTTAAGGTTCCTACCGTCAATCGTCCTCTGGCTAGTATTATCGATTGTCTATTAACTTAGAAAAAGTACTGGCCAAAAATCGTACAAATATTTAGTGAATTGAGAAATTATTGTAAAAAAATTGTCTGGTTAAGTGTAAAATAAGCGCTTTTCCACCTTACTCAACTCAGTTAAATGTTTTTGGTAAAAAAATTGGCATTTTTCCATCATTCCATTAAAAAATAAAATCTCCTGATGGTTTTAAAGATTCCAGTTTCGATATTCGAGTTGGGTGGATTTAGGGTGTTTAGCGTTTTTCTAAAAAATCTCAAAAAATTTAAATATGTGTTAATTATTTTGGAAGTTGTAAAGTATTTTGATCTTTGTTTGTGATAGCGTAAATAATACTTTAAAATTATTTGACCAGTCTTGGAGAATTTTAAGGTTGTTTCATGGGGAATTTGAGTAAACTTTACGGAGTAGGAATTATCTATTCCAGAGATTATAACCTCATTAAGAATCAAGCACAATATTTAAAGTTTGTAATATAATTACATCGTATAGTCATAAATACCAGGAAGCTGGACATTTAAAGGGGAAAAGTCATTCAAAATATAATAATAGTTTAATTCTATTTTGTTATTGCCTCTGCTTTGCAGCGCTGCGACTTAAGTAATGAAAACTGAATAAAAAGCTGACATAAATGACATTAGCTGATATACCTTCTTTTCCATTCACTCAGTTTCATATTACGAACAAACGGAGCCCATATAAGCTGAAAATTGAAAAATTCAGTGTTTTTGCTCGAAGGGAAGGATAGTTGACGATATGTGGACACTGAGACGCCGTGATCGCAGTAAAAGTTGCTGTCGGTCGTCATTGATGTGTCCTGCCAGATCCACGGGGAAAACATAGGATCTATGTCGCTGGAATATAAAGTATCATTTCCGTTCAGTTCCTTCCTATTTAGTTGCTCCTCCTGGCTATCTCAGGAGTGAATTCTTTCGCACATGGGAGGTATATCATTGAATTTTTTTACCCTGGGCTTTCCATATCGGTAATGTTCTGGGAATGGTTCCACTTCCGTCATCAAAGCGTTACACAACGACGGTAAAACTTTTAAGAGCATTTCTCCAAGAAATTTCTCCGAGAGATTGAACATGGATCACTCTCGAGTACATCTATGGATTTATTTCCTTGGCTCTCTTTTAGGTTTTTCTTGCCTCTCTCCCTTAGAATATGAGGCCTGATTTTGAAATTTAGGTCGCTTTTTTGTAATTTAGAACAGTTTGAAAACAGACACATTAGCTTAGAGTCAAGAAGAGCTCTTCCTTATTTCAGAACGCTCTCGTTTTAGATTAAGGCTTGCTTTTAGTTCACGTATATGAAAAGTTTGTTGATCTCACATATATTTACGTAACTAACTCTACGAAGTCTCTATATTTAGAGAGTAACTTTAAATTTGCCCGTGAGCCTCTATATACAGCGAAAAAGGTGGCGTATAATTTCGCGATATGCTTTCCAATGCCTTGTTAAGTTAAATATTAGAATTTGTCATTCAAATTGGTTACGGCTTCCATAAAATTGCCAACTCAGAAGTCTCAGGGTAAGTTTTACTAAGAAATTGAGTAAGTAGAGTGGGTCCTAAAGGGAAGGCAGGAGTTTCAATTTGGGTGATTCAGGGCAAGTTGTGTGAACTTTTGGTCACCATTAGATCTTGCTCCTTCGCGCTCCGCAATTTTCATTTTCAGTGAGCTCTACTTCCTCCGATCAAAGGAACCTTAGTGTTACTCATTATTATTTTTTAATGAAATCAAATTGTAAAGGAACTCCTATTACAAGTATTGTAAAGAACGGTTAGTTGCAACTTTCCACTTAATAAGGTATATGCAGGGTCGGGTTTCGATATATTATATCAACTTCAGGATGTTCGAATTCCACCACATCACAACTGCTACTTATCAATTCGTACAAGCTTTGTGTTTCCTTCTCAAACATTTTCCATCCATCACTGGTTAAAAGTCTTCATAATTCATTGACTAATATCAATCATATTCCATCTTCGATATTGCCCTCATAATCACCACCCGTTATTGTCTTATACTTTAACATACAACGCTCATTCTTCTGAAGAAACCTTTGAAAAAGCATAGTTTTCAAATTGAAGGGAGTTCCAAAAATAGATGTAGATTCGGAAATAAAATCAGTATTGCCTACGATGGTTATTGCCGATCGAATGCTTTGATTTCATTCCGTTCATACTTTACTTGGAAATGGTATTTGATCTCAAAAGATATTACTGAAAATGGTTGAACAAAGTAAGAAAATTTATTCTTCGCTACCTTATCCTCTGTCCCATAGCTCCGAATGAAAATGAGGTGTATTGGGTTTGTCCTAATCGTGTCCATTAAGATAATAAGCCGTCGTTTAACTGCGGTGAAAGAAGAGCAAATGCCCAAAGGAATTAAAAAAAAACTGTCTTCGCAACAGCTAGCTCATTTTCATTGGCACATATTGTTTGGCTAATTGTGAAAATATATATTTATAAATTTAATAATTATCATAATTTGATGTTAAGAAAAAATAAATGATTAACAGCTGAAATTCCAACGGTACTTTCCTGTTGAAAAGATATCCATAAAATTTCTCTAGAACTTGGAAAAATTGGGAATTTCCTTAAACATATCTTCATTTCTAAGAGTATAGTGATAATGAAATGTGTTCCAAGAATCTTTTCTTATTGTCTGTGGGAACTAGTATTTAATGGGAATCATTTCTTTAGAACTTCAATGATTTTCCATTAAGCAAGAGAATAAATTTAAACAAACGAAATTAATCTTCCTCTTAAGAATTTCAAAAGTAAATCTGTTAAGAAATTCAATGATTTTCCGTGGATTAGGAAAAAATTAAAATCTAAAGAAATACAGGTACCTGAACCTAGGTACCTGAATCTAAGGAAATACCTGTACTTCCTTTAAACCCCTTAAATCCCATATTATTTACATTTTTTACCTAAAATGTCGTTTCATATAAGGAATTTTGTTTAAAAATGCTCTCATTCATTGAGGAAAAGATGTCCTAGGGAAATTTTCCCCAGTGAACGTCACTATGACCTTAGGAATGAAATTACATATTAGGAATTTAAACCTTTTCCTCAAGTTCGGCGAAATGTATACAGCTCTTGTCATCGTAAGTCGTAAAGAATACGTAACAGTAAAGGATGACTTGAAGAGGATAAGGAGATCAGTAGTAAAGTATTTTATGAGCTGTAAATTAAAATATAAACGGGAAACAGCTGTTCATGTTATACATTTTGCAGAATACGAGTAAGTTCATAGAAAAAATCGATAATCGAAGAATATCGTAGCAGAAGGTTCTTATGAAAGATGCCGGAGGACAAGACCATGAATTAGTCGCTTGCACTCTTGCTAGACACAAGAATCAAGTGAAGTAGTTTTAGCGCTAATCTCTGATAAATACGTACCACAAATTTAGGGTCGCTCTGTCTGATGATCTGTGATGAAATAAGAAAAAGAAAATAGAACACGAAGAACAGGGAAGATGAACAGCCCTAAAAGATGGCTGAGAAAGTGAGATACAGCGTGTAACCGTAAAAATGTAGATTGAGGAAACGGGAGGGGCAATGAAAATGGAATTATCCAAGAAAGGCAATAATAAAAGTGGTCAAACAGCCACACGCTAGTAAGAGTTGACTCCAGTCGGGAATGGATTAGAATTGATATGATACATCTTATGGAAGTAGGAAACATTACAGACTCCTGGTGACGTAGGTGAGAGAGCCTTCTGCAAGAAATGATAAAAGCTATACAAAAGTCTAAGTAAGCAATGATTTATGGCATTGAAAACTGTCGTGAGGAAATGAGGGACACCATTAGGATTGAAAAATACCGAAAAAGAATAATAGCCAGTGAAAAATCACTTGGGAGAAGGAAAAAGTGGTGTGATAAAATCAGAGGTATGAGTTAATATGCAGGTTGCAAATGCATTGTATGATGCGGGAATGCATTTTGTTATAATGCGAGACATGTGAGACCAAAGAAAATAACTGAACCTAAGGATTAAAGCTTTGGACGTGAAGAAAGATGAGAGAAAATTCAATGAAGACCACTGGGTTCCAGATGCATCGAGGAGTGCATTCGACGGTGCAGTGAAAAGACGAAGAAAGAGAAAACCAACGGTAGTATTTTCAAACGAATAAAGGTACTTGATAAATGCAATGCTCAAAGAATAAACGGTTAAATAAAGAAGCAATATTGAAAAATACACAGTGAATAACTTAAGCTAAGGAAATATTTTTCCGAAAGGGGTCCACTGCGCTATGTATTCAAAGAATACATACCCAATTATGAAAGTAATGGGCATGGTTTTATTGAGACACTATTATCCATAGCATCGTGGTAAAACCGGTCGGAAAACAGGGTGGGGGTACCTGCCCCTCCAACGCAGCCGGTCGTCAGTAGTCTGAGCGGAAAGACGTGGTTCCGCGTGAAGTGTGTTTTTCATCGTTACCAACGTCCTGGCCCGGATCACCACTCCGGTGGTCCCCCAGCTCCCTTACAGTCCCGACTTGGCTCCATGCAGCTTTTATTTTTCTTTCCCTGACTGAAGAGAGAGCTGAAAGGAAAGCATTGGGAGACCGTGGAAAAAATTCAAAATCATGCCACAACGTTCCTGGAGACATTCCCTTCGAGGAGTTTCAGTGAGCCTTCCAGTCGTGGCTGAAACGTCTCCGCAAGTGTATTGATGCAGGGGGAGAGTATTTTGAAGAATTTCAAGTATTTGTACCAGTACGATCAATTGTGACATTATCCCCCTGGAATATATAAGGATTAGTACCCCATGGGCAAGAACATGAAGTAATGCATAATATCATTGAAAAATAAGGATAATAATTTTACCAAAGAGTAGAAGCTTTTATGAAACAAGTTTGAAATAAGCAAACCAGATGAATAGGATGCTTTTTGAGAAAATAAGTATTAATTATGAGTATAACAGGAGGAAAACCAGAAGGAAAGGTCGAACAAGGAAGACCAGTAGCGAATAAAGACGCCAAATGCATAAGGAAATGAGAAGGAAAGCCCATCATAACGTCATAAAACCGTCATTAGGCAGTTAAGAATGGAAATATGGAGTTGAGTAATAGTGAGGAATTATTTCTTTCCGAAGCTCCTTGTTGCAAATGAGCTCATAGCATCTGTCAGTTGTCGCACCTTCGATCCATGTGCCCGACAGTAGTTTAGTAATTTTTCACTTCAAGCAATATTCTTTGTGGAATTGTTATGTACTTTAGCACAAATAGTGTACTAGTAGTCAACTAAATTTTTTTTATGAACATTTTAATTTACGAGCTTTTAGATAGATAAAACGTACAGTCCTCCAACCCTTCGCTTTTACCCCGACTTATTTGTTGAACTTACTACTAATAATTCCGCAATGCTCTACATACACACACTATGGCCATAATTACACGTAGCATATGAAACTATCTGTAAAAATCCACTTCGTTCCTTGCGATCTGTTAAAATAAAATATGAGTATTTGATAAGAGTAGGCATTAAGAGATACATAATTTTATTTACCTAATTTCATCAGGAGATTTATCCTTAAAATACGCGCATGATGGATTTCATTTTTTATTGCCAACACCCCTAATCCCAAAAATTCTTTATTCTGGAAACAGGCTACAAAAGAGTCATATGTCCTCCGCAAGATCATGTTGTATTCATAAACACAGCTTGAGAATTGAATACTACTCAATACTCCCAGGTCATTTCCTTGTATGCTTCACTGGAAACATTTCGTCTGTTTTGAGGCACTTATTCATGAAGGTGATGATCTTAGCAGCTACACTGTTCTTAAAGATTCAGCAAAATATTCTTGTGGAGACCGCTGAGGCGTCAAGATAAATTAATCCACACCTTCTTCCTTGTTTTATAGGGAGAATGGTACTTAAAGTTCATGTAGACTAGCAGTCCAACAATTACTTGCGTTTAAAGGAGAACTCCGACAAACCCTCACACTTAGGTCGAGCAAAATATAATCTATAGAAATGTATAAAATGAAAAGGTCTCACTCATCAACGTATACCCTCAATTCTTGGTGCCATAAATTTTAAATTTGTTCCAAAGTTTTCTTTGTTAATTAAAATTTTTCGAGAGTGATTTCCCGGAGAGTGGAATCTCTCTGTAAAGGTCTAGTCCCATGAGTTTTATGAGCATTATGGTTTCCAGAGAAAAGCAAACACTTCCGAAAAACGTGTTGTAAATTGTTAATGTAAACCTTCGGATTTTGATTACTAGGAAAATGAACACGTTGAACAGATTTATTATATTGTGATAATAAAGACCCAAGGGGTATTTTAGTTACTCCAATATTTTTATCCGAATTGAAACAAAAATTATGTTTTTTCTAAGCATTCAATATTTTCAAATAACATAATTGAAATAATTGAATTATAATTCTACATCTCATGCGTAGCTATATAACTATATCTCAGTATCTAGAATATAAGAATATCTAACCACTATTATGATTTTATGTTGATAAAATATCTTGTACGACATTAAAATAACTCTTATCGATGCTTAAAAAAAGGGATACACTTGTGCTTAACCTTTGAAATCGTCTACTAATGTGAAAAAAGTTCTTTGGAAATCGGGTTAACTTCCATTTAAGGAATGAAAAGGATTTAATAACAGAAAGGAAATACGCATACTTTAAGCATGAGAAATTTTATGCACTTAAATAACACAGGCCAACAGTGTTTTTGGTGCCGGAGCTTTTCATGTTGATTTAAAGAACAATTGGGGTGCTGAATCCAATTATGACACTAGTTTTTTCCTATCAGCTATAGTTTTCAAGATATAGATATGTTGTTACTTACGTAAAAAAATCTTCTATATGATGATATGGGAATATTATATTAATAATAATCTCATTGGCCTACAATATAGAAATATACATAAAACTTATTGACATTTTATTGAAAATAAAAGGAACACCGCAGAGTGGTTATAAATTAGTATACTTATAGATTTATTTAGCTTTGAAAATTATTTTCCGGAATATATCAAATATTAAAACAACTAATCGTAAGATGTGCCATATCTAAAAAAGTAGAGCTGTTAAATAAAAACGGATTTCATATTTGGATTCAGCTCTCCAAATATAGTTGAAATCATCACAAAGATTCCCGGCACCAAAAAAAATTTTTTTTTGTAGGCCTGTGTAATTTATTCCTGAGAAGACATATTTATATAAACATCTTTTTTGAGATTATTTTTTAATGGGCGTCATTAAAGAGTATTTCTTAAAATTTTATCTAGAAAATGGGAATACAATACATTGATGTAATGGAAATAATGTATTGGAAATAACCTTTATGGGCACACGTAAATGCCGATGAATGTAAATCATAGAGCATTTTTTCGGAAGGCAGGTAGAAGACGAATAAAGGAAGAAAATACGAAGAACAAACAAAGGGAAGTTCATGAAATACGTACACGTAGAAGATAACGATCGATAGGGATCTTCAGAACCTACCTTTGTTAGGTTGAACATCTTGAGTGAAATACACGGGAGAGTTTAGCATAATTTCTCTAATGCAGTGAAACAATATTGGTGAAGATATAAAATATTCCAATGAGTATACGAATAAGCGGAATTTTCTACATTTAGGCCAACAGCAACTGGCAAAGGAAGAAAGGTTGAGGAATTCAACTGAAGAGTAACGCATTGATGAGATGGGGGAGATGGATGCAACAACTCATGGTTTTTCCCTTGAAGAAGATGAGCGAGAAACTAAAGAAAGAAATAGGGTATAGCACCGAGCGATTAGGGAAAAAAGACCACAATATTTACTTAGAATATAGACGAATCAAATAGGCATTTCGATTATGAGGTCGTTGAGCTTAACGCCGGAAGATTTACATTCATTTGTGATTATTACAGTGCAACGCAATTTGAAGCTAAAAAAAAACAATCTTTGGTTTTATGCTAAGCTGTCATTATGTAAAAGCACACGTAGCATTAGAGTTATTTAAAGTCCCCTCTTTGCCAGAAGAAACTTTAGTGGGTGATAATGGTTTGACAAAGATGTATTTGGATAAAATGGGTAGCCAGCTGTTGGGGGGAAAACAAGAATCACACATAATTAACGGAACCTAGAGATTTTAGCGAGGGTAAGGAGACGATTTGGGAAACTATACTATGGATACTATTTCCACATCTGTTCAAAAAGTATGAATACCGATTTTGGCGGCACCGGCTAGGATTTCTCTGAAACGTTCCTTAAGGGTTAATGCTCATCACAAACTTATCGGCATAGAATAGTTTCACGAATTAAGTACTTCTGTGGATCTTACGAACAATGGAATATTTCGTCATCACGTCTGGAGGATCTCAGATTATTCTTTTTCACTCCATTTTAATGAATGGCAGAAACTACAAATAAACTGTTATTAACTTGTAAATGGGCTATAATGTGCTCAATAAAAATATGTTAAATACAGGTTACAATTATTTTAGTTTGGTCACATGTCAGCAAAACGTTGTCTCGTAACAAAACTCTGAAGTGGTTTGATTGCAACTAAACCATTAGAATAAAAATGCACAAGAACAAGAGCACTAGTCACAGATTGGCCATGGACTCAATGTCCAATTCAACTCGGTATTCCACAAATCTCAGCTGACCCCTGATTCTTCTCTTCTCTCACTCTAACTTCCCTCACCGGTACAAACTTTTCCAGCGCACAACTTGCTCGAATTGAGTACTTCCTTCTCATACCTCTCCTTCCGATTTAAGCGTATGAACTTTTGAGTCTGAAAAGCGTACCATTCCACTGCTGATGTCTACTTGGTGTTGGAAAAATGTTCGCCAGTTGAAAAAATTTTGATATAACGAGTGTTTGAAAGTGTGATTGTGGGTGCGCGTACTTGGCCGTGTTTGAAGATCGATTGGAAGAGCCCCTGCTAGGGTAGCGTTCCCATGTTTAGTTAGCGTATGTTCCCACTCACCCAGACTACGTATGTGTACGAGTTTAATTTTAATATCGTCATTACTATCCTTAGCAGTGTAAATTCTGCTATACTTGGCAGAGTCTGCTGTTTACTTTGTTTTGTCATTTTTCAAGTTGTTATGGAATAAGTATTGTTGATATTTTCTAATTTAATTATTCATTTCTTTTGTAAATCTAGTTAATCCATCTTATCTGTTTCTTATCTTTTTGAACGGATTTATTCCTTCCTGTATTCCTTGCCGTATTTGTTCATGTCAATTCATTTTGTCCAACGGAAATCCGTCATATAACAGTCATCCCTTGGAAAATCTTAATGATCATTCTTGTCTTATAATTTCATTATTATTGCAATATAACCGTGGGAAATCTTGTTCTTACTGGTTTTTCACCTTTTTTCAGGTTGTTTGCTTGTGTTATTCTGCTTGCTAGGGGTAGTTGTAGTGGATAAAGTTCTTCACCGCAGAGACCAGCGTTCAAATCTCGAGTGATTCCTTGGAGAATTCTATCAAAAAATCAAGTGGGTTGTTAAAATTCATAAAAATTCGAATGGTAGCACAGGAAATAGAACTGGCCCCCACTACCTTGTATTCCTGCTAGGAGATTTATACAAGAAGGTTTACATCTCGTTATACATTGGTGATGCTACCCCGAAATTAGCTTTCACTCACCTCAAGACTTATCTCCGGGTGAGCTCAACCCTCTTGTCAAAACAAACCTTTCTGCTGATTTCTTTGTTAGAAATAGTGGTATGCATTCTGCTGACTACGTATTTCTTACTTATCCCATCTGTAGCCATCCTGCTTCCGAGTTCTTAATCTTGTTCCAGGCGTGGCAGCCTCGTTTTCTCGTTGATCTTATTTTCTCATCTACCTCCGTTATTCATTATTTTGTGTTTGTTGACGACTTTAGGTTGCATTTCTTCTTTCAAGTATTTCTCAAAAATTATTTCAGCTCTTTAACCTTCGGACTTTATATAGCCATGCCTATCATGGCTATATAAAACTACTGTGGCCCTGACTGTGTATGTGTTTGTATTCATTTCTATAAATCACTTCCTATAACTAATCGCAGTGACAGACATGCTTACTGGCGATAATAACTTTACTTTTGGCTACCCATTAAAAACACACTTTCAAACAATTTTCTCCTTAAAATTTCAGAAAATTTATAATGTCATTTGTTTGTGTTTTTATAATAATCACTGTTTAGCGTTTTTCTCTATATATTTAATGCTCGCATAAACATAACAAGTAAAGAAGACAAATATCGAACACATTTGCTTAATTTTTAGTTATTCCGTACTGCGACTGAAAATTATCTCGGTCATTTTTTTTCAGGATTTCCAATTCTGTTGATGGAGATAACTCCTATTTATTTTAGTATTTTCTCAATTCCTCATAGTCGAGGTCAGTGCCAAATAAATTTGCCTGTTTTATAAAAGGAGTACAATTTGGCACGTCTTTTTGCATCCTTTTCACAATAAGAAAACAAACCTATTACATACTCACCAGCCTCTGTTTTCAGTGGTGTTTTAATTGGGAAATAAAACAGTTTCTGGCGTAACTTGGTGGAAAATCTTCATACTGACTTTAAATAATCAAACCACTTTACTTTTCCACATTAACTTTTTAATTTTTACTACCCAGGTTTCGTTATAGCATAACATCATCAGGTTACAGATGATGTTATGCTATAACTTGATGATATAACCTGATGTTATGTTAACCTGATGATGTTATGCTATAACGAAACCTGGGTAGTAAAAATTAAAAAGTTTATGTGGAAAAGTAAAGTAGTTTGATTATTAAAAGTTTTACTTGGGCTTAATTGTGAAGTACTTTCGTAACTTTTAACATGGTAAACTGCCCATCAGACTATAAATTACGTATCCCATCGGTGTATTATTAACAAGATAATGTGGTCCGATAAATTTCAAGTTCAACGAGGAATAGTTACGAGTATAGTTTTGGGCACGATTTTCTCCTTATTCAACGTTTGTCTTTCATTTTTGCTAACTTTGCAAATACACCCCCCGTTTGGGTTTTATCAAGTACAAAGTGTATTTATTTCTCCTGAGATTTCAAATAAGAACATTTTCCTTTCTCCGGCCGAGGTGTAATATTTATTTATTTCAAGAATCCGTGCCTACTAGCAATGAACCCAAAATGAGATTAGCTTAGCGCCAATTTTGTGCTTCTTTAAATTTGGTTGTTGCGTCTCATATCACTGTGCCTTTGTTCCCAGACGAATTGCATGATTTTTAAACGAAGGTAAGGGACATAAAGTTCCTTAATTCTATTTTACTTATTATTTCTGTGTCATGAATGGTTTCAACAGATGCAATGGAATTTGTCCGATTAATTTTTAACGCTTGCACGGTTATCCGATTTTTTATTTACCTTTAACTAGATGAAGTTTTCTCTACCATATTAAAAAAATAAGATAGTACACGTGACTGGAGCTGTAAAAAAAATGGTGCTTGTATTGTTCAAGCTATACATCAGTTACTAATTTGAAATCCCATGCCAACTTATTTGTTAGTTAATATAGCCGTCTTAGCTCCAATAATTGTGTATGTTTTACTCTCGTTTAGCCATACTGTTAACTAGCCAAGTAAAATGGTTATGTGTGATAGTACCCGGTCTCACTAATTAATATTAACCGTAAAGAGCAAATTCTTAAGAAATTGTCTCATGTCTATTTTACGTGTGGTAGGTAGGTACTTAATAATCTGTCTTCGCAACTCTCGTTGAATTACGAAGGGAATTATTTTATTATTCGGGATTAATTTCTGCGAAGCGTTAGGGTTGACTTATGGCTTCAAGGATACCTACACGCCGCTGACGTTTCTTTGGGAAGGGGAACTCTGCTTTATGAGAACGCAGGACACGCAGTAAATTATGACATGCCCTCAGCTTCCCTAAACGCCAGGAAACTGAACGTCGTCTGAAGCGAAGCCAGAAAGCAATTAAGGCGGCGATAAGACGCCGAGCCTTTTAAGCAAGGGCTCTCTCTCTCCCTCACATGCGAGAGAGTAATTCAGGGAGCGGTATCCGTAGGCAGCGCACGCGGAGGGCGGCTGGGGCTATCAGCCATCCGGAGATCACGTCCCGAGGCATGCGGCTCGCCATTACCTGCAGCGATCTCCATCCCTCTCCCTCTTCCGTCAACGGGGTATCGCTCCTCGAATACTAATTTACTGCCGATCAAGAATTCTTGGCAGAGAAGAAAAAATTCACCGCCTCCCCTAATCCTCCTAAGTTCCCGACGCGAGTTGGCGCGACTTTTTCCGTGAATATGAATTCTGGCCAGAAGGAGTTGTTGGCTTACAAAAAAATCATTTGGATTCCTTGAGTCTCATGTACATTTGTTTCTTAAATTAGAACGTATATTGATGAGGTGATTTAATAGAAAATATCTATATATATACAATGGAACTTTATCTGGATAGTTTATAGAACATTTTCTGGGGTCATTTGGTGGGATTTCTTCATCATGAAATTTAAAAAAATTAGTATGGCACAGTAATATCATAATTATAAATCAAAATATTGCAAAATACTCGTATGTTTATGTTATAATATATTGAAGAATTTGTGCAACGTGCTCAACTATTACAGAATTCTTTTTTTACGTACGTAGCCTAATCATGTATAAGGTAATGCCGGCTTTTAGTCACATAATTAGTGTCATTTTACTGATTGATTATGTTAAAGAATGTTTTATAAAGAATGAAGAGCCTAGCATACCCTTTAATTAAAAGAATTCAATTTTAAAATAAAACCAGCGTCGGGAAATACAGGTATATTCCTGCAAAAATTTTATTAGAATTAAACATAACATTGAAACATACAAACATACATTGAAAATAATTCTAGCGATCGCTAAACCAATTAAATCTAGATAAAAGAACTGGTAGAGGTACTTTGACTTTTTAATTGTCAATATGATGTCAAATTGAAATGGTGGAGCTCATAACCAATTCACTCTCTAAACCTTCAAAATAATAATGCTATAACTCGCATTCCTAGAGATTTTTCATGAGAAAAATTATTTCATCATACCCAGCAGGACCGTATCTTAGAATCATGATAATTTTTATTTCCTTGTTTCATTGCTATTACATTTAAATTGTAATCGTTACTTTAATAAAATTGTTATTTTAGCCTTCAATCTTGCGCCTAAATCTTCTTAAGCTCTAACATGGTACAGCGTCTATTATGCTAAATCAAATTTAACTATCTATATTGAAAACTGATAGATATATTCATACGAAGTCCAATGGAGCGGTTGTCAGTTTTTCTATTTTCTTCCGTTTGTATGGTTAGATTAAGCTTAAAATCATTTTTTCAAATAATGATGAGAAACAACTAATGAATATTTTCAACCGTTTATTTTGACAACAGAGGTCATGTTGTTGCCCAATCGGTAGAGTGCTACCCTTAGAGTCCCAGTTTTAAAAGTCACTACAACGATAATCCTTGTTGTGTTCTTTTTAGGTTCAGTGGGCCCATGAATTTTCACATTTTAGCAGGGATTACCTCGGTGATATAGAAATTGATAAATCCATAGTGCTTACTCTTTTGACCATACTTTCGGTTTGGCACTGAGATGTTATTATAATCATTTGTATTTCGTTGTATTTCTAACAATATTTACCTTATGATTAAGTCCATAATTGTGTAGTAATGCTTATTTTTACTAAGTGATAGTAGTAGTGACGGAATAAGCGGTTTAAGTCAGCATTCGGCTCATCACAATGAAATATATATTGATAGAACCATTTATTAATCATCAACCCTCCCGCAAGCGACTTGTAGGATATCGGTCTCAACCGGATAGGTACCATGTTAGTGATGGGGATAACACAGTAAAATGCCATCGTCTTTGGGTTATAAATCCGTACCATTGGAGTGAAAACCAAGTATAGATGCCAGTCATCGTACAAATCCGATTCAAATTGTACGTAATCAGATTAAAATATTAACCCAATCTCTTCTGATGTTATCGTGTATCGTGATTTGCATTGGAATAAGGTCCTTTTGTCTCACAACCTCTGGCATTTTCACAGAACAATTCCCCATTTGATCGGCCTCAATCAGCTGATGATCAGATATGTGTTCCCCATCCATGCATTCTTTTGGTTTCATTGTACTGCCTGAGTGTTACCACCTATTCTCGCGAAATATTCTGCTCTATTTTTCAGCCGTCCAAGATAACTTCAAGGATGCAAACCGTTAAGAATGCGGCGTTAAATAGCAGTGGTGAAATTTTAATTTATTTGTCTCGGGTTTGAAATGACTATGAAACTAAGCTGTAATTACCGCCCGAGGATCGTGAAACAGAACTGCATTTCCGCTTTCAATTTATGCCCTAGGTTTACGGCAAACTTGGTTCGTAGAGGTAGCGGGATAGCTAGTTGTTAAAAATCATGTCATAAATTAAATTCTCTTTCTTTTGCAGTTGCCTTAACTGTGCATTCACTTGGGACTCTATCACTTTGGGAAGGATCTAAGTTTCATTTATGTTTGCAAATAGTTACCGGCAATTGCGCGAGTTTTACAATTAATGGTCGACGTATAACGTCGCCGTGCCTACGAAGAAATAGCGTTTTCTGCATAAGGTACGATCAGGAGGTATGCCAGGGGTTTTGGAACTGTTAGTGATTTTTGATTAATAAAATGGCATCTTTTTTCGTTAATTATACATTTTACATCAATTTAGTAGTACATTAATTCAAGATTGACAGAAAAAATTAGCTAATCCTTTTAGAGAACACTAAAAAGTGGAAAATGATATTATTCGTTGCCTGTTGTGAATGTTCGTGTTTTATTCTTGAAATAGAATTTCTATTTATAAAACTTGTGCGTAAATGTATGCAAATTCAACAACTATCACGTCGTACGTGGAAAAATAAGTGTTATGTAAACTTTCTAGCAATAAATCGACCAGCGAATCATTCCATAAATAATAATTAATACTTTCATTAACCATGTGACAATTCCTGCTTTGCATTCAGTCATTATTGAAATTAATGCGAAAAATGATGTCAAAAGTTATATAAAACACGGAAATAAGTTCTGTAATATCATAAATATAAATGCATATTAAATAATAATAATTTATCACTAAAATTAAGTTGTATATAATGACAGATCATGTATGATATTTGTGGATATTTTTAATCACGGATAAATCACTTCCATCTTTAGAAATTATTCACCATATTTTCGTGCAACGTCTAAATATGTGAAAATATTATGTTGATTGCTTATGTTTAATGTAATACGTTTTCATCTCAGATATTCTTTGAATCGTTTGGTTTAAGTCTTATTTGTATCTTTGTTATCCTTCTCTCAACCTCTGAGCTTTGAATCATTTCGTTTAAGTTTTATTTGTATCTTTGTTGCCCTCTCAACCTCTTAGTTTTCTTCTGCATCGATTTGCCCCATATATTTTTGTTTCCATTATTCCAAAAATTTCTACAGCCCTTCAGAACTCAGCGAGGAGTCAACTATCTTTCAACAATATGGGTTAATATTCATAAGTCACCGTCTTTAAGGAAAATAATTGCCATATGATTTCCATAGAATTTATTCATAAAAATAGAGTCGCCAATTTTAGAGTACTCTCGCTAAGCACAACCAGAAAGCCTATTTCCCAGCCGCATAAATGTGTCATGATGGCATCCTTTTATTGTGTTCTTTATAAGGTGTGAATTAAGGGAGGAGAGCAAAGGGACTTTGATGTGATGGTGAGGAAGAAATAAGATAAAATTGTTTTGGAAGTCATAATCGTTAGTTATCGTTCCCAAGGGTTGTTGTAGCAGGTCTTCAAAGTATCCTGTTACCTGTCTGTTTTTTTTCAGTTCTGCATCGTCCTGGAGGTAACAGTATGCATCATATGATTCTCAAAATTTATTTGCAATTATTTTCCTCATTGATTCCTTCAGACAACGTCTTCAGTCAGTCTCCTGCTCAGGATGTGCCCAGCCAGTTACCCTCTTCCTTTGGCGTTTTCCATCGGATTCTCTCATCAGTGGTTCCTCGAAACAGTCTTCATCTTAATTCTGTGTATCATTATATCTTCAAATTTTTCTCTTCACCTATCTCCTTTCCTTTCCTCCATCCATCGTCCATGTTTTATAACCGTGCATAGTAAATGCAGCATACACGCTTATAGTAACCCCTTCCTCATTGCTAGATTAGTGTTATGTGTTTTTGATTGATGTCTCTTCTCGCGAAGAGCTTTATTTGGTTACTGGTTCTTTGATTTACTCTCTCTTTCTTCCATCGTTGCTGATTTTGATTCATTAATATACAGGTAAAATAGCTCTTCTACTTTTGAGTGAAAAACATTGGAAAGTTTGAGGCTCTAAGGTACCAATATCCTAAATCGATAGGAGACCTTTAATTTAACTATATTCTTGCATATTTTAGGTTCGATCTTCCATTTTCCTCTTCATGTGGATTTAATTCTATTCATATTTCATTAATATTGTTATTGTGGAACAGCTACGCAGTCCAAAGCTCGCAGCTCTTAACGTTTCTCCATGAATTCGTAGTCTGCCTTTCCTCCTTTTATTTGTCCCTTTATCTTCCTCAACAGTGTAGAAGTAGTTTCAAGATTAAATTACGGCAGTGGAGGAGAGCGAAATGTATAATTTGTATAAGGGAGGGAAAAGAAGAAATGTGAGGAAGACATTTCCGTGGATAAGGAGACCCTTAATTGGTCATATTCTGTGCAACGACTGCATAAAGGTGTAAAAAAATGTACAGGAACAAAATGTAGAGGAAAATTAAAAATTTAAAACACGGATCAGGTTACAAACAGTATAAAGAACAAGACTAAATGTGAATTGAAAAGGTTAATGGAGTGGAGAATTGAGTGGAAACCAGCATCAAACCAGTCCTCAGAAAACTTTATTTCCTCTGCCTTTTATTTCCTTTCCTCGGCCATGTTTCTTCCAACTTTGAGGGCTTCTCTGACATGTTTTCTTGCTTTTAATCCCATGGAATCATTAATCTCTGGCTTTTTTAACTCATCGTGAAAACAAATGGCGCGTCTGAAGCTGCTGGTAATATTTAAAACATTTGTATGTCTGCCTGAATACTTGGTTAATAAAAAATTAAGTATCACTTATCTTGGGGTGACGAACGACAGCTAGGGAACTATTAGCAGTTTTTGGGCTTTTGGTTCATTGTCCTATGTTTCAAGGACGCAAGAATGTGCGAAAAGGTGCGAAAGGTTTTGAATTGAGGCTTATATATTATTTGGTTTCCGGAACACTTAAATAGATCTCGTTTACTTTCCCAACAAACGAAAGGTACTCATGACGCAAGTAAACCTGATTAGTCCCCAGTAATTCATAATATACATTCAGTACGCTGGGTTTCACGACTGCGGACTCCATTTCAGAAGCAAACACGACGAGACGCGTAACTGTGATCTCGGTGCGATCGACAATCAAAGCGATTAAATTTTGCCACATCTGCTTTATTCTCCCCGTCTCATCCAAAGCGATTTTTTCTTATTCCCGTAACTCAAGAAATCAATGCATGGTCGGAGGTTTGACAACACACATGACGAAATTCAAGAGTTTTAACAATGGTTTTCGAAGCTATCTGCCGAGTTCTACCATGACGGCCTTCGAAAGGTCAAGGAACGCTGGGAGAGATGTACAACCCTGGTTCGTAACTATGTGGAGAAGCCTTAAAAATAACAAACAAAAATTAAATTTGTATCTCCATTATTTTTAGTGATAAGTAAAATTATACGGCACCCCCTCGTAAGTGTGTGGCTCTACATGACATTTTCAATATTTCTGATGGGTGTCCTTAGGGTGCTCATGGATCCACCTTCCTTTGAAATTAATTATCTTCCCTCTTTAAATATATTATCCATCCTATATATGTAAACTAGGTAAAAACTCTGCATACGCCTACTATGGCTTTATATAGTGTGGGCTTTGAATAACGATCTGTTCAAGTCAATGTCAAATTGCGATGAAGCTTGTTGCTCTTCATCTTTTACTCCTGTCACTTTTCTATATCGCTTACAATTGAGCGACAGGAAATAACGGGTGGTCACCGGGTGTAGGGATGCGGTATGAAGGAAAATGAGAGTATAAGAAAATGGGAGATTGAGAGGTAAAAAAAGGACGTTTTTGTTGGTGCGTGTGAGATATGAATTTAATAAAGCCTGGTTTTTAATTGTCAATGAATTTGAGCTATAGATTATTTTTTGAAAATGTTCCCCTTTTACTTATTTTTTTCCATATTGTTCTATTCCTTAGTCTGGCATTCTTCTCTATCGTTATTAATACGAGGGTAGTTTGTAAGATTCTCGGAATCACCACCAGATGTCAGCGTTAGCGCAACGAGTTTCCCGCGTAGTAATAAATAATTATTTATTGGGGAAACACGCAACGCGCCAGTCCTCTGAATAAATATCTGTGATGCAGACGCCTCTTGTTGTTGTTCCCGTGTAGTGATTAGTGAATGGAAAAAAAGATTCGAGTATTGATTAAATACTTCATGAAGAAAGTTGTTAATGCAACGAAAATTCATGCCGGCTTTCAGAACATTCTGGAGGATCCGCTCCTTCATATTCAACTGTTGCAAAGTGGACAAATGAGTTAAAGTTGGGTCGGGGCGGCTTGGATGAAGATCCGCGTTGCGGCTGGCCAAAATGTGCCACTACCACAGAAATTATTGCAAAAGTGCATAAAATGGTCATGGAGAATCTCCGACTGAATGTGCGAGAAATAGCTGAGCTGTAGGGATGTAATCTAAGCGGGAATGTCAAATTTAATAGTGGAATTGGATATGAGAAAATTATCTGCTAAATTGGTGCCGCGACTCTTGACGCAGGAACACAAACGCATTAGAATGGAAATTTCCGAACACTGTTTGACCCATTTTAAGAGCAACTAACAAGATTTTCTTCGTCGGTTTGTGGCCTTATATTGAACTAGGGTCCACTATTATTCCCCCGAGGCAAAACAGCAGTCAAAGTAGTGGAAACATGTTTATTCACTACCAACAAAGAATGCAAAGGTAATACGATCGGCCAGAAAGGTGATGACTTCAGTTCTCTGGGAGGCTATAACAGAACTAACAGTCGAAATAGACGGGTATTTTGCAGGCCTGAAGGATACTAATTTTCGAGATAGGATCAAGACACTGGAACAAGACCAACCAAGTAAGTTTGAGTACAGGGAGACTACATTTAAAAATAAAAAAGTTTTACTGAGGCAATTCGTTTATTTCTTTTCATTTCGAGAACATTTGAAATTATCCTCGTACGTTTGGAGTATGCTCTTTTGCTCCTGAGAATTTCCAGATTACGTGTCGTGTCTCCTCCACCCAACCCGCTAACAGCTTTCTCTTTCATACATGTTAGGTGATTTTGGCTCTATTCTAGTCTACTTCATTCTCTCATCATTAACAAACTGCCCTTCTTTCATGTATGTCTATTACCGGACCATCCAACTCAAATGCCTTCATAACCCATTTATTCCCAATCCTATTCATTTCATGCCTCTCATGCATGTATTTTGGCCATGATCGATCAAAAAGCGCAATTGTCCTGGCATATTACATACAGTGAAAGAGAAGAGGAGTGCTTTCATGCTGGCCTGACTTAACGCTACGCTCGTTTCTTGTCAATATTTGCATACAACTTGAACGGTGCAGCCCGAATGCTCTCTTGCTCTAATTCTAGAACTTTTCTCATATGATTACAATACAATCCAACAAGGGAGTCATTCATTCATTGTGTTGAGTTGGACGGAAACATAGCCAGTTTGACACGCCATTTGTGTGTGTGTGTGTATTACCACCGATTAATCACATTTTTCCCACTGTATTTGATTTGGCATTCGAATCGATGTACGTTGATCGGTGAAATGCCTTGTGCCCTCCGGCTTCGTCTAATAGGGCGCTGTCGGGAGTGTGTATTCGATTATGTGTGTGTGTGTGCGGGGGGCTTTTGTGGAGGAGGTGGAAAGCGCGGTGGACGTTTCATTTGCAATGTAGAGACGGCGCGGCGGGAAAGGGCCTTCCGCCGAGAGAGATTGACGACTTCGCGAAAGTGCTTTGAACTTGGCAGAGGGGAACGCAATGGGACGTAGGTCAGATGCGCCGTTGATTGTGGGACGAATGATTCACCCGCACCGCCACTGCCATCCCTTTCTCCTCCATTTTCTCCCTCGTGACTGAGGCATGAGGGTGGCGGGAGCTAGGCCTGGGTCAGCCGCTTGAAATCGCTCAAAGATGAGGGAGCAGATAGCGTCAGCATGAGAACTGATATCGTCACCATGCGTCACGCTTACAGCAAAATCTACACGGACGCATTTTGATGGATTTAGTTGAAGGCCGGTGAATAGGTCATTTTACTTTCTTCAATAAAGTGGGGGTTCGATTCAGTATGATTCCGTAATATCTCGACATTGTTAATTACGTATTTCTAAGAATGAATTCATTTCGAGTGGAACGCTGACTTTTTTAAATCTAATGTCAAGATATAGGTATTTGACGGGGAAGGGTGACAACATCTCACTAATTCTGCTTAGGTGAAGTTAGGATGGGACCGAAACCTAATAAATTTTAATTGTTTAAGAATCGTTTTTGTCACTTACATGATGTCATTTTGTAACAAGTTAATAAGATATGAAAAATGACCAGCCAGACGTTAAAATTTCAGCTGGAGGCACTAAACGTATTCAACAAGAGCTAGAACATCAATTAGATCTATTATTATTAATCGTCTATCGTTTAACTTAGGTTTTGGCTAGACACAGACTGCGAATTAATAAACATTGGTAATTTTCCACAAAATAAAATTTTAATACGACCGGTTTCGATGTAGTAACATCGAAACCGGTCGATTTTTTATGGAAAATTTTATTTTGTGAAAAATTGCCAATTTTTATTAATCATGATATTCCACCATATCACGCCTGAAACGTCTCTTTTTACAGACTGTGGAGAAAAATTGACACTAGAACTTATTGATAACGCAGATGGTCATTTTCATGCGGGTACTTTTATAGTATTCTAAAGATTAACGAAATCTATGAGTTATATTTTAAAAATCAGTTTTGTGTCCCCTTGCTATGCTCTTATATTTTATCTTTTTTGGTCTTAGTGCTTCGGGAGTCATCGAAGCAAACCGTTCTTTCGAGACATGCGAGACATACATCTCGTAAATCTATCTGCAAAAGTACGACATATCCGTATTCGCGCGTTATTACGCGTCCTATAGCACAACATTTTATTCTTAATCGTGGAAATTCCTAGCAGAGAGTAAAAATATTCTCCGCGCCTCATCATGGAAGCAGGTAAAAATAGCTAACGAGATGAAATAGTAAGCAGGGGTGACAGCACCATTCTATCCAGGAGACGGGAAAGGATATAGTAACAAGGCAAGGGACGGATGAATCGGGAAACATCGGTCGAGAACGGGACTTACACCCTATGTATAAGGCCCAAAGAAAAAATGTTGATCAAAGTTTGTTTTAATGTGTGGCCATGAGATAAACCTGCTGGTTCATACATGTTATTCATCGTTAAGACCACAGAAAATTCACTACATTAATTGGTTTTCCGCAAGAAAATTGCTTTAAATTCAGTCAGAAAACTGTGCCTGATTTTGAGTAAAAGATTGAAAAAATAGGGAAAACGTTGAACACATCTTTTCCATGCTCCCTTGTCCGTCAATTATAAAAAGATTATCCTTTTTATAATTTGTTTAGAATGGATTCCTACAGTAACAGTATTCAGCATTAATGTTCGCAATAAGCCGTCGGCGGGATGTTGCAGTTCTGGAAGTCGTGGCAAAAACTCGACTCTATTCTCGAATGGCAGTAATGATTGGAGAGGGTGATCCACATCCTGAGTTTATTTGCGCCATTAGGAATAAATGGGTAATTTTGTGTTAGGTACGATTAAAGGGAAAGGTAAGAATACTGGCGCCGCCATAATCCTGCTAGTTAATTTTATATCGTACATGTGACGCGAAGATGATGAACTGAGTTTTTAAAGCGTTATGAAATTGTGACCGATCAACAGAGCTTCATTAAGATATTGCTGAATGACAGTTCTCCTGTTAACCGTTTCCCATATTTATTCCCCAAGACCATTCAAATTCCTTTTTTTCCCCTTTTCTCTTGCCTCAATGGGTTTCCGAAGTTATAATTTTTTCTTCTAAGCTTATTTTCACCAATCACATCTACGTGTAGTGATAGTCACCCCATGCCACTTTCCTATAAAATTCACTCAGTTTCCCACCATTCCCTGACGTATCTATAGGACCCCCACCTTATTATCTAAGAATACTCTTTGACAATGTCGTGAATGCACGGAAAAAAGCCGGGGATTATTATAAGATGTGGAACATAATGTTTTTCACTGGTGTCTTCAAGCAACAAAGCCACCAAACCTATCGTAAATGAGATCGCTCTTAACCAAATGCAGTTAGTGATCACTCAGTAACATATCTCATTAAAACTGATACTGAACTTTAAGTACTCTGGATGGGGTACTGCACTTTGAGACCTTTCCACGCACTACGTCAATTGGGGTGAGAAAGACACTGAATAATCATCCACCGTAGGAAGGAGCTGTATGAACTCTTGGCTCTTTCCGTGTGAAACTTCTCTTCCAGTAACCATCGGGAGATTAATTTAAACATGTTCAATTAAAATAAAATGAGAACATAAAGTTAGGTACTCGAGTGTAAAAGTTGTACCTACACCTGACCTCCAACGGTCGTCGTCTTCCTCACTCACGTGTTAAATGATGCCTCGTTCCTCCGAAGGAGAACATTTTTATTCGGCTCCGAGATATACGGGCGCGGCGGGGTCAGAGGTCGAGAGGAAAAACCGGAGGCGGTAGGTGTGGGCGCCTGTATGCTGTATCACTCTCACCTTAATTCCTCCTCCGCCTTTCTGTTGAGCGCCACCCTCCCCGACTACACAGCTACGCCTTTCTGCTGCGTATAAATCGAGACACCACATTCTCAATGCGTGGACGACGAGAGTTAGGTTTCTTTAATTATCTTAGCTAAAACGGATATCAGTAATCTAATCTTCTATACAGGCATGATCGGACAAGTTCGCAATTTACCAAAGTGGCACACTGTTCAACTTGCGGCATTGCTTCACGCCAACACGTTTTCCCGTAATAGCGTAGCGCATCGTTCGGAAGCGTTGCGCTGAGCTGAACGCTGCCATTCCTATGTATGAATACGCATGACCAAAATATTTTTGATTTCCTTATTGTATGCCTTTATTGGCTAAGCTAAATATTAAAATAGGCGGGGAAAAAATAGAGCAGGTAGGGCAGTTTACATATCTCGGAAGTGTTTTGGACCAACACGGTCAAAGTGGTAGGGACGTAAGGAGAAGAATTGCGCTAGGCAAGGAGGCTTTCTCAAGGAGGAGGGAGTTGATGACGGGGACGTTGAGTAGGGATGTTAAGACAAGACTCGTAAAAACTCTGATATGGAGCGTTGCTATGTACGGCGCGGAAACGTGGTCACTGAAGCAGGAGGATAGACGTAGATTGGAGGCTTTTGAAATGTGTGTGTGGAGAAGAATGGAAAAGGTTAAATGGACCGAAAGGAAAACAAAATGAGGAAGTACTGGAGATGGTGGGTGAAGAGAGGGGTTTGTTGAGAGAAATCCTATGGAGGCAGGAAAAATGGATGAAAGGCGTATTGAGCGGTAGTGGAATGTTGAAGAGGGTAATAGAGGGGAGAATGTTGGGCAAGCGAGGTAAGGGCAGGAACAGGATAGGGATGTTGGACGGGATGAAGGGAAGAAAGGAGTACACAGAGATGAAGAGGGACCTGATATAGATTAGTTTGCTAGGTGGGGAGTCACAAAATGTTTATTGGATAGTTGTGTCCATCCAAAAACCTACCTTAAACGGTAGATTACCTAATAATAAATAATGCCTTTATCGTCGATGTCGTAACGTTCTTTTCCCGGGAAAACTACATTAAACTAAAATGTGTGTTTTTGTGGATATACATACGAGTGTATGCACATGGGTCTGTCCGGAAAATATCCAGCCAACCATTATTCTGAGAAAATAGCTTACCTTGAACAATGAGTCCTTAGTCCCCTTCGAAATACTCCCGCCGAGATCTCACACATTTATCGCAGTATCTCTTCAACTTCTCAAAATAATTGACAGAGTTCTTTTTCGGAAGGGTCATCAGCTGCCTCGTCGCATTCTCTTCCATATCGTCCACCGAATTTTGGGAAGACTGTGCTTTTGTTTCAGGGTCATAACCGTAGGTCCACGACTCATCTCCAGTTATGACCTTTTAGAAAACTTGGTCATCATTTGCGACTTGGGACAAGGCCCTTGTAACTGCAGCACGGAATTCTTGACGTCGACGAGATAAAAGAGAATGCGACGAGGCAGCTGATGACCCTTCCGAATAAGGACTTGGCCGATTGTTTTGAAAAGTGGAAGAGACCCTTGGATAAGTCTGTAAGATCTCGACGGGAGTATTTTGAAGGGGACTAAGGACTCATTGTTCAAGGTAAGCTATTTTTCTCAAAATATTGCATGGCTGGATAATTTCAGGGCATTATATGAAAACGGAAATGATTGACTGCAATTATCTCTCGTTTAAATTATGTTTCCTTAAATGCTTTTATCCTCCATTAATTGTACAAATAAAATTAAATAAAATTGCAGGGAAACACATTATGGAAAGATATTATAGACCGAGCATGTGTGAAATGCAGTGATACTCAATTAACTGCACTCTTTCTTCAGATGAATGTTGACGTTTCGCACAATATAAAAGTTGATTTTTATCAGTGAAGTCAAAGTTCAGAATCAGTGGAGTCAAAGTTCGTAATTAATGAGGAAATGACGTCTCGGTATCTCACCACCTTACTCAGTTTCTGTGTTTTCTTACTTTTCATTTAACCCTTGCCCTTCGCTACCTCCCTTTTCCCGGTCAAGCAGCTTCTCGGCCGAAGGGAATTGGTGGCTGACTGTTACCACCACAGCCTTTCACCCGCGGTCTCATGGTTTAGACTTAATACCTACACAAAATTCATTGGTCATCAAGTCCCACGGCGTCAGTGATTTCACTTTTAGTCACGATGCTACGCTGCGGGGGTCCTGTACTCTGCTGAGCTTTCCAAGAGAGTAGCCATTGTGTTGATATTTTATTAGATTACTCCAATCATCAAGGGTCATAAGTCGAGAATTGGTTTACAGCAGCTCACCAAACTATCCTGTTCCCCTCCAATATCTACATTTCCTCACAGCTTCTGACCCCCAACATTTCCTGTTAGCCGCTTGTCATAGTTCATTCTTAGCCTGCCTCTATGGTTCTTCCCCACCTTTCATCATTCTATTGCGGTCTTCGGTTTACGTGTATATCGTGCCTTAGGATATGTCCATTCTATTTCCGTTATTTCCTTGCAAATGTTCTCCTTAAGGTTTTCTCTTCACCCACTCTTCGGCACATTTTTATGTCTACTTTTCTTTCAGCATTCCTTTGTAGTAGCAAACTTCCATCGCCTCCAACCTTTCCCTTCTTTCTTTTACCTTCAATTTCTCTGCTTTCTCTATCAGCTAAGTCTCAAATTAGTGGAAAATTAACTAAACATATAAGGTTTAACTAATGGTTAGTTAATATCAATGCTAGTTTTACTTGCTATTTTAGGTTTTTCTCGTAATAACAAGCCTTATTCAAAGAACTGCGGGAGACTTCACGGCAGTTACTTTGACGGAGGTAACCGCTGATGAATAACGTAATGCAGATATTTCAGAGTGTAAAAACCATTCGCAAGATAAAGCAAATTACCTTTAAACTGAATATTTAAAAGAAATACTAAGATATACGAGCATATTCAGTGTCAATGGAAGAGGGGATTGAGTCAACTGAAGTAGACATGTTAACTCAGTAAATGGTGTTTAAAGTTTCTCCACTTTTTTGTGCCATTTTCTTCTGTTTCCCTATTCAAGTTTACGATGGGAATACAAATTAGCCATGAGCAGCGTTTACGTTGGGCTTGACTCAATTTGTGACTTGACCGTCAAATTAACCCCCTTAGATTATATCCCTCACCGACTCCGCCTCCTTTCATGCCCATGTTTCTAATTGGTTATTTTTCTTTTGATTGTTTTTCCACTTTCAGAGGCATAGCCCAACGGTTTTTCAGATGTCGCTTTTTAAATGCAGTCATTGTGCGCATTTTTCATGAAATCCGTCACGCTAGCTTCCCCTTAGCCTCCGCTGTAATATTTTATACGCCGCAGTCGTAAACTTTCCCCCCCGCCATCTTACTCTTAGTCATCCCTTCCCTTTCAACACCTTTCGCGGACCCTCACTGCCGTTCCACACCCCCTCAACGCCGCAACTCCTCCCTGCTGCCACCCCCTCCCCTCGCACTCCGCCTCCCCCAGGCATCCACTCATCAGTCTCCCCGACCTCGTCCTCCCACACCCAGGTGCAAAATATCCCCCACACCTTACCCCCAACCTCCCAGCGTCCCTCTCTCCCTCCCGCGGTCCGACCTTGCTTTCACCGCTTCCGCCTTCGCCGACGGGGGCGACTTCGTCCGTTCCTCCGCGCCACACCATTGTTGATTGTGATTCAATGGAACAATCATTTTTGCCTTCGATCCCCTCGACCCCTACCCGCTGTGAAGGTTGAGGCGTGGTGGATGAGGATGGAGCGGGAGAGGTGAGCAAGTGGACGAGGAGGAAAGAAAATTTTCATTCTTTCCGACAATGAGAATGGTATCTGCCCCACTTTCATCTTCTTATTTTTCGTCGGGGGTGTCGGAGGGAGAATTTGGACACAAAGGGTGGAGCGTCCACGAACCGGAAAGAGATCAGTATCTACATTTCTCTCGACGTGGCTGTGATTCCTCCGACAACGGGGCAACTGCAGAGGCTTGCATGCATAAATATTACCTTAGAAACGACCGCTAGGGTGTATTGAAGAAGATTATTACACACCAGACTAGTTTTGAGGCTAAATACTTTTTCTCCCTAGCGTGGTCGGAAAATATTATTCTGATCGCTTATCGTTCCTAGGAAAAATAACATCTCAAATCTGTTGCACGCTTTAGCTCTCTAATTTTATTTACTTGATTTATCATTCCGTAGTATGATGAGCCTGATGATACATTTTAAACATCATTGCCAAAGAGACATCCTTCAAATGCACGCAATAGAATCAACCTGCAATTTAGCCTTCGTTCTGAGAGTGATTCCCTGCCTAGCTCATCTAATAATTTTGATACGCTACTAAGTTTACCACAACAACATTTTACAAATATAGCTCCTCTACGCTTGACGCGATCTAATTCGGCAATTCATCCAACTCCATGAGAATCCCATAAACTAGCAGATACAGGGTTCGTCCGGCAAATAAGTGTACTGAGCTCAGGAAAAAAAATTTATTACACTTTTACATATCTTAAGCTAATATTCCTCAAAATAGGACCCTTGTGAGTCGATACACTTGTTCCAGTGGCGTTCCCATTCCTGGAACGCTCCCGCGAAGGCATCATCGGGAACCTCTCGAAGACACGTCGTCACGGCCACTTTGATGGCGTCCAAAGTCCCGTATCGCGTTCCTTTCAAACTCCTCTTTATCTTCGGGAACAGAAAGAAGTCCGGTGGTGCCAAGTCCGGGCTGTAGGGCGGGTGCGGCAGCGTTGCCACGCCGTGCTTGGCCAAGAAATCCGACACGAACAGTTTGTCGTTCAGGTACAAATTCGTAGTGGACAACTCCCCTTTTGTCAAAAAAGACAATGAGACATCATAAACTTATTTTCCGGACGAACCCTGTAATTCTAAACAAGGTCTAAACAGCGAAATATAGTTTTGCTCTTAAACTATTTTGTCACGATTCCTAAACTTTTCCGATAAATCATATTTTTTTATCTTTTCCACATATTCCTCGTGTATGCATCAACCGGGAGAGGTAACGACTAAGTATTTAATCGAGTTCACACTTTCTATTTCGGCATTTCTTATGCATTAGGAGTTTGTGATGGAACTGTCCTTATTCCAAAAATGCATTACTACACACTTTCTTTAGTTTAATTCTTATAGTCAAGTGTGGCACCAACGTATAGCATTTAGCTCATCTGCTAAATCTACGCTATCCTCAAGATTATGGATATCTCTCTAAGCCACTGCTTCATCGGCAAATAAACGTATTTCACTATTTATCACGGAGTTAATGTCATTGACATATAGAAGTTTAAAAGAGTTCCGATAGCACTTCCCTGGAGAACCACTGAAGCGACTTCTACTACATTAGAACTGGTACAATCTATGACTATCATTGGTAAATTGACCATTCAAATAGTCTTTAATCCAGCACAAGATATTTTTATCTGTGTCATAGGCTTCTTAGCTATGTGAGTAGTTTACTATGAGGTACTTTGTCGACACTTTTTTTTAATTTTGAAAAACCGCGTCCACTGGAACGTTGCTTTCTCTCGAACTAAGAATATCATGAACGAAAAGCATAAGTTGTGTCTCACAGGATTTACCCTTTCGGAAACCGTGTTGGTTTCTCATCAATAAATATTGACTATCAGAGTGTTTCACGAGAAAACTAGCAACCATACATTTCAAGATCTTACACGATATGGATGTGAGGGAAATAGCTATGTGATTTCTTGATTACTCCTTGCCTCCTTTTTTAAATACAGGTGGTACATTAGCCGTTTTCCAGTCAAAAAACCTTATGATTTACTTAGTACTTCCTATATATGAATTCTAGATGTGGCGCAAGTCCTTAAATATACAAACCGGTATTTAATGGGGCCCATAGGATTTGTTAGAGTAAATATGTTTCAACAATTGTTCTATTCTATATTCGTTATATTCTATATCATGAAATTTCAATTTTGAGCACCGGTTGGTGGGAATGTTTTGGTAAGCTATCAGTGGCATTCGGTGAGATATTGTTGAAGACGCTTTGAAAGAAATAATTAAATAAGTTAGGCTTTTCCAAATTGCTGGTTACTCTTTTTCCTTTATCGATTTTGGGTGAATTAACTCTAGTCTCATTTCCCTTAACCTCTCTGAATACAGCCAAAATGATTTTGAATTCTCGTTTGAATCTTTAACTAATCTTATCCCTTTGAGTTCGCTGAACGCCTTCTGAAATTCCTTTTTAGCATTCGCCCTAGATATTTTACAATCATAAGTGATCAAATTCCTGTTTTTTCTAGAGATATAATCCCTTATATATTTCAACTTGTTATGACACAGCCTTTAAGGTCGTAAGTATTTTCTAATATCCGTGTTATATCATTTAGGTTTTGTGTTAACCTTTATAAATTTACCTGGAGCGAACCTGTTGAATGCGTAAATTCTTCTCGGGTCCTCCACCGGGTTATATCGTCCATCTCGGCCAACGTTTCGATGTCCGACTCGGTCATCGTCATCAGGGTTTCTGAATGATGACCGAGTCGGACATCGAAACGTCGGCCGAGATGGACGATATAACCCGGTGGAGGACCCGAGAAGAATTTACGCAGCTGATACGCCGGGAAAACACCAAATCTTTTACTAACCTGTTGAATGCTTAGCGTATGATGTCAAGAAAGTGATTCCACGCTTCCTCTATATTTCGATGTTTACTATATTTCATAAAATTTGCAAATGAACTATGTAAAAGTAACTTTTACATAGTTCATTATAATCATATCATATATCATATGATCATACATAAAAGTAACTTTTACATAACCCTTTTAAACAAGTAAATTTTTCTTTTGGGCTTCTTATTTCGGATCCTATTTGGGGAAACCTTTTACTTCTCTGTAGTCACTAATTGCTTTAAAAATTCAGTATTTCGGACTTTTTCTAGTATTTTCGTTGTTAACAAAGCAAGATTATTATCACCCTAATTATTGGAGCGATGATTTGATAGTTGGAGGTCACCTTAAAGGAGTATGATAAAGAATCGCAGGTATCTTTTTCTTTGCCCCTTTTTTAAAACTATGAGCTCCAATCAATAGACGGGACGTCGAAATCTCCTCCGATTTTAATCTCACGATCGTCCCGTTTGCTCCGCTGATGACTTTTTTAAGTACCTGCCCTATATGGCTGATCTGCAATGAAATTCGAAGGTTGTTTTACAATGGCTTTTTAACGATCATCCTCACTGCCGGAGTTTAATGCAAGCCTTAAAAATCTCTGAAGAGCATGAAATTGGTTGTGATTAGTCCTATTGAAATAATGTGTTTATTCGACAAATTTGGGTCGACGCACACTGATAATTGGAAAACTATTCATTCGATCCAATATGCTTAAAGAGATCCAAATGATTGAACTGAACAACTTTGGACCGATGAAAGATACAGTAGTACATGTATAAAAATACCTAAATTTTATGGTGATCTTGAAATACATGGATAATTTTACTTTGAGGATTCTTTTGACAAAAAGATTGGTGACAATGCCTCAATACCGGATTGAGCACCATATATTCTGTATCCTAAGGTTCCGATCACTAGAATAAATCAGGTTAAATACAATTAAAGAATAGCAGCTGCAGGAAAAAAGAAAGGAACACCTTTACGACCCCATCAAATTTAAGTTGGCTCTCTGTTAATGGTAAGGACGCTGTAGATCCCAAGAAGAAAAGTGAAATTTATGTATTGAGGTGTGGTTATTGTGCTAGTATGTATATCGGTTGAACAGAATACCCATGATTTTAAAATAAGGACTGAAGAATATTTTAGAGCTTTAAAAATTAGTTGTGAAGTTAAGAGTAAGTTTTCCAAACACCTTTCGAGTGATGACCACACCAGTGGTTTTAATGTAAACAGTTTACGTGTGAATAGCAATTGACAGAATCTTGACACTCTAGAAGGGGAGCTAGATCTGTCAAACATTGTTATGACCAACTCAGCAGCGTATCCACTTTGCTAGACAATTTAGGTTGGGATTCTCTTACACAGCGGCGTTTCCAATATCGATTAAACTTATTAAAAACATTTAAAGATGGGCCCTTTTCCGATGACATCAAGGATATAATACGAACCCCAACGTATTACGGTCAAAGGGATCACGAATATAAGACTAGAGAGATAGACTGCAAGACTGACAGGTTTAAAATGTCATTTTTTCCAAGAAAGATAAGAGACCAGAATGCTTGTAGCCGAAATTCCCCAGGACTTAGTTCATTACAATAAGTATTAACGTACAGGTTAGTGACTGCGCGAGGATATGTATACATGTGTGTATGCATGTATATGTATGTGTATATATGTGTATCTGTGTGTATATTTATATATATATTTTTTTTTCTTTCAGGTTCCCCCCACCTTTCCTGACCTAACCCCCAACCCCCTCAACCCTTACCCTTCCCTCATGGTGCTACACCCCCTGCCACACACCTTTTTGGTGGCTCGCAGGGTATTTATGTAGATGTAGATGTAGATAGAACAAATAGAAGTTTTACAATGAATTGGTGAACCTGCATTGACTGTTGTCCAGGAATGTTGGGTATCCCGTATTTTCCCCATTCTTACATCAGTTACATAAGTTCCTCCTCTCTCTCTTTATTTTCCTCCCCTCTCTCCTCCCATTTCCCCCTTCCTTCCTTGTTATAAAAATGTAAAAGAGCCTTGTTGTTCCGTTGCTTCACCTGATAATGATGCTTATGCATTGAAACCTGGTTCGCGCGAATTTGTAACTGTGTTTTGAAAGTGTTCAATCAATCAATAAATACTTAGTGATTTACTGATTTTTCGTAATACTTCCTCATAGGAAACAACATGTAGCGCTTTGGATTCTTTACCAAATATCTTATTATAACTTCATTGAGGTTATGATAAGTTCTTTTACAGTCTTTCATAAAATCTTTGACAATATCTGCAGCTTGGCATTTATTGTGGCATGAATGCTAGAGGAAGATAACATATTCCCAAAAATATTGCATTGTATTAAGAGCGATCACGAATGAAGTTGAATTAGAGAGTAATGATCAGCAGGTAGGGTTGTCGGTCATTACCTCTAATTTATAACATATACCTACGTTGAGGCAATGTAGGGAGAGGCAGGAGAAATCTAGGAATAAGAATAACGTTGTTTTGGATTTTGGATTGGAGTCTTGTTTGCGGATAATAAAGTTTTGATATGAGCCTTTTTAAAGAGGAGGCTGTTGATGACAGTTACGCCAATAAAGACGCAAAAAAGATAGTTTTGGTACAGAGTGAAACAATGTTTAGTTACGAAATATGTTCATTTCTGTGAAAATATGAGCGTATATTTTGAAATTTGACTACGGAGAAAAATGAAAGCAATAATAGATGGCAAGGAAGGGAAAAAAACGGTCGCATTGAAGAAAAAGTTGAATGTGGAATTTCGAAAAAGATCTAAACTGGGATGCAAGCAGTTTTGTAGAATTAATATGATATGAACGTCTGTGATAGAGGGGAAAATACTTGTTAATCGATGAGGGGGGAAAAGGAATAGGCCTTTTATATGAGTATACGTTTGTTTAGAGGAGTAGAAAGCATATAGAATGGAAAAATTGTTTTGGATGTTCAAGGCACACTTAAGTTCTAAGACCTGATTTTCTTAATTTAAAATTACTTCCATCAGAAAAGTGAAACTTCTGTCACCTCTCTGAATAATCTCCGAGTGGATGTTAACATTTTCACTACAAGGTCCTGAAGAGGTCTCTTTTTCTCACTCGAAAAACCGAATGCTCCGCGGCCAAGACTGCTTGTCACAGGACGTTTGGCCTTCTTTAAAATGTCGAATACCCAAATGAACACTATTCACATCCACTTTACCATTCCATGCACTTCACTCAGATGGAAACGAGTTCCGATGGATATAATCCTCAAAGCATGAGAAGATGGAATATTCTGTACATACACACTGTACTTGTACATACTGTACTGACACACTGTACTTGTACACTTAACGATGTCATAATAAGTATTGAAACTGCTTCTCACTCAAGCGGTAGCTTTCGAACAAGGTGTACTGTGCATTGCAGCCATCCATATCTTATATTTATAAAAAGTCCTCGCGTATTTCAAGCTCACGAGTATAGTGTGTATAATTCAATAAAGACCGCCCACTGATTAGTAAACAGTAACTAATGAAAACGAAAGTACATGAAGGCTTAAATCGGAAACTTGAATCTGTTTTCATGCAGATTTACACTGTTGGTGCAGTGCATAATTCACAATTGATTTACCTTAATTTATTAAAGTGGAAAGCAATAATAAGTAAACGATTATAGATTTTTAAGATGTGAAATGCAATAGCCATTCCCCATGGGTAGCAGTTTGATTCATGACTTCTTTAGTTGACAGTGCAGTATCATTTTGTAATTTTCAACCATAAAGCCATGACATGCATCTATTTGTCTCACGATTCTCTCTCCCCAGTCTTCTTGCCACTCCCACTTCGTCAGCCCATTCACTTCAAACTTGCAGGTGGGTGATTCATGCGGTCAGGTGATGTGAATTCGTAATACTCCAATAATTTCCTGACAGTTCATCCATAAATCAAGCAGTGAAAGGCGACAAGTTGCATTAGCACGTGAAAAGCTACGAAACTTAAATACGCCAGTAATAATAGGAGTACTGTGGGCTCATTTTCACTCCGGCGAGGTGGAGTGAGCGGTCAAATTTGTTAAAAGTTCCCATTTCAAAATTCTAAAAGGTCAATAAGTCAGCCTTCTGGGTTTTTCTTGAATCCTCGTGGCTAACGTGCAGAAATTTAATTAGTACTTAAGACCCTGTCATAATGTTGTGAAAGAAGGGGCATTTTGGTGTGAAGATTCATTGCATTTTATAATTGCCATAATCATAGCCTATTGTCTCTCTTCTAAGTGAGCCTAAGATTTTCTAATGATCAAGTTTTAAAGTTCATGTTTGAAATATTCTCGTTCAATGAAAATGGCATACATCAGCAAAATATGAGCAATGAACCAGGATAGAAATATTGCCAGTTATTTCAGAAAAACCGTCTCATTAATATTCACTGGGATAAACATTGATGGCAATTCGAATCTATATAGTATATCTGTAAGATCCAAAAAAATTCTTCATTTAACTGAGACCATTTTCTTACACTGTTTTTATTGTTTCATTTATTTAAACCCAATACTTATTTTACAGGAATTTAAAATCTTTCTCAGATATCACTATTTTCTCTTTGGAATTCTTATTCGTGGCCACGGAAGTGGAAGATATTTTTGCGCATCTTTTCGCTCGCATTTCCCCTAATAGGCGAGAGAGATTGATCATTTGATAAGTTTGAAAAATTCATCTTTTTTTGCATATTTTTCTAATTTAATGAAACCCCTTTCAAGGATTGTCCCGGAATGTTTTCAGGCCCGTTGTATGACCTCTTCCTCGCAAGCATGGCAGTTTAAGCTACTAATTTCTAAAGATGTGCTTCGCTTATTTTATGTTCTCAAAACATAGACTTCTAACCATATTTAGTCTTACTTCTTAGAGTAGACAGTAGAGTAGAGAGCTTTTTAGAGTGAAGAGTACAGATTTCATCGAGTCGAGAGTTTGAATAAAAAAATAAAATTGTTTTCAAGTTGAATTCATAGCAAAAGTCAAACCAATATAACTGGTTATGTGGATAAAAATATGCCCACATATAAAAGAAGATTTGGAAGATGTATGTCTCTATTAGATGTACGGATTATGGACGGTCACCGGATAAGTTCAACGTAAAGGCTTGTCATTTTGATGACAGGCCATTAAACCTTGGTTTTAGAATCGTATTTGGCATTCGCGATCATATTTAGAGGGGTGTAAGACGACCATAATCGGATTTCTTTAGTAATTTTTAAATCAAAAGAAGTTAAGCATTTTTCACGCCTGCCAATGCTGTCAACTCGATGCTTATAATTCTATATATAAAATTTGTCGCTTTTAACTGAGGGCGAAAAACGCGTGTTCGTGGTTGGAGAGGTGCCCTCTACAGGTGAGTGCTATCCATTAAACCATTGGTAAGCAACATTTTTGAATCGGGGGCATTGAGTTATCCCAAGTTCAGTCCGTATCAAGATTTCAAATTGACTTGCGCTGAAAAAATGGATTATAAATGTATTCATATTTCCTTCATCCAGTTGATAAAATGCTTATCTATGAGGATCATATTTGCTATTAACACCGATCGCTCTATTCGTATTTATAGGATCGCTGTATTCGAATATTCGACTCGTTAATAGAATACAGAGAGTAAAAAGAAAATGTCTTCCATAGAGTGTGGTCACATTTTTTTTATGCTCGAATTAATTATTGTGAGAAATGTAAAATTTACAATGTGCTTTCTTGTAGCATAATTTTTAATGCATATGGGTAACAACTTTCATTAATGCGTCGGCATGATCCGTTGCAAGTTGAAATATATTTACCACGTCCACGTCTGCTTCTGATGATGAAAGAACGCTTCTCGCAAAACTGTTTCTTCTCTTTGAGGAAGAGAAAAAATCGCATAGGGCTAGGTCTGGGCTATAAGGGGAATGAGGAACACACTTTATTTTGAATGTTGCCAGATAATCGGGATTTCGTGGTGAGTTTCGCGGAGTCCACTGCACGTCAAAACGTCTCATGCCTAATTTCTCTGTTACCAGCGCATAAGTGGCCATCAATGAAATTATCAATGTTATTGAAAGTGATCTTATAGTTTTTAGACCATCTGCGCTAACAATGGCAACAGAGGTATCATGTTTACCTCTGTAGGAGCAGCCATTGGAGCTTCGGGCAAATCTTCCTTTGAATTTGATTTTCTCCCCTTCTTAAACCATTAAAACCATATTTTAGCTGTGCTATAGGGGAGAACAATGTCTTCTCAAGACTTTTCTAGCGTTCCATAGTCCTCTGCTATTCATTTGTTCAGAAGGAAGTACATTTTTAAATCATTATCACGTATAATATCTATTCTTTCCGTAGACGAACTCAACATGTTTAAACTCGAACTTGTTTTCGCTAACGCTAATTTGATTAAAAACAAGGAAACTCATACCACATGTACTTTACATATTAAAGCTAATATTTTAGAAATAAATCTGATTTTGACACATTCAATTATGAAAGTAAAAATTTTTAACTTTCTTTATTGTACGACCCTTGCATTTGCGAGCTCTTACAGGATGACGTTGAATTTTTAAGTCGATGTAATGATTATGGCATGCACAGGTTAAGCTAACTTAAACTTATTTTCCGACAACGTCCATTTCCGATGAAAAATGGTATTGCAAGTAAAACGTTCTCATAAAGGGCTTCTATAACTTTGGATATTTCGGTGAAAATTCTTGAAAATAATTATTAAAATGCCTTAATTGTCCTACTTTGTGTTATTTACCAAAGTTGGTTACATTTCTAGAGAGAATAGGGTGAAAAATCATTTCATCGCATGAAACCATCAAAAATCGTTTTTAAGTAAAATGCTGTGGTGGGGATAGTGAAGTTTATACGAGAATGTATGTAGTTCGCATATTACTGGTTTGCATATATTAAATTTCATATTTACTCCGATGTTTATTTCCATTAATAGAAAAACATTTTAGATGGAAGCATTCGAACAGACGTATATGTCCTGTGTACCAACTTTGACAAGTTACCTTAATTATTGGATGCCAATTAAAACACAATGTGGTTGCCCACCGTCTTGGCCAACGTGTACTTTTGAAATTACAAGATACGAGGCATCAGATAGAAAGTTTTGAAGTGACCTCTGGTTTGGTATTTTTTAATTTGGAACATGTCCGTCTTTCTAATTAAGGCAACTGCCTAGAAGCTGTGAGGGAAGTTTCAGTAAAACCTGCTTCCGTAATTTTTTTCATTTTTTTGTGAAAACACAAATGAGGAAGGAAAAACGTGATTGTGACTCGCTCATAAAATTTCGGAACATGCTTCCGTCAAATGATGACATGCGTTGATAAATTATTTTCGCTTCATACCACCAGAATTTCATTATAATCAGCGTGGGATTGCAAGTTGGTCGCCAGGATTTTCATTTCTAGATTTTATGATTATTTTAAATACACCTCTTTTTGGGAAACTCTTTAGCGCTTTAATAAACGATGTTTTCGCATTTCAATAAAAGTGAATGGTTGCACATATTTCGCATTTTTGCCATCAAAAATTTTCTTTGAAGCCAAAAGTACATCATAAGTAAAAATATCGGTTCCAGTTACCTCTAAATGGAGACAAAATAATCATCATTGAGAGTAGGAATGTATCAGAAGAGTTACATCGCCTCCTCTACAAAGAGCTCCGGGCTCATATCCAGCTGACAGCTCTGAACGTAGCTCTATGCTCCAGATCATTGTGGGAAACTCAGATGACACCAAGAAACTGACATAGTACATGGTATTTACCATAGCCATAAAATGATTAGCAAATGGAATTCCAGATAAAAATCAATGAGGCCTTTAAGTGAGATAATATATAAGTTCTCATATAGTGCCCAATAGAGTATACTTAAGTTTTAGTCCCAAAATAAATATAATTTTTAAATTTTCCATGGTCTATTATTTGTTTAAATTTTTGGACATTGGTGATCAATAGTATCAACTACGTGTATACATCTATATTTGAAACGTGATTGATGAAAATACTGTTATTTATTGTATCAAAACCGTCACTTGATGAGTTTTAGGACACATATGTTGGTGACTCTCTATGTGTTGTCGAGGATATGTCATTGCATGTAACGATTTGGCGAAATTCACCATAATGTCACAGTATATTGCAGTAAAAATAATTTTCTTAAAAACTGTATTTCTGAACACATCACTGAAATATATCTATAGCCGATCAGTATGAGTAAGTCCAAAGGCAGGCGCTACGGCAGTCTCTTATTATTAAGTAACATCTGGTACCACCTCTCAGTCCCAGTTAAGTTTTGCATCTCAACTTATTGTATTTTTTATTCGTGATTTTCTAAATGTTTATTAGCTTAACCTTAGTACTGCTAAAAATGAATATCCCTATTTTACCAAACACGAATTCAACCCGAAACTATTTACTGAGAACAAACAGTCTCAGACTTATGTTAATTACCGACTGCTTCCCATAAATTGTTGTATTCTCAGTAAAATTGAAAATATCTTATCAAAATTTTACGTTCGCAAAAAAAAAATATGCCACGTCGAATCATAACCAGGCGGTAATAATCCATTAAATATTTCACAAGACTGCGAATTGCATTCACATATAAACTTTTTCATGAAGCCATAGTAATTTTGTGATCAATAATAATTATATTATTACTTTCATTGGATAATTGTGAAACCCTAATGCTCAGAAATAATTTTTTCGAAATGTGTCAATATATTTTTTAACTTTCTAGTATAAACCCTCGTAAATTACTTTAAATATTTTATTGGAATATTCCTAGTAATGCCCAATTTATTTTTGGACATTATAATAACCACATAACCTTTTAAATTTTTGACTAAAGAGCAAAAGAAGAGTTTTGGAAAAAATGCTTCCTAAAGAATATTGTAAGCTTAAAACTAAAGTACCTTTTAATGAAATCTTATGTTTCTTTACATCCAACTACATAAATTATATTCGTTAATTCCACGCTTTGAGCACAGAGAAATAGACAGCTAAATAACAAGATGAAAACGGATATGTATAGAATACGATGAGGCATTCGGCCGTAGGAAATATATTTAGGATAAAATTTGTTGAATTTCTTATTTCATGGTTATCATTAAATGATTCGCACGCAGAGAATTGTTCTCAGAAATTTTGGAATAAGACAAATGAAAAGTCAACTCTCATGGCGGATCTAAGCAAAACGTGCGTAACAGTGTTGTTGCTTAGCAGGCAGATCTTTCTCCACTGGAGTCCCAAAAATACCACAAAACGTAAAGGCCGAATTGTTTGAGAGTCAATCGCTATGGGTATTCAATATGTTTCGTGTTCGCGGATTCCCCATTGCGAAAAGAGAACGTGGTCTCCTCACGATTTCCTGCATTCCGTAACCTCCAATTTTGGGATGTGAAGATATTACTTGACAGCGAGATTTCCCCCAATAAATTTAGCGTGGTATTTATCTCATTTCACTTATTTTTTCATCCATTTCCCAGGTAATATATTTTATCATAGTTCTGGTGTATGACGAATTTGTCTCTTGGGGATGAAATTCGGTGCGAGAATACTTTCGAAGATAGCAATGTTGCTGACGCCTTAACCTTTAACATTTTCACTCGTGTTTTTCTTTCCACTAGAGGTGACATCATTACGGAGGAAATAAATATTGGTTGACATTAAGCAGTCATCATAACACCGAACCCTTTGCTTAAAAATTAATCCATCTTTGGTAGTAGGAATGTACTTGTATGTGTTGAAACTGTCGTTTCCTCTATACTTTTAATTATATCCCAGGAATTTACAACACTAGTTGGAAAATTTAGCAGCTGTTTTATTAGCACACCATCAGAAATATAATGAGCACGCAAAATTATATTCTCTTAAACCCAATTATTTACATACTCGTAGGTATATGTCGTATTTCTAGCTTTAAAAGGATGGATAAGAGGGTAAATGGTAAAGGAATGATTAGTTTTTATTCAAGAAGGGAATATTAGATAGTTATGAGGTTACGGTATTGAGGTCATCAATATAAATAACTATAGAATAAAACCAGAATATACATAATTATTTCCTCAATGGATTAGGGAAATGTTTTTGATACTGTTATTTAGTTAGAATTAATCGTCTTGCAACGCATACGCGGAGGAATATTAAAAGAGGCATGGGGAGAGCTGTAAATAGGAATTAAAGCCAGTTGTATTTGCAAATGATCAAGCTTTAGATATCCAATAAGTCAAAGGTTTACATTAATTGCAGGGTCCATTAGAATAATGATATAATATATGCGTGATGATAATCAATGCGAGAAAAACAAAGGTTTTGACATCCTGGAAACCTTTAAATTTCAGCTTAATTTCGTACGGTCTGGAAACTTTATATTTCAGGGGAGTTTAAAGATGTAGGTTCAAGACTTTTTGGATACGAGTGTGGAAAAATGAAATAGGTGGAAAAGAAAACAAATGAAAATGCACTTAACAAGGCGGGTGAGGAGGGCGAATTGTCGGAAGAAATCCAAGGAAGCAGAAGAAAGTATGTACACAGCGTTTTGATTGGTAATGGAATCTTGGACATGGTGATAAAAGGAACAACGTTAGGCGGAAAGGCTTACGAGAAGAAAAGAATTGGTATATTGGACGGTATGAAAGGAGGTAGAATGTATCCAAAGTTTAAGAATGGTTTAGCGTAAAGCAGAATGTCTGGATGTGACCTGTTAAGCAAAGCTTGGAAGTGGAGCAGTAGTCTTTGATCATTCAAAACCTACCGGTAAGCGGTAGATTAAATTTTTTAATTAAAATTTAAATTGGTAATTGAAATTTTGAAAATATATTTTTTTAAACTTATTTCATGAGGTTTTAAAGTCAAATCATTTGAGTACAACTTTTCTAAGATTTGGGGCATAAGCATAAAGAGTAAAATTGAAGTTGGCGCTTTTAGCCCAAGGTACGAAATCAAGAAACTTTGTCTCTCTTATGTCACGTATGCGTAGGTATTCTAATCCTTCACATTCACATTAAAGGAGCTTGTAATTTTCCACAGACTTTATTTTAGGAACAACGCATTTCACCGACTTGTGGTATCATCACCGCAAGTCGATGAAATGCGTTGTACCTTAAAATTAAGTCTGTGGAGAATTACCAACTCCTTCAAAATGGACATCAAACACTCCCACAAAGTGAAACCTGAAAGTGTAAAGTATATTATTGCTTCATGGGTATATTTTCTGAGTAAACACAGCAGAATATTTTCTGTAGAAGTATAAATGGTGTGAAGTAATGCAATAACGAAAAGTTCATTTCCAAATGTATGCGAGAGTCAAGTGGACACCATCGTTCTGAAAGCCATGGTGGCGAAAACCAGTCTTCCGACACGCCCCGAACGACAAACACAAGTAAGATGTCCAGGAAATAAAAGTATTCAGGTACACACCCTACGAGCCGCCACTTTGACCCAGTCTTGAAACATCATTATTAATCCTGAATTATGATCGCGTGTAAAGTGGTCAAAATGAATGATAAATTACAAGAGGGCCTTTCTCTAAAATATTTAGATTGAATGAATTTGGATTCGTTGTCCAGGTGCGCCTTTTCAAAAAAATCAATAATTTAAATGTAAAAACGTCCAAGATCATTCTTATTATTAATTTAAGGAAACTGATCCGACAAGTTAGCCTTATACTACTGTGTATCTTAGGGTCGTAAGGAGAAGCACGTGCCCTGTAATTTTATAAAGTTCTGGAGCTGTTTTACTCCATCTCAAAATGACATCGGACGGTACTAGTTAGTTTTTTACAAATCTTCGAAGTCATTATCTTGTTACGTGATTGAAACCGTCTCCAAATACAAGCACCTTTCTTGTGTTATAACTTTCGCTCATATAATGTTAAAAAGCATCTATCTTTTGGATATTATTTCATTGCATTTCCCGATTGGGGAGTCTTAAAGGGGTGAATGGCTAAGAGGTGGTACTCTTGGTGAAGTAAAATCTAACATAGCTCGTGCGCTCACCATCAGGTGATTTGGCGCACATGAATACATCTGAGATGTTGGCAGTCACTCGGTTGGGTGAATACTGAAGGAGCACACTTCGTTTATTTTCACAATAAATTTATTACGGTACTACCGGTTTCGACGCATATGGGACAACATCAGTTAAGGAACTCAAAGATGTCGCTGATGCCTTGAAACCGGTAGTACCGTAATAAATTCTTTGTGAAAATATGCGAAGTGAACTCATTCAGTGATCATGAATTTTCCCAAAGTTGAGACTGAAATCAATGAATTCACTCGGTTGGGCGATATTAAACTAAACTTGGCATTAGTTTGTTCGCTCTTCCCGCTTTAGTTTTCCTTTTCCAGAGAAACGGTTATAATGATTCTAGTTCACACTGTAGAGAAATTAAATTTCTAACCGCACTCTCATTTTCATTTACAATGCAACGCTTTGGTTTACCAAATCAAACTTTTTAGCCAAGAAATTTCCTTTATTAAAACCTTATAAAGGCGGGATGTAAGACCACAGAGAACTACTCTATTGTAATTTTTAGCTCTTCTCACATTACTGTGACAATTTCATCATTCACACAATAGTCTCATCATGCATACTGCTTCTGCATCTGCGCATACCAGCTACATGCCTCTTTCTCCCCTGCATTTGAATCCCCTTTTACCATCACCATCCTCTGAATGTTCCATTGTTTTCCTCAGCTGATCAGACACACCTTCTCCTTCAAACTCAAGCAAACAAATTCCTTTTGAATTAACATTCTGGTGTGGGACTATGGCCGCTCGCCTTCGTTATGGTAGTTACCACACGTTGTGCTCACCTTAATTATCACGTTTCTTTTAAAGTTTACCCTTAACCTCACTATGGTATTAGTGGGGATCCTCACATATCCATTTATCTCCATCGGACGCATATTTCTTTTTATTGGAAGTAGTTTACGCTGCGTTCCTTTGATATCCTACTAACCGACGTTAAAAAAAACTAATTATCCCAACATTAAACCCCCTTCTCAACCTTTTAACCTTACAGCTCTCTAAAAAATTAACGATTTCTTCTATCAATTCTCGGTTATTGTTTCCAGATTCTCAGCCTTCATTCCACGCTTCTGCACTCAACGCCTATTTATGTGCTCTTATGCTTGTATGTATTGTATGCCTTTTTAATTTTATATTCGAATTTGCGTAAACAATATTGAAAATGTTTGGCCAAAGAAATTACAGTTTGGATAGATTAAGACTTCGAATTTAAAATATCATATAAAATTTGGGTTTCTGTTCTGGAATGAGTTCAAGGATTGAGAATTAAATAATAAAGAATTTTTTTTATTTCAAGATTTTCAGGCAAATATTTGTCATCCATTACGAAGAAAGCCTGTGCACATATTTGCGTAATGGTTTGATTCGATTTCTTGAGGTGATCATTTTTTTATATACAATCTATGTGAACTGTACTTAGCCGGTAATACAAAACACGTACACAGTTTCCTTAGGTTTTCATTAAGATTCTGACGTGCAGTCCAGTCTGGTCACACCAGGAAGTTGGTTTTATGCTTTTTTACGTAGGCTGGGCGTAGTCGCAGTTTCAATGGGCGTCTTCCATTGAAATCCATACCGAACGATCAAAATTGGACCGCGGCCAGGACATTCGCATAGAGAAGCTTACAAAAGTGGAGCGCAGTCTACATTCACTTGCAGAAGTGCAGTTTATCAAAGCCATACATTTCAGCAGGGAATGGTGTAAGAGATAATATTACGTTACCATTTACCCTGATTCGATCATCATCGTGATTGTCCTTTTTTATATAACCCTTCGATACGCGGTATACATTAGGTTGCTCTTTAATCATTTTCAGCAGGGAAAACCTGGTGTGTCGATGATTTAAAGAAGGCGGTATTTATGTGAATGACAGGGAAGAGTTAGGTTTTACATAAAACCTCCGACTTCTTATATTTATTTCCATGTGAATTAATATTTGTTCGCTAGACATGTACTCGTATGGCGGTTTACGTGTTTGAATATACGTACGTGCATGCGAGTATATCGTAAATGTATGTATATATATATATATATATATATATATATATATATATATATATATATATATATATATATATATATATATATATATATATATATATATATATATAGGTATCGAATTTTTGGTGGTCAAACAACCTTTCTCAAGAGAAGGACGGACGGAACTGGAGTTCCGTCATAGAATATGGATGGCACAATAGAACACAAAAATATCAATAGAGAACACGTAAAAAGACACATTTCAGAATGGTTAAGCTTTCGGCCTTCTCTGTCCTTTTATGTGTTCTCTCTTTATAATTTTGTATACTATTGTGGCGCCTAAATGTTAGACTGCGCTTGTCAGTGCTTCTAAATCAATCATCAAGGTATGTGTAGAAATTTGTATGCTAACGCCTTATCACTCCATGAGACTTTCGTAAAAGATACATATTTATTTATTTATACAATATATTTTCATACGCACATAAATAATACTTGAAATCTACATTATCATCATTTGTATTTACTGTAAATATCAGGGTGTATACATGTAAACGGGTATCTGCTTTTTTTGATGGCTCTAATAATACTGAATAAAAAAATGGTGGCACCTGTTCATGAGATTTATTTTGCAACAAACTCCATAATATAAGAAATGCTTAATTTTTGCTTTGCCATTTGTTTGAATGTTGTCGCAAAATTTGACCCTGAAAGAATTAATTACCTTTACTACATTCATGGCCGTGTTTTAATCAATCATAATTGCGCTCAAATCGTTAAAAATTCCTTATTCATCCTTAAGATTAACTCTACACATTAGTGCCAGGAAAACATTTCGCAGATAAAATGTGAAAGTAGTTGCTGAATATGAATTAAACTGATTATTATGAATTTGCTTCACGTTTGATTAAAATATTTTTGGCCGAAATATAATTCCCTCTGCCTTTCTTGTGGCAAAACTTTTATGTTCGATATACAAGATTATTCATTACTTCTGGATGCTACCGTCGCATCTTTTCTGCTTAATATTGCGTCAAAAAGTCATGGGATGGTTAAAAGGCTCACCTACCTTATGAATACCACTCACATTTATTCATTAGCCTTTTTCGGCTATAGATTTCTCTTACGGAAAAAATGATGTAGCAATTCTGACTTACAACATGTCTATTCGAATGTCAGCCACGAAGGTGAAATGTCCTTAATTCTCTGGATGTCCTCAGGGATTGTATTTCGGTTAATGTATGAGCCGTTGCGTCGTGAGGTATAACGTGAGAAGGAGTCTTCACCACGTTCCCTCACGGAAAAGGCACATTACTCGTGTCGCGCGTGTTCAGCGTAAATAAAGAAAATATCTTGAGGTAATTTCCTTATTTCATTCATTAAAGCTCGTGCCAAATGCTATTCTTCCTCACTGATTGATGACTATCAATCCGTTGAGAGTCGTTAAAGGCATATCTAATTGATATTTTGAGAAGCGAAGCAAGATACATAATTTTCTCACCAAAAAACTTGGCAAGTTCACGTGTTATTGCTGTGAATACGCCAGCTACTTCCAAGTTTGATGTAAGAGATTGAAGAAACTGACGGAGGAAAATAATTTCACGAAAATATTTTTTTTCGATATCAATGATTTTGAAAAATATGGCATATTACAATTCTCTGGCAAAAATTGAGTTTCGCTTGGAAAAGCTTGATATTTATACTCATGAAAAGCTATGACAAGATGCAATATGCATTTTAGTAGCTCTTTAGTAGCATATAAAAGAGTTAGGAAATATTTTTTGATGGTACATGCCTGATGGATGTTGCCCTTACTAAACGGGCAAGTTTCATGGGGTCTATGCAGTTGTTCCCAGGCTAAAGTAAAATTGCTGCGGGATAAGTCACACTTTTGAATGGCCACTAGCTATCATAATATATTACAAGTAATCTTCTCTGAACCTCGAAAAAAACAAAACGGATTAAAAAAGTTAAAAGCTGAATGTGTTTAAATTGCAAATTGCATGAAACCCTCTAACCCAGATGTTGTCATAATTTATGTTGGTAATTGCTAAAATTAATTGCATTAAGGCATAGAATTTAATCCCTTTTAGTTTCCGGAATGGTATTTAATAGCACATCCTGAGATGATTTTTTTGGATGTCTGGAAAAGACAATTTTTTTGTTTCTGTCTGGAAAATAATTTGGCATAAAAATTAGGTGTCCTTTAGTTTTTTTGTTCTTTCCAGAGATTAAAGCCTCATTTCTCAATTTCAAGCCATGTGATTTGTCCATCTTCAGATAAGTAACCTGCCTCATATTTACGGAGTAAATTTAACCTGTATTTAAGCCTACGGTCAAATAGTGGTTCCCATTCTAATTATTCCGAAAGTGTCATGACTCTGCTACCATGTTCATCACAACTTTTCGCAAACCTAGGGGCTCTTCGTTGCACTCGATCTAACCTAGTTCCAAAATTAAGCCTACTACATGAGGATCCCATACACTTGCTGCATACTTGAGGTGGGACCTAATTAACGTGAAATGACAAAGATCCTCGATCCTTTCATAACAATTCTGATGCATTCATTTTATGAATCCTAACTTTTTATTAGCTATTCCGCAAATTTCAAGTATGTATTTTCCCCAGGACATATCCGTAGTTATCGTTACACCCAAGTATTTCACCGATTCCACATGTGTAACGTTGGTCCCCTGTACAGTGTGTTTTCCGGTGAAGTACTTTTTCTCCAAAAATTTATGGAAACACATTTATTCAAATTTAATTCTGGTTCTCATCTCTCGCACCACTTTTAAATTGCATTTAGGTCGTTAGCTAATGATTTCCTATCCATCAAAAGACCAGATCGAACGAATGGTACATAAGTTTATTAAAGGACTGGAAAAGATGCAACAGATAATTAGATTAATCCTGAAGATAAGAAGAGGAACACGGGGGAAAGAGGGAGAGGTGCCAAAGAACACGAGAATTCCAGTGAAGACAAGGAGAAAAAATTTACAGAAAAGAGAAATAAGTAGCATAATACCCATGTGATTAGGACAAAGAGAAAATCTTAATTTGGGCCTCACTGGTTGGATGCCCTGAGTTGAAGTTTCGATGGTGACATTTGGCGTCATGATTACTATCTTGGATTTTCCAGTATATCCGTCTTGAAACCGGACAGTGGGCGATTGTTCAGGCTCTCATGCTGTTCGACGTCCATTCCGAGTTCCGTATTTCTACTATCATATCACGGAATACGTGCTATCATTTCAAAAGCCTGTAGCCAGTCATCGGCGTGCCGAGAATTGGGAAAATGTGAGAAAGTTCACTATGCGACTGGAAGTCCTTAGAGATGCGTTATTTTGACGTGCGTTGTTCTGGGAGGACGAGGTGCCTGCATCAATCCTTGAACGGCACACTACCGAACGTTTTCGCCATTTCTTGACGCGTCGCTGACTGGCTGTGGACTTTTGGAAATCGCAGCACCAGCACCTAGTTATCTTTCGCTGAAAGTAAGCTAATAGAGGCATCGGGTTTAACCTCAGCTTTACCACTACTGGGTGAAGTTTAAGAAAAAATTAAGATGGCACAAAATTCATTCGGCATTTAGTGTGACGAGTTGCAGCACTCCCAGGATACATGTCGTAAGCTCCTTTGAAGGGCAAAGAGTGAACTGAATTCTTAAGAAGATTGTAAACTAAGAGCATTATATTCGATTAGTTCTGGTGGGCAATAGGTGACTTTTGAAATTTCATTTTCTGATTTCTCATTGCCATTGTAATTGTAAACCAGTTTCTCATGGCCCATTGATGCGAAGTGCCATAATTTCCAATTCACCTTCCTGTGAGGTAGTAAGAATCATTCGTCTCCATTGAATGCTTCTGAAACTATGCTTTGTAGCAATTCAAAAATGTGAAAAGTACAGTCAAGTGAGTCTCCCTATTAGATTCCCGGGCGTAGGACTGTAAATCTAATTGAGTATCTCACGTAAAATAGAAAATTGAGCCTCTTAAGATTGCGATTCGTCGCGTAATCTTAAGAGCCGTTCTGTTAAAGACAATTGAGCAGAATTACGAGGGAACCCAACTGAGGTGGGATACTGCATCATTGGTTAGACGACGCACTCTCACAAATCAGTCGCCTCACAAATAATTGATTACCTTCAAGCAGCCATGATCAGAGCTTAACGTTTGCACATTTCTTTCCCTCCAGCCAAATGCCTTACCCTGTTGCCTTCTAATTCTCCAATCACTCATCTCCTATGCATTACTAGTCATGGTGTAACCTCTCCCTTCCTAAAGGCAGGTTCTATTCTGTACTTTTCATATTGTGATTCGATTTACATATTTCTTCATGAAATATTGTTGAGATATTTTATAATATTATATTATACTTTCATCCACCATCCATTTTATGTCATCTCGATTAAGTGTTGCCTAATTTGATTTTAAATGGTGATAGCACATATATAAGCAGGAGATAAATAGCTTAAAATATTGTGATAATTTATCGTTGCTATTTGAGTATAATCCTTCAATTCTGAAAAATTCGTTCTTATTTCATTCGTACAACGAACGTTGCCTATTTTGCCATTTTCACAGTTAGAATTTGAAATTTTATTTGAACAAAAATGAAAATAAAAAAAAATTGATCAAACCTAAGGTTGATTGGTTATGTGGGCGGAGAGGTCATTCCACGCTAGGCTCTGTACATCAGAAACTCACACTTCGTGGTATGGAGGTTAGTTAGTTCATTCCTCTGTGCCACCTGCGTTATCCCAAGATGTTCTGTATGATAAATCTACACTTAGCTTTGATCTAAAGTTTTGGAGTCATAGAGGATAAAAAGATTATCAATACTCGAAATAAACGGTTTTAAGACGATCATACTCTGGATACGGAGACGGTTTACTGAATCCTGTGTGCCCTACAAATATTTATACACTTAGTACATAAATAGCGCATACGGTAGGATTTTCCATGATTTATAATATCTTTTATATTTGTTTCACTCGTGTAAATTCAATATTGAGGATCTGCAGATTACTTTAGTTTTATTTTTGTAATTCTTCAAGGGATAATTATGGCTGCTTATAATTTTAACTTAATTGTTTGTCACTAATTATGTATTCCCACCGAATTTATCATTCTCCAAGTATATTTAACCAAAAAAATAGTTATGTCATTCAAAGCAATTATGATCTTAATTCACCTAAAAGTCTAGCTAATAATATGTTAACACCCTCTTCATTTACTTTTTTCAAGTTTTCCCTATTTAAAATACAGAATTTTCAAAATTTAAAACTCATTCGCCTTGACCGGGAAGATTGAATGAATTATTCACTCAGAAAATTTTGCATTTTCAATGCTAATTTGCGGATGACTCCGTTAAAAGTTACTGTCGCAGTATTTCCCGTAGTTCTTTGAATCTTCCTTATAAGATATGTTCCTGGCTTCCAGTCATTTCTTTGTTTTATTTTCATTTTCATTCCTGAAGAACTTCTTGGACAGGTAGGACAGGTATTTTTCATACGGTCGAGTACTGAGAATATTTTCTGCGTCCTGCTGAGCTGCATATCATTCTGACGCTCACTAGTCTGATCAACAGAAGACCATCTCGCCCCCGCTGCCTTTATCGCCCGTTAGAATTCCTCCCTTGCCTCCTTTATCGCCTCTTGATGTACGCTCACTCGGCGCGCACGTGACCCTTTCAAGTCTTTCGGTCCGATATCGCGTGGAGGAGTGGTTCAGGGGGAAAGGTCTTCCAACAACCAGCGATAATTATAGGAGGGACCAGGCCATATCGACAAAGAATCTCAAAGAGATGGATGTTACCATTAAAACTTAGATAAGACGCCTGTGCCAACTAAATGTCCTTCGTGTCAGACAACCTTTTGCTACACCTTGAGGATGGAGAAACGGAAGTTTCGTAGGAGCGACCACGCTTTTATTACTAGTGGAAAATTTTTCTAATAAAATATAGCATTTTCTTTATTCCTTTCATAACCTCCGTCAGAAAATTCAGAGGTATGTCAGGATTATGAAATGAATAAATCAAGCAATAATTAGAATAATTATGAGATAATGAACTGTTATATAGTGTATATTGTTTGTGATACTGTTATTAAAGTTTTTGAATATCAAATACAGATGTATTTGTCGGTAAATAGATAAATTATTTCCTTGATGCTTCATCAATGGTAGTTGGTTTGCATAAATGAAGAAATATAACGTTATAAATAAAAAATATACATATAATTACACACACACACACATATATATTATATATATTAAAAAAATATGTCTCAGACTGCTCAGGTGCGAGTGGGGAACGAAGAGTCCGGATGGGCAATGTTAGGAAGAGGTGTAAGGCAGGGTTGCCCATTGTCACCGGTGCTGTTCAACGTATATGTGGAGGAAATGATTAAAAACTCTGATATGGAGCCTAGCTATGTACGGCGCGGAAACGTGGTCGCTGAAGCAGGAGGATAGACGTAGACTGGAAGCTTTTGAAGTGTGGGTGTGGAGAAGAATGGAGAAGGTGAAATGGACCGAAAGGAAAACAAATGAGGAAAAACTGAAGATGGTGGGTGAGGAGAGGGGTTTGTTGAGAGAAATCCTATGGAGGCAGGAAAAGCGAATTGAGCGGTAGTGGGATGTTGAAGAAGATAATAGAGGGGAGAATGTTGGGCAAAAGAGGAAAGGGCAGGAACAGGATAGGGATGTTGGACGGGATGAAGAGAGGAAAGAAGTACACAGAGATGAAGAGGGATCTGATGTAGAGTAGGTTGCTGGATTGAGTTTTGTCTGGAGTTACAAAATATTTAATTGATAGTCGTGTCCATCCAAAAACCTACCTTAACCGGTAGATTACGTAATAATAATAAAAATAATATATATATATATATATATATATATATATTATATACACGGTATTTCGACTTGCTAGGCCGATGCTCTATTCCCTTCGATCGGTGGTTCAACTCCCGGTTAAAAAAAATATTTTTTCATTTGTGATCTGCTCGATCCCGCCTTCCCCATCTCTCCTGTTTCTGTCCTTTATATGTGTGTATATTTTGTATATATTTCGCAAATAGATTTAAAATATAGTCCGTAAGCTTCCCCTTTCCATTAATTTCATCATTTCAAATTCACTTGCATCATTGTTTTAAATAATTTTTGAGAGATCCACCGAGGATGATTACTGATATTTGGAAAGGCAGAATCATATAATACTATATGATTGGTGATTACTCTTTCTAATGTATTGTTTTATAATTGGTATTTTCTTATTGGCTTATTTCAAAATACTCAAACTAAAAGGTGAAACGTTTGCACCAATATTTAGTGTTCTCTTTTCTTGCCCGAAAATATAGTAAATAGCATTTTTTAAGCAATACTTGTATCAAACACTATTTAAAGTATAGTACTTATAGTCATACGTTTACTTCTACTTCATGTACATTTTATTTTATAGCTCGATTTTGGCCGAAAATTATATACGAGTATTTCAAATACGAGATATTGACTTGACATTGAATAAACTAGTTCAATATATATGATTCGTATTTTCCGTAACGGCAGTTTAGGAGAAAAATGTCATAAAAGAGAATTGAATATTTTCGGGATATAAAGCGGTATCCTACTTTAAGTACGAATTTCCGTGGCTCTAGTCTCGATATCGTCAACGATTTTCTTCAAGATCATTTCCAGTCTCCCTTTAATTGAATAATCAGAATGGTCGCCGCTCAACTTAAATGTAACATTAGGAAAAACAGTTCCTCCTTTAATATTCATAGTGGTAGATTTTTGCCGAAGCGTTTCACAAGAATAATGACCTAAAAAAAACCACGTTAGTTTGGGGAAAGGAGTACGGGTCCACTTTTTGCCTTTTGATCATTTGAGTCGGGTTTCCTTACATATTTTTAAACAAGACTTCTGGCTTCAGTGTTTTCGCTCAGCCATTCGTTCTCTACTGTTGTTGAACAAAGCAGTTTATCTTCCTACAATCTGCGCCTCAGAGGAACTTCACATTAACTTCGCCTTCTCCTGTCCGATGTTCCATCTCTCCCGTTGCTCTCCCGCCCACGACGGACTTAACCTTCGCCCACCACGTACAAAGACGGCGAAAAAGCTTTTACGCCCCAGCACGTAGACATCTTCCAGTCAAAGCAGCACTCACCTACGCTAAACAGTTCAATTCACCCCATCTTTGTCCGCTGAATCTCATTTTTCTCCTGTTTGGCTATCCTCTTGGAATAAATCACTTTCTACTTTGGGCCCATAAAGGCACATTCCCGTAGGTCAGACAAGTTAATACGGTTCGTGAGCATATAATTGCGTAGCATGTAATACCTTAATTAATCAACGATTGCCAAACTGCCTTCTGTTCGTCTTTTCGTTGAGCCACTCACCAATATGAAACAAAATTTCCTTTATTATTCAATCAAGTTGTACTGCCGAATTTCATCAAACTGGTATTGAACAAGCACATTTATCTACTACAGACATTTAACACGACTGTATTCACCAGTGTTTTCCTACACGTATTCATACCACAGTCCTGTCCGAAACTAAAATCTCAGTCCGAAGCAAGAGTACTCACAGCAGCACAGACAACCTTAGTGTGTTAATTGCTCTGTAGGTAGCTCAGACGTGAATTTCTCATTATGTGTAGAATTGATGTAATGCAGTAAATTTTAGCCGTTAAGGGTTGAGAAGAGAGCATTCATGCACAGGAAAGGTGTGCTCTGAAAATAAGAAAAGCCACACCAGCCAGGTGAAAGTTATTATCATATGTTATAGACATCCATACTATTTAAATACGAGGGTCATCCGGAAAGTAGTACCCGTTCGTGAAATAAAGACACAAAAGTAAATATTAACAAACATAAAAAATTTTATTTGAAAGAGGATACTTTAAACTACTTCTCAACATAATCTCCAAGCAAATTAAGGCATTTGTCATAACGTGTGACAAGTTTCTGTATTCCTGCTGCATAGTCCTTCGCCGCCAGCTCATTGAGATACAGGGTCACTCCTTCTTTAAGTTCTTCATCGCTGTCAAATCTTTTTCCTGCCAAAAAGTCTTTAAGCTTTGTAAAGAGATGAAAATCTGAAGGGGCCAAGTCCGGGCTATACGGTGGATGGTCGAAAGTTTCCCATTTGAATTGCTGCAAAAGTTTTTGTGTTATCCCAGCTGCATGAGGCCTGGCATTGTCATGAACGAGAATGACACCAGTAGACAATAGACCTCGCCGCCGATTTTGTATTGCCCGCCGTAATTTCTTTAATGTTTCACAATACGCATTGGCATTAATAGTGTCTCCACGGGCCATAAAATCAATAAGCAATACACCTCGTCGATCCCAGAAAATGGTTGCCATGAGTTTCCTGGTGGACAGAACTGTCTTGAATTTTTTTGGTTTGTTTGGTGAATGAGCATGATGCCACTCCATTGACTGTCGTTTACTCTCAGGTGATGCATAACAAACCCATGTTTCGTCACCAGTAATTATGCGAGTCAAGAAAGAGTCTCCTTCATCAGAATAACGTCCCAAAAACGTCAGTGCTGCAGCCATACGCTTGGTTTTGTGCTCATCTGTAAGCATGCGAGGGACCCATCTTGCACAAATTTTTGCATAATGCAGATGGTGTTTAACAATTTCATGAATAATTGTTCGAGAAACATTGGGAAAATGCTCACAGATGTCATCAATTGTGACGCGCCGATCGTTCCTCACGAATTCGTCAACTGAGCTCACCAGTTGGTCTGTAATGACAGACGGTCTCCCCGAACGCTCGTCGTCGTGTGTGTTCCCCCTCCCCATGTTGAAGTTGCGACACCACCGCCGGACAGACGACTCGTCCATTACATTGTCTCCATACACCTCCTTTAATTGGCGATGAATATCACATGGGCGAACGTTTCTTGCATTGAGGAATTTAATCACTGCCCTCACTTCACAACTGGCGGCGTTCTCAATTTTTTTAAACATTGTAAACAATCACAGAAACAACACAGGCAATGCTAGCGTCACGCAACTTGGCTCAGAGAAGGCAGACAAGCCACTGAAGCTATCTGACCTCGTCCAGCGGCTACTCGCGTCGTCAGCACTTCATGCGGCACGAACGAGTACTACTTTCCGGATGACCCTCGTATATATTAGCTTATTCCCTTCGGTTAAGATTATTCCAAAATTGTTTATCCTATGATTTTTCTGTCGGTACGATTTTTATAATTTTAAACAAGTTATTAAATGAATAGAAAACATTTGTTCGAATTTTTCAGCTTCCACTTAATTCCAACTACCAATTTGTCACATTTCGTGAGTATGTCCAGCTGCTGGTGTTTTGCCTCATCCGATAGTTTAACTGAAGAGCTTATTTTTGTCGTAGACGAGTTTCATGCCATCTAGATTCACTTTTGATCAAGCTCACGATTACTGGCAACTATATTATTATCATGTATGATATTTGAAAACATTGAAATAATTATTACAAAGGTAATGAGCTGTTTAAACATTTGCAATGTTGTTTAAGGATTTTAATGCAATCTCCCGCAGTTGCTTGAAATTTATATAAGGATATTTTGATTTGATTTTGTATCATATTAGTTAGTGTTTAGGAGTTCAGTAGTGCATAGGGTCAGGGTGCATAAAAACTACTATAAACCGGTAAATTAGGTATAATATAGTATTTAAAAAATTATAACTTTTGGGCAAGAGGAATGTAGACATGAAAGACGCGCTTTAGAGGAATTCGGCAAAGTATAATGGCTTTCACGCCTTCCTTAAGACTTTGATCTTAATTTTTAAATTATGTAGTATGAGTATTGATTGGTTAATAAATTAAATTATTGCTAACTAGTATTTAAAAAATAATAACTTTTGGGCAAGAGGAATTTAGATATGAAAGACGCGCTTTAGAGGAATTCGGCAAAGTATAATGGCTTTCACATCTTTCCTAAGACTTTGGTCCTAATCTTTAAATTATGTAGTATGAGTATTGATTGGTTAATAAATTAAATTAAGTCTAATTACGGACTTTTCATATTAGTGTGCTAGAGAATATGAACTAATCACATTTTTTCCATACAACGAACTTGGCATTCATTGCTTAGAATATTTACCAAATTAATAGTATAAATAAACCTTCTCTCTTTGTAATTATTCTCGTTAGTCTTACTGAATCAGCTAACAGTAGTTCATCAATTAGACTGCTTTGTGTGCGTTTAGGAGACGGTTTTCTTCGAGCATCGTTTAGCTCAACGGTTTGACTGTAACTCATGTTTTAGGGAATGCTAATTTCTGTAAAAAGTCTATCCACAAGCACAATATTCATTCGAATTTAAAGTTGATATTTGACAAAGAATGAATGAAACAATGTTTCTTATGTAATTAGTTTTAGGAAAAAAATGTTCAATGCCAAGTTTGAAAAAACAGTCATGTACATTATTTTCCTGATCAAATAATTTTCAGCTTTTGACACAAAGATTAATTCATGTATATGTTTCATAAAAATACATTAGAATCCATTTTAGTTAATCTGGGATATCGTTTGTTCCTTTTAACTCTTTATAGGAGTTTTTATCCCTAGAACAATGTTTTGATGCCCAAATTCGTTCCTCATATGTATAATTTATAATTCTCGAAGGTCATGCACTGCACTTTCGCACACTTTCAAATTTATTTATCAGGTAAACAATTAAAAACCTTTTCGGAAGATTTGAAAACTTTTATTTCCGTTTTTAATCTTGAAATCCTATGTTTCTTCGATGTAATACTGTTATTTCTTCCAATGCTAATTATTGAGAATAAAATTACCATTTACTTTGTGTAAAAATCAAATTTTTTAACCAAACGTTTGTGTGTAAATAAATATATAAATTATTGATCTAAGTATTCAATTACTTGAATTTTTTTTCTTTTTCTTCAATTTCCTTTGTTTAGTACAAATACCAATTCATTCAACTCAATTTCATTTTGGATTTTCATTAAAAAAATGAATCCATTTGGATTCAGGTGGGTTCAATATTGTAGAAAGATAGGCTTGGTGAGAATAATGTAAATAGTTTGATGCACCTCACTGTTGAGGAATCATTGGGGAATCAGTAGATGTTGAATTATCAATAATTTTAGTCCGGTTCTTTGTTATTTTTTAACCAACCACTCCGTAAAGACCATTTCATAGCTTTTCTATTTTATGGCTGAAGAAACCATTACTTACTTTCGAATATGATCTACGACTCACCTTTCTATGGTAATGCCAATGAACAGCGTCCTCAAACCTCTAGCATTCTGAATAAGCGACCTGATCAAAGGAAGCGTTTCTCTTGACCTCATTGGGCGAATTCAACCGTTAAGATATAAAACAAAATTTTGGTTCCTCAGTGAGCTGCTTAATAAGCATAATCCGGGATTTATACTACAAGTTGTATTTCCCTCTCGCATGTTTCAGTTGATCGCAGGGCTGTTTAAATTGAGGTAAAATAATGGCCACTGTCATTTCCTCACGTTTACTGTCGCAGTCTTCTCGCAGCTTTCCTCGCAGCTGTCTTGGTCGTTTCTGTTCAAGATTTGTGGCGCTGCCGACGATGTGATGTGTATTGGTGGCGTCTCACTGAGACGCGGTACTCATTCAAATCCCACACGCGTATACTCTCAAATGCGTTCCTTCTTCAGGATTCTCCATGGAAGCCAAATAAGGCACCTGCCCGACTCGTTTCATGTCGCCCCTTTCATCCGGTGTATGTGCAGAGTTCGGCGGATGACGATGTGTCGAGAATTATTTCAATGGGAGTCTGGGGGCATAAGAAATTTTTCTGTGTCAGTTTTCCCATTGGAAAAATATTCTTGTAGTTTTGATATTGCCTTGCAATGAAAACTTCACTGATAACTAAACAACTTTGAGCATAGGGCTTATGTCTTAATGAAACCCTACGGAATAATTCACTTCTGGGGACAGTGAACGCGGGAGGTCTTCTGGCAAACGATAGAGGCGTAAGATAAGGAACGTCATTATTCACTTTTCAATACTTTTTCAGAAATACCGTTACCAAGTTTCCTATGTTTACATTATTGCCTTTTCAATCTGCCATGCAACATGGCCATTTCATCGGCAAAGAAAGAAGTCTCCTAAGTGATTCATATATCCATGTAATACCGTAATGCCCTAGATTTAGGAACTTGAAACTTGAGATAAAGTATTTTATACGTAGCATGTAGGAGCCATGAGATATTTTTATAAATGTATTATAATGGCTTTGAATAGTCGAAAAGACTTGCTATTCTGGAGATATAATTTTTGAAAACGGAATGATTCTTAGCAGGAAAGTAGATTATTAAAGTCCTCTTAAGTTCATGAAAAAGTGGAAATGCTGATAAAAATGCTGCTTTCAAAGGTTGTCAACTGAATTTTATTACGGAATACATCGACCTTCTTCACCTAAAAACGTCCTACGTCATGGTAGCTGAATTAGAGAAGAGCATTGTGGCTAGGGTGCGGGAAGTTTTAGGTCTAAAGGTACTCGTATGTGATACCACCTACTTAAAATCATGTAAACCAAACTTAAGACGAATAATAATATACACCTTTATATAATATCCATCTTAATCCAAAAACCTTTTCTCCTTCAAAGTACACTCATGCCATCTCTCTTCTCAAAGGAGCATAAATGATTCTACTCTGCTTAATGAATACCCACATCTCCCTTTCGCAAAAATTAGCTGATGAAATCTCTCAGTAGCAGTGAATTTGGATATCTATCCGTGTTGTGGAAAGATGAAATCTGTCAAGATAAAGGATAGCGGTGGTTTCACCGGTAAAGTTCATCCGGTTCGGGAACCCACGCACCCTGGACCCATAATTCCTCGGAAGCCTCATTGTTGACTTGACGGCACTTGATGGCATATCCTTTGAGCCACCTCAGTCGATGCTTGCGTGATGAACATTAGATTTCAGTGAAAGTAGAAAAGGACTTTCTCATGAATATTTCCTATTAAAAGGGGGTGAGACTACCGAAGAGGAAGATTATGTGGGCTGGAGAAGCCACCGACCGTATGCCTGCCAGGTCAGCGTGCAGTCGAAGAGAAGCATGTTCTTTCAAATCAAATGTTACTGCTTTGACTCTCGACCCAGATGGCCTTCCGCTGCATCCGGTCTCACCCATAAAAGAAATTTGCATGGCGAAGGTAATAAATATACTGAAGCCACTGGCGTTCTTAATCAACGAATAAATACGTTCGATTGCCTTATGCATTGAGGTCGTTCAGAATTTGTAGAAGAAGCAAAGGTTTTCTTATTAATTTGCCTCTTAGTATGTTTTAATCGTGAATTTATTAGTGCATACCTTAGGTGTACACGAATAAAAAGAACTGGTGAGAGTTTTATCTAAACCCCAGGCTATATGAACGTAGCATGTGAATGTAGTATTTCATAAAAATTTTCCATCGTAAATGTTGTTAAGCGACAATGAGAAAATTAAGACAGAATATATCGGCAAGGAGTAACGAATATGTAACTATTTCCTTAATTTATAGAAACGAATCACTTGTTTATTGTTCATCCTTTCGATTTTGGGAAGACCAGTGTTGGCAGTTGCCTGCCAACACTGGTCTTGCGAGGCGAGGGCGAGGGGGTAAAAGAAGGGAAAGGAGGAGGAAAATAAGAGTTACAGGAAGGGGATGGAATGAAATTACCATCTCCCCACTGATAAAGGAAAGGCAATTAGGACCCATTTTTAATGGCTTTTTCCAGCACTGCTTTATTTTCTCTCCTTTATCTCTAGGAATGTGATCATTTCTAAGCACCCTTTTCCCTGTTTACTTAATTTCTTCATGGAAAAAATGGAAAGAAAAATTCCCCTGCCCTTCCCTTCTCTAGATATGTAAACATTCCTGGCAGACTTTTTCTAAACTTTCCCCGACTCATTGTGGCTTTAGTGTGGTTAAGAGGACAAATAATTGTAAAGTGGACGAAACCGATCGTATCTAATGAAAATTGTGGAAAATTACTATGAATGTTATGTTCCAATAATATGGAATGATTTCACTGCCATTAGTTTCCATTCTTATATTTCTTAATTAATGGAAAGTCGATAATTTTTTATACAGATCCAGGTTTCGATTCATTCTCACCATTGGAATTGTTTCCTTGGCGGTTAAAAAGTAGAACATGTTGTTATTATATTGTTATGATATCGTAACAATAACGGGCGGATACCATAACAACAAAAATTTTTACGATATCCGCTTCATAGATTAAAGTACATTTCAGTAAAATTCTCTAAGTACATGAATAGGGGCCGGATTTCCAATGAAAAGTTATGAGATCACTGGCAACAACTAAACTTCACTAGAATATTCGATATTGAAATTCGGTATACAATAAACGTAACATCGCCCATATGAGGAATGTACAATTTAGATATTTTCATCTCAATAAGGGGTTTTAAAAGAGAGCACCATTTATGCCTAGAAGTATGGTATTAGGTCATTAAAAAAAAAACAGAAATTAGCTCAAACGACTATGCTTGCTGAAGGCCTCCGTCATTGACCACTCCACGTCCAAAACTGGATATAACTAACGCCATGCGCAATTAATTTTTGAAACTGAGACCTGATCCTCTCAGAAGGTACGTTATTTGTAGCTCTACCTATGCCGTTAAATATTTATGATCTTCATAACAGTAAAAATTCTATGAACATCGGGAAAAACTATCTAGTTCATTTTCTGTAATTTATTCCAAAAAAGCAGTTTGAAGAGCTTGAAATCTCCATACTGTACACGCTTAATACATTTTTTAACGGCTAAAGTTTATACGGTATATCTAAAAACATATCAATAATTTTTCGACGTATCACATGGTATTTATGATAATGTTTATCCACACATAGGGATATGTATAGCTACATTTCTGACATGCCAAGGCATAATATATAGATGCATTTATGCCGGTTTACAATACATGTGTTGGAAGCCATATTTTATAGAAGCATAAAACAGAATTTATTTTTCAATCAAGTATAACGCAGAAAATTTCATACTTAGCCACTACTCTAAAAGTGTAATCCTATTTCCATTTTTTCATTTAAAAGAATATTTTTTCGTCGGCTGAAAATATTTTTCCACTTAATTAATTAAGGATAATGATTAAAGGCCTTTTCCTTCTTCCGTTTACCAGGGTGAAAACCTATTGATTTTCCTAGAACTATATTAACAAAGAGTAAATACATCTGACATATTGATGTTAAAGCATTATTATATTTTGGTTTTCTACCGTTACAGGTAGGTTTCGGATAAACACAAACGAACTACCGTACCACTTGCAAGTCTCGCCTGACTATGCGCAATTACACACTGCGCTAAAACCTTCATCAAATCCTGACAGGAAAAGGTGAAGACTGATAGAACTGGCCTTTCGGGGATGCTGGGAAATGGCATTCTGGTTATCAAATATGTTCATCAACATTTCTTATTTTGGCCACAAATGTTCATGCTGATTGATAGCCGTGAGTTTTGCTGCCTGACCAATCGCGGATACATTGCTATCGGCTGAAATTCATAGCTGACTCCCTCCTAAATATTTTCCTTGTGAGACGAACGTTGACCACCTAATGGCACCTCTTAAACTCCGCCACCTTCGGAACTACAAATTGGAGTGACACTTCGAGTTAGTTTTCCTTGCCACCAACCGATCTGCGGTTCAGTTTCGACGCCTCTTAATTGAAATAAATCGGTGATCTAATGTCTAAGGACGACGAGAAAGGTAGGCATCGTTTTGATCAGTGGATTGCAATTTTTAGCGCTGCTTTTTCACTCGTTCCGATACCAAGGCGAATCAATCACGGCTAGCTTAGGGCTATATATGTCATCCACTCGCAAGTAAAGCTTGAGTTACTCCTATAGGCTCACGTTGTTTTACAAACCTGGACACTGAGAAATTATTTCCCATAAACCCTGGTAATGAGAGATAACGTGTCGGCGCAGTAATTCGATGACACATGCCATTACTCTCATTCATACTTTCTCAGAGTCCTTTCGCAAAAGAGTTGGGGGTGAACCACTAATGATCACTAATGTTAAAATATTATAATCACATATTTTATCGTCTTTCCCGTCACTAATGACGTACTTAGATGCCTTAGCCTAATGCGAATATATTGGAATAGACTAAATTTGTGTTCATCTTATTCCAAGATTGACCCGGGTATATTTCCCCTTGGGCGTATTTATTGAAACTTTATTTATCGTGGTGCGTCTTAATTGACAAATTGACGCTACGCAATTCTAATGACGGAATGTAGCAGCTCATTGATCATAGCATCGATGGCCTAACCAGTTAGCCAACAGAGCCAAAAAACACTGAGCCGAGACCGCCTACGGCAAATAGTATGTATACATATATATATATATATATATATATATATCGATGATGCGGAAGTACTCACGAGAGCAATATAACTTTTGGACGGCACAATAGAACACAGAATAAAACAGATAACACGTAAAAGGACACTCACACTGTAGATGATTTAAGCTTTCGGCCTACTCCGAGGCCTTCTTCAGGTCAGACTCAATATATATATATATATATATATAGATATTTTTTCTAAATATATGACTGAGTGGATTTTAAATTTAAGAGAAATTACGAAGGGGGAAACGTTTTACGACAGTTAAATAACAAGAACTGTAATTTAAAATATAGTTGTAACCCAGCTTTCTTTTGGGCGATACTAATGGTTCTCATCGTTGAAGATTTATCTGTTTTGACTATTTCAGGTTGATAATAAATTGAAATGTAAACTTTGCCTATTGCAACTATTCCTATTGGTCGTGACCTACTATTTGGAGTCAGGGTTTGGATGGACACTTGAAACTAATATTCAGTGCCATAGTCATCCAAAAAACTTTATCCAACTTTGTTGACCTTAATATGATTAATGAAAAAATATTTAATATTTAATCTATCTTCTGGATTCAGTTCATAACATAAAATCCATATCCATTGCATGAAGTTCCATTCATATTGTTCTTCATTCAAATGGTTTGTTTTTTCTAAATTGGTATGAGTTCTCTTCCATTGAGTTTGCTCAAAAAATACCTTGTTACGGTAGAAAGATACTAATCGTCAGCCATATTTCTGCGAGATATTTAAATTGTATTCTTATGGCGTGTAAAAGTTTGACTAATGAGGAGGTATCCCACCAGAAGCGTTGTCAATAATTTCCTCATTAAATTGGCTCTTGCAATGACGAGTAAAAACTCAATTCGATATAATCGTCTTGTTGCCTGTTGTGCAGCAATTATTTGTCAATGGATAAATTTCTGTTGCCTTAATAAGGAAATTTTAAAAAATTTTTATGCCTAGTTTTACTAAGGATGAATTTGTTCATGTGATCGCAATTCCTCAATCAATGCTGGCTTAAAATCTGGATAGAATTTAGATTTTAGAATTTTAGATTCGCCTTTTGGTTCCCCTTTGGCTACCGATTTTAAGATGGGTTCCCCAAAACCGAAATTTTCTACATCATTAAAACGTAAAACCTTAAAAATAGCAGCAAGTGAAAATGTGATTAGATATGACAACCACGGGTGAATGAGTTACCTCACACATGACATATTTATAGCTGCCTAAACACTGTTGGAGTTGTGAACACAGAGTTGGAGGCAAATATTTTGGTGATGTATATATCACCAGAATGTTTGCGAGTATTAATGTGGTCTGAAGAGGATCGAATTGATTTAATCGTAATGCTAACTAGCTAACTAATCGAGTGCTCTTTGAGTGTGGATATAAGTGAAAAAGAAAATAATGTTAAAGTGAATATTTACTCGTATAAAATAAATAAGCAAAAATGTTAATTTTGTGAGAAAAACCTAGGGACTTTAGACATGAAGACCCTGGTAAAAATTAACGCAGGAAAAAACCCACAAAGAAGGGGCGGGTGAAAAACCTGCGAAAACCTATATTTATGTAAGTTTTCTTTAAAAGAAACATAACAAAATTATGATTTACTGAATTAAAAGGCATTGAGCGAATGAATTATTCGTTACAAACGTTTAGGTGTAAATGAGGAGGGACTAACTTGGCAAGTTTCACTGCTATTTTTATAAGACTTCCATCAAGTAACGCCTGAGACAGCCTTTACCGACATTTGTTCTTATATCAAACGCCTGCGAGAGTCGACATTCATGCAACATCAGAATGCCTTCATTGTTATTTGGATCCATGGTTAAAGTTCGGGCGAACGACCTTCATAGAAGTAATTAAATATGCTCATTTTTCTGTGAGGACTTCAATTGTTTACAAATGATAAATTTTAGAAAGTAAAAATAGTCATTTTTTATATATTTTTTATGTACACACTTAGTACCTGAAAGGTAGGTTTTCTCAAAGTGGGATGCGTATGTCCTTCCTGGGACCCTGTGAGAAAATGAAAGTCTGAGAAAATGCCCTGACAAATAACGCCTAAGATCTGCCATGGAGAAGGGTAATAATTTATTTGAAATCGATGCAAATGAATTTCTTTTCCGTCGTCCTACTTATGTCAAGTATCTTCCGGAAAATAACGTTTTCATATAACGGCTCAAATAGTTCTCTAGGGAAAACTACTCAACAGAAATAGTTCGACCACTTGTGATCTAGTATTCCGCTGTGTTTAATCACGGAACACTCGTAGGTTTTTGGTGCTCCGCTACGTGTTCATTCGGAAGCATTCTCAGGTCAAAGACTTCAACACGATGATGTATGCTGGAATGGATAAGACACTCTCGCTAAACCAAGACGATGGAAGAGCCATAAATTTATGGTATCCGGTTACCGAGTTTCGAAACTTGAACTTCCTTGCTGTTGCACAATTAGGTAAAATGATCTGATTTCTCACATCATTAAGTTCCTTCCCGTAAATATCTTTGGTGAAAATACATCATGGAAGCAATTGCACGATATCAACGTACATGAACATCGTAATCTACCAAACGTTCGTGGACCATAGGCAGATTGCCGAGATGAAGCTGAGAAATTATGGGGCACCGGCAACTTTTGTGCTCGTGTTCCTTCCAGAAGCTTTTTGCGTGGCACGGCTCGCCATTACCTGACGTGTGCCATCATGAGTTTCCTTTCATTGCCATCACGAGATTGCCTTTCATGAGTTTCCTCGGGGAGTGTTAACATTCCTCGCAAAACTTTCTCTGCGGCCGACGCCAGATAATCGATCGCCGTGAAAATTCCGAAGCAGTGCATCCTTTATTCGAGTCTGTTTGTTTCCCTTTTGAAAGCCCTTCTTGAGTGCTCCGTCACTAGATTTGGAATGCGGATGTCAGGCATTTCGGAGTTGCATGAATACAGGTGCGTTCAACGCCCTTCCTCACATCCCTCCAAACAATTCCCACGAATAGTTCTCAGATCATCATCCCGGTCTCCCGTGATGATGATCTTAGAGCTGAGGCTCATAAAATGTTGTAATGCGTACTACGTTGCGTAGATATTCATCTACGTCTGCATAATACCTCGCAAGCTGTCGAAACGGCATGTGGCGGGGGCGTTAGGTCTCCAGTCATGTATGGACAATAAAGGACTCCATAATTGTGTATGAATGTACTATATTTGCTCATGTAAAAACTCACTCGAACACAGTGACACATATATGCTTGTGTATATTTATACTCGTGTATAATTGGTGTGTTTGATTAAATAATTACATTTTATGGTAGAATTTAATTTAATGTAATGTAGGCGTCTGGATTTGATTTTGTTATATTTGCGTATCGTGGGAGGGAATAACGAGAACGTCAATCTGTCTGTGACCGCTTACCAATCTCTTATATGTATGCAGGTGGTCCGAATTGACTAATAAAATTTGGTACAATAATAGTTTCTTTGATGTCGCAAGAAAACTCGGGCGTCCTGTGCCTTTCTAAAAGTTTGCCTTGCCTTCTGTCTTCGTGAATCAGGAGGCTCCCAACCCAATTCCTCCTGCATACGCGACATGCTTATTCTCTTCTCGTAGCAATTAAAAAAATCTATCGGTACTTTTACACTATTTCCGTTGAACAAGACGGGAAAACTGGTTCAGCGAAAGGGATATGTGTGCTAGGATTTCCTTCTTCCTTTTGCTTGCAAAGCGATGGTGACTCAAAATACGGAGTGGGGATGGCAGAAAAAAATGTTTGTTACGACATCCTCAAGATCCTCCCACTTTGCTTTTGAATTCCGCCGAGCGTACATAAGGTGCGTTGCGTAAGACGCTCTAGTTTATCGCGACCCATATAAGTGGACCGGACCGTCAGTCCGCTGAGTTTCCGCAGTCCGCTTCGGGTTTCATCTAATGATAGAGCCGATCTGTTAAAAACCGATCAATCTCCCTCGACTCTGGCTCCCTAAGAATGGAATCGTGACGTTGACTTAACGCCAGTGTCCGACTGCCGGGATGCATGTGTGTTTTCGTAGGAGGGAGGGAGATGGATAGTGAAACATGGGTTGGAAGGGAAAATCCCTACGGAACTTAATGAGTGACGTCAAGGGGGCGATGGGTGTGGGAAATAGTGTTGCGTGCCGCAGGGGAGGGGGAAGGGGTCGTCGAAAAAGTGGTTACCGGAGGCGGGTGGGTGGATGTTGGGAAGGTGGTCCGGAATGGGGAAGGGACCGGAATGGGGAGAGGGAGAGTTCGTGGGGAAGGACCCCGCTGAAGTGAAAGGGAACGTGTGTGTGTGTGTCTCTCCCTCCAACCCGATGATGGAAAACGGGGGACCTGTGCACTCGTGGGCGAATGGGTTGGGGATGGGGGCCCTGGGGAGGGGCGAAGAATTTAGGGCAATGGGAGCACGTTGAGCCCCAAGCACGACACACGAGGAAAATCGATAATCTATTTTTCCGAAGACGAAAAATTACCTAACCCTTCATCGTCCTGTGGGAGAGTGTATCAGGCCCTTCATCCAAAACGACGGTTCATGAACGACTGGAAAGCGCTCGAACCCTTGGCTCGACAGAATTTTTTTTTGCGTTTTAATTATTATGGATAGAGTAACGTGTGGAGATAGGCGTAGAATGGTTCTCGAAATCTATTACACATCATTATGGACTTCCGACACACTTTAAGTGTCATGCAAACACCTTTCGCCAAACGCTGTTTCATTCTCGTTTATTTGTTAGCGCCGCATATTTTCTATTTTTTCTAACCCCCTTCACTACTAAATGACTTTCCTCTCCTCCTTTTTCTCCCTATCACAGCGCCTCAGAACTTAATTCAAAATCCCGCCACCTTTTATTGCGTTCAACAACCACTTTCACTACCTTATTCCAATTCCTCTCGTACCTCCTCTCCAACTCCTTCTCTTCCCCAGTCAAATGACTACTGAGTCATCTCCCACTTTATTTAAGTAGCATTTTTTCCTCTTTAATTTTGCTCATCCTTGTCCAAACCCAATATTCAATTTCATCCAACATTCGCTTTACTCTTTTCCATGAGAATGAGTTTCTTAATCATGCAACAATCAAATAACACATCAAATTGTTTATTTTGCGTGTCACTTTTTCTCCTAAAGGACAGATCTTTTTATCAATTGACTAACTTTCGTAATCACTAGACAAAATCCATGGGTGATCCCTTTTGATAGAAAAATTAATTTTTCTATAATTTGTCTACCTTCTTTCACATGAATATGATGAATTGAAATTAGGTATATTCAACTTTATCATGACAGTTGGATGAAAAAATATGGAATGTAATTTTTAATACCAAGAAATGTTTAAATAAAAACATTTTGCATTTAGCTAAATAAAAATTTATCGAATCGGTCAAAAATTATCGAAGGTAGCTAAGTTCAGAAAAAGTTAAATACCTGTGATTTGTAATTCTATTCACACTAATATCATGTGATTGTTTTCAACCACCGCCGTTCTTTCTCACTACCATGCTTTGAAGTATATTACCGTTAATAGGAATTATTTTCAGGTCATATTTTATCGTCAACACAAGTAGGTCCCTTAACGTTTGTTTGGTGAGTAAAGTATAATTACAGCTTATGCAATTGTGTCTCAGGCCATTCACGTATCACATGTTACGCTGGAGGGTTATTTGTCGTACGTGAAGAACGAATGTCCTAGTTGAAGTCAGAAGGTATATACCTCTTCTTTCACATGTTTTGTGTGTTGGTCTTGCAACCATCAATTAGTTCTCATCTCGGGACTCATAAATCGCGCCAACCCCTTTGCAATTAGGATGCCCTCGGGTGCCACCGGTCCAGAGATTGGAGGTCGAGTGATAGCGGCGTATTCGCGGGCGGTTGAGCACGCGCCGTCAGCCACAAATCCTTTTCTCGTGGTCAGGAAAGAGTCGCGAGTAGGTCCCCCCCCCCCCCGGCGATTTTTGAATTTCGAATCCATGCCACACAGTTCCAGTGAGGAATTAAAGTGCGCTGTGCATCCCCATGGTTTTGAAATGTTTGCGGCCAATTCGTGATCCGTTCTCATTTCGATTTCCATTTCGGCTTTCCTGCTATGCCCTGCATTAAGTTTCCTGTGGTGGCAAGCACCAACGTTGCATAAGTAGGGAGAAATATGACATTAGCTTTACCATGAGAACCAACCTAAAAAAAACTTGACGAATTCGCAAGTCTTTTATCGACTATTTCACCGTCTATTTTGACACTGGGGCGAATCTAGTTAAGGGAGCATGGAACCATGCCCCACCAACCCTGGAAAATATTTTTTCCTCAGCTGAATTCAAAATTGATATTACTTACTTTAAGATTACTTTTCAACATCTGTTCTTCCCCGATCATTCAATTGTCTAAGCAGGATGCGTTGCTTTCTCTGAATTAGTACGTGTAATTTCATTGTCGACTTGATTTTAAAATATATTTTAAGGAAAAAATGTGCTATAATTATTTTTGTTTATGTGCAAATGCTCCCTTCCCCCTTTTGAGATTTCAGAAATATACTATTGACTGTAAATAAATGATATCCTTCATAAAATCTTAATATTTAGAAAATGATGGAATGAAGGGAGAAAGGAAGTACGCGAAATTGAAGAAGGGTTTATTATTGTGTCGGATATCAGGTTTTCTGTTAGGAGAGGCAAAGAAGTGTATCGCTATACCATTGGATAGTGTTTTGCCATTTAAAACCTACCTTAGTCGTTAAAATACAAAAAATAATAATAAATAGGAAAATTATTGTAATTTATTTTTTTAATATTTTTAATGTTCTTGACGATTATTAGTAGATTAATACGTAGATTATTACATGACTTTTTACGATTTTATATAACCTTCACTGGTTTTATAGATTATGAGGATTTTAACAGTTACTTTCATTCTAACAAAATACCATGTCACCAATTAAGGGTCATATTCTCGAAATTTTCCTTTTATAGGTTCTGGTATTCGTTACATGTTATTCATTGTTTACGGAATATTAGTTAAGGTTCCAAGTAGAGACTTTAAAGTTGGTATGGTCATTATAGTTTAATTTTTTTTCAGAATCACATTAGAGGCACCACGCTTATTATTAGAACTTATTTTAATTTATATAGGAATATTTTTTATCTTAAAATTGAACTGGTAGTGTAAAATAAGTACCATTCTAGACACATCATTTTGCCCGTTAAATTTCATAAATTCTCCGTCTTACTTCACTCACAAAACTCACTATTTTGATGAATGAATTTGATTCAAATTTATTTTTCCTCACCATGAATGAAAGAGATAAATTTTACCGCGAAATTGGAGAACGTGCTCCAGTATCACTTTCCACTTCCTTTACTTTTAGGTCAGCGTAAATTAAGAGGCATGGATTAGAGAGAGAAACTTTCTGCCTGTCCGTTTTGTCAGGTCAAGGAATTGCTACTCATGTTCGCCTTCTACTCGTTTCCACCAACCGTCGAACAAACAAATCGTCATAAAAATAGCAACAGATGCATGCACATTCAATTATAAAAAAATCTGTCTCCAATCAGCAAATAAATGTCTGTGAAGGCTATTATTAACGACATATTCAGGGTTATTGCAAGGCTAGACTGCTTTCCATTCGACGCTAAGTAAAAATAGGATCTTATTCGTCATTTACTGTGGATTTATTTTATGTTTTAAACTTTTCCTTATCTGTGTTTACAAACCTAGGTATCTGAATTCGTAAGAAACAAGAATTTACCCTTTATTTGAAGTGAATTATAATTCTAATACCGCTCACCGTCTTATCCGTCTTAGATAGCTCCTCAAGTCTCACAAGTGAATCAACAGAAAACAGAATATTTTCATAGAATTCATCAGAATTTAAATGCTATACATGAGTTTACTACATACGTGTATTCATACATGGGATCAAGGTGTGTAAATAGTAAGTTTTACCTCCGTTACATCAGTCATTATTCTATTTTAGTAACATCCAGAGGCCTCTGAAAGCAAATGTACTCGTATGTTGATGTGTATAATTTTTAATACTGAATGTTCGTGAAGTAATTCTTGTTTTTTCCGATTCAGTATTTACTTTATAACAATATTGCTAATTACAGAGGAACTTTACTGTACAGATAATTACTGTGAATCAGCTACCACATTTCACAGTAGGGAATATATTTTGCGAAACACTTATGGCTTCTGCCGAATATTCTATGCAAGACATTATTTTTTCAAATAATTTCTTTTCTTAATGCGTTTTATATAGTGAAACTCTTCTTAATAGGTATTTGACTGTTGTTATTGAAAATACCAAAGACTATTCTTGCATGAATTATAATTGCTAAAATAAATTATTCTTAAATGAGCAGTTTTATTTTAAGAATATTCTCATGCCGAGATTGATTGAATGTCATTCAGTATCATTTCGTATTTTCATAAGATGTAGCATGGAAGGGTCAAATTGATTATTGAAAGTTTAATGAATTGATATATAAATTTATCCGAAATATTTTATCCGTCATTACCAAAATAATTGTCGGCTTAATTCTGGAAATAAGCGCAAGTCCCCAGGAATGGACTGTTCCCGCAGTAGAATCGCGCGAGCAAAAAAATTGTCCGACTTTGCTGAATTTCGCTCTGTCAAGATCGCTATTTTTTATAAAACTTCTGCCCTTATTGTTTTTTTCAACAAGGTGTGTATGAATGAGCATTTATGGCTATCCATGTGAACCTCTAGCCGACGGGATATGTCGCTGAAACGATGAATTTTTCTCACGTAAAAAATACGGTACATACAAAAAAATGTAAAACGACAAAACGAGGTGGCACGTAGTAGCGACCGAAGTGATTAACCCAGAATTACGGAACGTTAGGCTTTCGAGAAACGTGGCCTCCGTTACTCACCTGTATAAAGTTGTAGAACAGCTCACCGTGGTCCTCCCCTCCCTCTCCCAATAAGGTGGTATGAATGCAGAACGGTACGCAGTAAAGTTAAATCCCCGTCCTTCAGTCGCACGAAATCTCTTTGGTGGCAAAGGAGAAAGTTTAGCTCTAACCAAAGAACGACGAAAAGCGAAAAAAAACGAAACGTAAAAAGCTATTCCTTTCATCCACACACCATAATCTCCCCTATGGGTCACTAACATTTAAATGAAGCAGGCTAAATCGTATTGAGCGACTCCCGAATAAATTAAAGCTGATGTCCTTCGTGCATTTTACCGAATTGGTATCCACGGATTTTATTTATTAAAACCCTTTTTATAGGGTATTACACGTACTTCACCAAAGCGATGCGACATCAACCTACCTTATCAACTCCCACTCTGTTCTTTTGTAAAAAATAATCAGATTTCCTTAAGGTGTGTTAAGTATACGTGAATTTTTCCCCTAAAGGTGAGAAATTTTAAGTGAGAGGTTATTAATATTTAGTCGCTGTGATAATCTTCGGGTGGGGGTTCCGAAATGGGGAAGACTAACCGGAAAACTTTTTTCATCCATTTGTTTGTGAATAATTGACCTACAGAGAGTTCGTACTTCCTCTAAGCCCTTTTTGGGGTTAGGCGTTAGAAGAGACTGCATCGCGCCCCATAATGGAGACTATCTACTTATATATCTCATGTTTAGGACACATATATGTTTCTTTTAGCCCATTCAAGCTCAATTTCGTTAACATTAATTACGAAAACATTTTCCGGCAATGACTGACGTAAAAAAAAGAATCTACTCCTAATCCCCGTTGTCTCCAGATTAAAAAGGTTAAAAGGGTTGTAATTAGGATTCCTACATGATAGTATGTGATGAATTTTGCGAGAAACACGAAAATAATTTGTTGTTACTGATTGTTGTTGTGAGTGATATTCTCTGTGATTTCACCGTGAAAATGCAATGTGCAAACTATTTGTTAATCTGAAAATTTCCTATTCCTAAAAACTCTTTGAAGAATGAAGACGGCCTCGTCCCATCAATAATACTTTCTTCATGACCGATTGCAAGGTGGCCCTCAGTCACAGTGTTTCACATGAACAAGTGGCGCCACACCCCGCTTAGCAGCGATATTGAGTCAACATTTTCTTTGCAGCGCCAGAGAGAATGACGCTGTTACCGTTTTCGCGAAGGCGGCAGAATTCAAAACGATTAGAAGCGTCGAGCGTGATTACTTCACCAAAACACTGATCGAGCAATAATGGTTATGTCTTGAAAAGAGACAACGCAAGTTACATTATCTTCTGCGTTATGAATAAAAATAATGTTGCTACAGAATTGATACATATAAATCAAATCAATTCGAAAAAAATTTTGGGACTACAGTTTCAGGCTTAACTTTGTGGGATTCTTTCATGGTAAGGGTAAAGAAAGAAAAACTTTACACTTCCACACTCTTTTAATACAATACGACCATGGTTTCGATGCTGCGCATCATCATCAGGTACAATAGGTACTGTACCTGATGATGATGCGCAGCATCGAAACCATGGTCGTATTGTATTAAAAGTGTGTGGAAGTGTAAAGTTTTTCTTTTTTACCCTCACCAAGATTGGGACTATTAGTTATCGTTTTTCTGAGGGTTTAGCACTTTCATATAACTAAAAGAGCTCGTTGTTTACAATTATAGGAAGGCATTAACGTCTCTACAAACGTAATACGTACCTACGACTCTGAATTTTGAAATTTCATCCATAAGAAAAGTCATTCATGCAGATTTTCTATTCATGTTTGTATATAAGTAAATTTCAAGCCGATTTTAAGTTAAGAGGACTCCAATTTTCCCATAACCAGCTGATAATTCTTTGAGTAGGGCTTCGATTTTTTTTAAATTGTCTTGACCTGACTAAACGACGGAAGTTGCTGAAAAGGACTTGAAATTTAATGTATTTTAAAAATAACATGAAATATAATTATAGCTGTCGGAAACTTTATTACTCACCTGTAGCTGAGTAGCTATGAGTGTGTTTCTCTAACTTTGAGTAGAAAAGTGATTTTGGCAATAGGTTCATTCATCCATAAGGAAAGAGTATACATTTACCATCCATAAGGGTATAGTGTATCTGTAGAATAAAAACATGCCTGAATGAATTCAAATTAGAAAAAAAACGTAAGGAGGTTACGTGAATTTTCTTCTCGTTAAATAAATACGTTAACATTAATTTGTCACAAATAAGTACTATATTACTAATTTAGAAAAATTAATCTCACGCAATTAGCTTTCAATGTAAATTAACCTTATTGAAACTGTCAAATTACCTTCACGCAGCTTCATATTTCAAGTGAAAATTATGAAATTATGAATTAATAATTTCGTAAGCCTGCAAAGTGATTTTCTGTAGTTATGAAAACATTTGATTTTATAATTTATTTTTATAAATAATTTTTTGTGAATTTTTAGTTATCAAAAAACTAAGACAATGATAACGTGGAATAAGAAATTGTCACAATGTGTTAAATAAAATGTATATCATTATCAGTGTAATGAATTTTTCAGTTTAGCTGCTTAATTATGAAATAATAATGTTTCTACGTTATTGATACTTCGGAGGTAATTGGGGTTACAGCTGCTTTTGATTAAATATCGTAACTCTTATTTCAATCATCATTGCCACATTACTATGTAGCATTCGTACCCGAAGCAGTGTTCGAACCCATGATTTTTGTATGAACCAGTGATTTGCAGCTTTTATCGAGGCACATCAACATTACGGAAGTTGAATCATCTCGTCCTGCGTTTTTATTTATCGTATTGTTCACTGCGAGTAGCTTTATTCGCAGGAATAATTGCTTGGCTGAACATAAGATTTACGCAGCATTCTCCGGCGCAAAGTGGCATTCTCCTCCTTGAAGTATTTATGGTTATGTAAAAGTGCAACCTTTTACCTGGTGTTCGGTTAAGTATATTTTTGCTCTTGGTTTTCAAGATTAGCGGACGCAAAAAACATGGAGAACAATGGAACAACTAGTCCCTATCTCAATTGTACCGATATATCATCAAAACGTCCAAACAGTTGTCGTCGCATTTTCCATGAGGGAAGTGCTTATCCGCTTCGGGTCATGGTCACCTCCATCGATTATCTTGAAATGGTGACGTGAAAATTTTAAAAGCGCATTTATTTTTTTCCCACTGTTTGCAGTTCCCAGAGTGTCAGAGGTGGTGAGAAAATTGAAATGCGTCCGTGGCTCAACTACAGTCGAATGAAAGATGAAGCGAACACTAAAAGGGACCCGAGAAAGCTCAAGATGCTACGGTAAAAGTTGAAAAAAGAGTTATTTTAGCGTGAGAAAAAAATGAAGATTAGTGATCACGAGATTTACGAGGTATGTTCAAAAGGTTTACGAACGTTTTATAACGCGCCTCCAGTTGGTAATGTTTTAATCCGCTCAGAGGCGTTGTACCTGCGTCTCCTTTAATTACTTTGTTGACTGATTATAACCCTTTGTGTGAAAGAGTGTTCGTAGAGTTCGGCGAAAAAACGGATCCACGGAAATTAGCTCTATGAAGGAGTAGTGTTGTTCTGTGAAATTCTGCGTAAAACTCTACAAATCCTTCGTGGAAACGTTTTAACTGATTACCAAGGCTTATTATGAGGATGATATGAAACCTACCGCTTGCAATGAGTGATTTATTCGGTTCAAAAAGGGGCGGCAATCAGTGGAAGACAACTAGCGTTCCGGAAGACCATCAACATCGACTGATGGCCCCCACATCGTGAAAGTGAACAATCTCTTTCGTATAAATGGACTTTTGACTGTCAGGGAACTCGAAGAAGAGTGTGGCATCTGGATTGTTTTGTGCTATGAAATCCTGACTGAAAAATTGAGGATGCATCGAGTCGCCACCAAATTCCTACCTCGCTTACAGAGAGCGTAAAGTTTCAAGTCTGTCAGAAACTCTGATCGAGCTGAATATAACCTCTAAGAAAAAGCTAAAAGAAAGAAATGAAGAATGAGGAGGTTTTTTCTATCTTAATTGTGCCCGCCGTTCTTTCCTTTGAATATAACAATCATTATAGTCCTTAATCCATTTTTTTCCATTAATTTTGTAAATGATGCGATGCTCCGATGCGATTCATGTAATGAGCATCTGGTAGCATGGAAGCAATGCTTTTTTTTAACGAAGAAAACATTTAGTTTACAAAGAAATAAAGAGTAGATCTTCGTTTATATTTTACCCCAGTTGTACCTTCAGCCTCTAAACCAGCGCGTCTCATTGGACAAAGAGATTTTGTGAGAGAAGGGCAAGGTAAGTAATTGAATGCTGATCCAAGTTCTCCCTCCGTCTATTCCCTTCTCCCGTTCGGTTGACCTCGGTTTTGTGTGCTCCATGTCTTACCCAAAACAGATTCGAGCCAAGGTCGAGGGCTCCTCGAAATTCGGTCTCTGTCATAGGGGACATTAGTTGGAAGAGTCCGTGAGAATAGAGGACCTTGCACGAAAATTCAAGCGGATCCGAGGGAATGAAATTTCAAGGTGACTTTTATTCCGTAAAGCCATTCCTTGTGGACTAGCTAATATATATCAAATGGGAAACCAAGTTGCTGAATTTCCATTTTTAACCACCGTAACTGTTTCTTGAGTCATCTTTTTATTTCATATTAACCTGGCAGACCGTTGATAACAGGATTTATTGAGTGGGATAGCTTCTAATTGAGAGGAAGAAGGAAGAAAATGTTTTCGGAGCCCCCGCTATAAATTTATTATTCACCGCATACATGTGTTAAGGTGGTAATGAGAATTTCGAGTTTTTGATATATACTTGAGAATGTGTGAATGAATAGAATGGAGTAGTGAACCATCAATATAGTTGGTGGGGGGGTCAGGAAGGGGGAGAAGAAAACGGATTGGAGGGTGGTTGAGTAGGAGGGGTTTTTTTTCAAGTCAGCGTCGGCAAAAACAGCAAGGGGTGGATGGAGATAGGGTAGGGAAAAAAAGAGAACCACTTAATTTTTCATGCCTTTGTCCTTTGCCCACAATTTGGGCACTGCAGCTTCAGCTTTTACGTGCCAGTGGGAATTTTGACGCTGATTTATGTTCTCGTGTGTTCGAAATAAATTAGGTGGGTAGTGGGAGGGACACACTCGTCCGGTGACCAACGACATACGTATATATTATTTCCCGTGTCTTGTTGCCCTATCACGAGGCTTGCAAGAGCGTCCAAATCTTCTTTGGTCGTCTTCGGGCTGAAGGATTTCGGGAAGGAAGTTAATCTGGTGGGCATATTCCATCCGGTGTTGGGCGAAGAGTGAGTGCTGTTTCCCTGTCACAAATCATTTCCTGTGATCGTTGACCCTCGTGATGAATCTGCATCCTGCCCTTTCAGTGTGCTGTGCCGAGCAGTCGTCGCATTTAATGAACTGCTTACTTTTTCATGTTTTCATTTTTACTTTGATCACGTGTTTTCCTTGTCATGGTAATACTTTGGATTAGCGTAGAACTTACTGATTCCCCGCCCATATCTTAAAGCAAGTTAAAATGCTTGTCACCACCTGATGATGACGTAATTCGCTGAAACCTTGGCCATTTGAATAATAAATCATGAAGTTTAATTTCCAAAAAGTCATTTTATTCTTCCTAAGCTATTGATTTGGTTTCCTACTTTTCATATAAGCACTTTTGTATCTCAGCTAGTATTTACGTTTCACTCCTAACCCTCCTGAATTGGGCGGGCACTCTGAAACAGGCTGCTTGGAATATAAAGGTGCTCCTGTATTCAGTTAATCTAATCGAGACTCCGAGGGAACCAGGCTATAGTTAGCCGCAAATATGATCTGCTCCTGAGTGTTTGTATTGATTGTAGATGGTTTTGCTGCCATGATATTTCAACCTATTTCCTCAATACCTAATTATATATAAATATCATTTATTCAACCAAAACCCTAATATTTAAAAAATACTGCAATTTTACAAGACTTAATGCGCCCATTTCATATTGTATGAATATATCCTTATTCGGCACGTGTTCATTAAAAATTCGTTTATTTGTTCACCCCGCGTTTCCTAAAAGTTTGAAGCTTTTTGGACTATGTAATTTATTTAACCCGAATTAATCTATCCGTTATAATGTGTGAATTATGCCATTTAATGTAACTTTTAATGACCCCTACGATTCAAAGTACTGATGAAGACGTTGCTATGAAGTTTAATTTGAGCGTCCATTTAAATTGATGATGAGGCCCCTCCCTCTTAAATGGAGATCAGTTACTTTTATCAAAATATGGTCGCCGTGTGGGTTAGTAGTAATGACATTTATGTTCCACGTGCTCCTTAAATATTGCTGTAGTATATCTGCAGGTGAGAATTATGATTATGAAGGCGACTAAAAGAGGTGTCATATATTATTTTTTTTGTTTTCAATGAAAATAGAACGTGAGGGAATTTATGAGCGCATAAGAATATATTCATGTTCCAATTATACCGAGATGAAATACTCGTAGATAAATCCATATAAAAATGCTTCAATTACAGAAAAATGTTTCATTAATTCAAGAGAAATGCAAATTTCCTTCTCATTTGTTTTTCACATTTTTAATTTGTGGCACGGCCATAAGTTTACATTGCAATCTTCAGGAAGCTCTATTACATAAATATACATTTAAATAAAGTTTTATACGCATAAATACATAATACATTTAAATGATGTTATTCTATGAGCAATATGATAGTGATGTGAAGGAGAGGGAAACTTTTCTATTGTTGAAACTCATCCACTCGTCAATACTTTAATTAAAATTTATTTCTACAGCAATCAGGAGTACGAATTTTGTATTAGGACAAATATTTGCAGAAAATTCATTATGTATTTCACTAAATGCTTTGGGTAAACCCTATACACTCTGAACTGTTTTTATATTAACTCCTAGGACAATGTCATGTCTTTCATATTCTCTTCAGATGTATGAGGGGCTCCATTTTGTGCACTAATACTTTTACTGTAGACTTTCCGAAAAATGCATAATCCCAATCACGTCCCTTCTACAAAAATATTATTTTGATCATGCACTCGAAAAATATTCATCACATGCTCGAAAGTACTTGCATGCAACAATATTCAATAACAAGATACGTATATTTAAATCTCACTGTAGAATCGTTAAACATATGGGTCTATGAAATAAAAAAATAACTCAGGAAAGGACATGCTGGATATCAACAAAACATACTCACTATCAATTCTAATTATCTCCTGTGCGATTTCTGTCTTATAAACTTTGATCTCAAATAGATATGACAGCAAATGTATGCCAACAGTAGCATTTTCACCATTATCTCGCTTTGATAAATGCTCATTTGTGATTTCCTCTGGCATTTTCTTGTGGTGAAACAAAATAATGTCTCATAATCGCATTTGAGATTGTATGGAACTAATATCTCTCGTCCACGTCATCATCAAATGAGTGTGTGTGTATGCATATATATATATATATATATATATATATATATATATATATATATATATATATATATATATGTGTGTGTGTATGTATGTATACCACGTGTACAATGCCTCAAAGGTGGGTACAATGGAATTTTTGGAAATGAGAGGAGGGATTGAAAGTGGAGAGGAGTTGAGATACTTCTGTGTGCAACTTATTTCATAGTGACGTCTTACATCGAAACCCATCTCATGTTTAAATAATACCTGTGGAAAAACCAAGTATGTTTGCCACAATTACGAACCAAGTATTTTTGCCTCAATTACGAATATATTACACCAAGTTAAGCGTTAAACAACACACTTCGAGAGAGCATCTCTATATTTGGAGCCTAATTTAATTTGAGACCTTTTTAAAATTCAGTGAGCCTAAACACTTTATACCTGCTGTAAACGATATCTGTTGTGAAATTCTGACCGGGATACATGCCGAGATTTTTCGTAAAAGACTGCGTGGAAAACCCGCAGTGATATTGGTATTAAACAGTTTAACAGCTTGAGATGATGTCGCATGGGGTCTTGAATGATGAAAAGCTATTTTCGTGTTTTGTCTTTTTGTGCATTTGTTAGTGGCTTCTTAGGTGAAGGTATTTATGGAGGTGAAGGTCATAAAAATCTCTGTATTTGTGACTCGTAAAATAGAATTTGACTTTACTTAGTGGTGCCGCAGTTATCTTAAATCATTGCGGCGCGGCTTTTAGGAGGAACCGGGGTGGAGTCTGTGGATCAACGGTAGCCTCAGATAGATGACGATCATCCGGAGGAGATCTATCCTCCCACCTATTATTACGTAATGGCTTGTATTGTTATAGTCATCACTTTAACTTCTTAAGGTGTTCTTTCTATGCTTGCACCATCACTGACTAAAGAGTCACGACCTCCGATTACCACTCATGAATATAAATGCCTCCAAACGTGGATAAATATGTCGGGAAAAGAGCACTCATATGAATCGTATCTCACGGAATACTGCTAATCTCCATTCTCTCCATTGCTAAAGTTTTATCTTCATACTACCGTACCCTGTATCATTTTCATAATAATTTTTTGATTTTATAATATGTTCCCCTAATTCACATAATTATTTCGTTCAGTTTGGAATGATGGAATTTTTACATTCCGGTAAGTGAAAAACGTGTGTCACAAAATATAAAATATCTAAAAGAAATCGTAGTGTACTTGTGAGTAAAGATTTTAATAGGCATAAGCATAAAGTTTTTGTTAATCAGGGTGGCGTGGAAGGAAAGGAAGGTGTTTTAGATAGGTTAGGGGGAGATAAAACTGGGGGAAATTGGAAAAGGACTGAAAAAGTGGATTCCGAATATAGTCGAGCGATAGCATGGTGTTCATAGGGAGGATAAAGCATATTAGACTTAATCTGGAGAAGATATCAAAGAGAGAAAAAAATACCTGGAATATGTACTCAGTGGAGAGTTAAGAGAGTAGTAGCAGGGATAGCAATATTTTAGGGACAGATTCACCTGTGCTCGGTAGACCGCCACGAACTCCGGCCGTCGTGAATTTGGAAGGAGGGACCGGTGAAAATCAAACGAAGCCCCCTCACTTACCCATCCCTAGCCCCCTGCCCGAACTCCTTTTACAGCGACGTCATTTTCCGGCTACACGCACACTTGTTAGGATTAAATTGCTGGGATTAAAAAATAAATCACATCTGAAATTTATGAGGGCACAAATGATAAAGGGGGCAAAACAAAGTCCCTTCCTCCCTGCTGTCTCTCTCTTCCGACGCACGTTTAGATAGCACATGAAAACACATGTAACATTTAAGATACGATTCTTTCAGAAATTTTCTTTAATTTGTGTTTCGTTTTCAATCCATATTTTATTTTATATCACATAATTACTTTTGTTTCAGTTTCCGTATAGAACGAAGTACCGATGGATGTGTTTTTAAAGTACTATCCGTAGACTTTTGAAACAATTTCATGTGTTTTTACAAAACAATGACGCCCATGCAAATCTTAACTGGAACAAGTTTAATAGGTTTCAAATGTTTGTTGAATTCCTATCTTCAAGGTTCCAAGGTCAGGGAAATACCTCCAAATTTTGGAGGTTTGCGAAAATACATATACGTCAGTTCCAAACCATCAGAATCAATTTTCAAAAAAAATTAACTTCGTCTGGAAATGCATTTTAAATTCCAAGGAGTCATTGTCAATCCGAAATGTAGTCGATCCTCCACTGTCACCATTGTCTCTGAAGGAAAAGACATCAAGACTGAACGATTCAAATTCATTACCCTTTAAAATTCTTGGGGTTCTCCCCTCACGAAAGCGATCGAATGGAGCGATACGAAATAAGTCTGTGAACACTTTTTTTACTCCAAACTAAGGTGTTATTTATGGCAGTTTCAAGGCTGCCAGTCTTGTTGTGATTCAGCTCACGGAGCGATAAAGACAAATGGTCGATCACATTCTTGAAATCGGTCGCCTACCAGTCAGTGTTCAAAAGTAAGCCGTCCACTTTCCAATTCGTATTTTAACGGAAATTTGTCTCAAAAAAGTCTTCAAAGCAGGTACGATGCTCGTGAAATTGTAAATACTGCTAAGTCTTCTGGACATAAGAAAATGAGATGTTTGTTCGATATTATTCGAAAATAATTTGTCAAATTGATAAGAACATGATGAATAGTTACCATACACTGGATGCCAGTACATTAGTGTAGAAAAAAAGGTTTGAATTATTTATAACAATCTTGGCAGTTGTAACTGCTATGTCCGATTAGTCCTTGTAAATTTTAATTCAGAATAATATTGAGGTAAACCTGACAAAACAGGAAATTGAATTAATGTTGACATTAGTCATTAAGTCAATAACATCCACATACAACCTTTGAAAGTAATGTCATAATGGTGGTATGCACGGATATGGATATGATCAGGGCCTGGCGATTTGTTTCGACTGATGTCTTTAATTTGGCTTTTGATTCCAAGAAAAGAGATTACAGGTTTAAACACAGGCACTTGGAAGCAATCGGGTAACGACTCGAATAGTTCTGTTCAACGGTTATTAACAACGCTATGAAAATAGTGGTTTAGTGCACCAGCTTTTTTGCACTTTTGCTAAGTTTTTCTCTGTCACTATTTAGGGATTTTCGCTGTCGACTGTGATGAAAAATCGTAGAAAACGTTTTTATCATTGGATGCAGGCTTTGGGGAACTGAACATGTTTCAAATTTCAACGGCTGCCTCAGACGCAATACTGGAGTTAAATGGATGAAACTTGTATCACATAAATGAGCATGGCAAATTAAGTTGAAAAATGTAACGAAATTAAGATTAACTTAAAAAATTAAATATTATCTTTGCTTTCTACAGAAAGAAAACTTTATTCGTCGACTAGTTTCGTTTACACTGTAACATCCTCAGGACTAGTAGCACTAGAAAGAAAACTTTATTCGTCGACTAGTTTCGTTTACACTGTAACATCCTCAGGACTAGTAGCACGAATAAAGTTTTATTTCTGTAGAAAGCAAAGATAATATTTAATTTTTTAAGTTAAACATGGATTTCTACAAAGTTAAGGCCTCAACCAAGTTAAGTGCATCAAAATTAAGATTGTTGTACGATATAAATTTGGAATAGAAATAATATAATCACTCGCTATTGAACAAATCTCGTGTATTGTACCGAATGCACGTCGCGGAGAGTGGGGCCCAAAGTGCTGAAGATAGACGACGATTGTTTGAGCAGGGCGTAGCTAAAACTTCTCGCGAAAGTGCAGGAGAAAGAAATAACTATCCTTTTAGAAATTTGTAACAACTGCAGAAAGAATTCAACTTTCGACCTGGTGACTCCAAAAACATTGAGATATAAACCCGTTCAGGTACCCGGAAATGAGAAGCGGTAGGTTTGATTTCTTTTTTGGATGAAGCACTCTTTCGACGAACAGCAGTATAACCGACCATCACCCCAATAATCATCCGAAGAATGATTTGATGAGTGAGGGTAGAACTAGCCTCATACCAAGCTCTACAGTATGTGAAATTGGCACAGCAGGGTAGAGGGAACCAGTTCATTTCCCTCTGCTGTCCAAGGTTTCCCAAGTCGTCTAGTTATCCTGGAATTCACAGTTTTGAAATAACCATTTTTAGGGTTGATAGGGTGAAAGGAATCCATAATAAAGTAAAGATATAGCACTTTTCCACATAGTAAAGCTTTATTATAGGAAGAATCAACCCCAGCCGTACTCTTACAAATGGGCAAAGGATATGGTGAGGGAAATTAGATATTGAAATATAAACAAATAAAATAAATATATAAGTAAATAAATAATTCAAATGAAATAAAAATAAAATATAGAGGGGGTTAGAACAGAGAAAGATTGAACCAAAATATTATATGATGACAAAAAACCTCTGGCTAATGTGTACTAGACAGCATATATCCTCGCCCTAATCAAGCACACTTTAGTCAGGGGCTTACGAGAGAATTAACTCTGCGCCAGCGACCTGCCGATCACACGTCATAAAGTAAAAAGTAAGCATTTGTATGATTACGGCTGGGGTCGATTCTTCCCATATTATTCATACGGCCGTAGTACTGTTAATGTTAAGCTTTATTGTACCACGCGCGTTTCGAGTCACACAACCATTTTATGGTTCCACTAACAAATTCTATTCTGGGGCTCTGCGAGTCGATGCGTGCGTCATACAATATAGTTTTATTTGAGGAAAAGTGCTATATCCTTAATTTATTATTATTTCACAGTTTTGTTTTTGATGAAATGACTTGGAGTATCATTTGGATATGAACCGCGGTCCTCCGATCGTTCACCATAAACTCCTACCACTATTCTACCAACCCTATCATAACAACATAAGTAGCTAGGAAAAATGGGGAAGCAGGGTAATGGAGAAATAGGGAAAAAGCATAATTTGGTGGTGGCTTCTAAATTTTCTAATGGCGTTGTCTTATGCGGTCATACAAGTTCAGCGGAGCTGGCGGAAATGACGGAGAAGAATAACATGGCGGAAAACCTTCACAATAAAGGAAGAAACTTTGCTTTTCCACATAGAGTATTTCTATCATTATTATTTTTGAAAACATAAAAATATTCTATATGGAAAACCAAAGTGGTTTGTTTAATCGTCTAATGATGTAAAGGCCTTGGGATTATATTCTTATAGCAACGTGTGATAATGGGTTGAACCATAAGAAATACGCAAGTGAAATATTTCTGTCAGTTATAGAAACACATTGACACAGCAAAACGTTTAGTTTCGAAAAAATCGTTTGATATAGTTTTCAAGTACTACTAGGAGGAAATCATTTTGTAAAATTATTTGCGTTCACCGCTGGTTTTTGCAAAACAAATATCAGAGGTTTTTATTTATGATGTTATTATTTTAAGGGTACCTTTTCTGCTTTGCTTTGATTTCGAGTAATTATTTTTCTTTCATATTATTTTAAGATATAGGCAATAGATATATATTTGTTTGAATTACTTTCGACGTAAGTTTAACTGCCCCAGAACAGGTGACTAGGTTTAAAGGGTTTCGTCAACCTGTACTAGAAGCCGGCTAACATAATGGCCGGCACGTATTTTGCGACAACGATGACATTGGTTCGATACCATCTGATTCGAGGGGAATAAAATTAACTGAGTAGCTATGCACTCATTTTTATGAGACAATAAACTATGAATATCCTAAATCGACGTCCTGACCCTCGAGGAAGACACCAATTGAACTATTTCAGTGATTGGTATCGATTTGAGAATACAACTTTTCCCTGATTGCAAAACCGTTTCCTTTAAAATATTTTTCATGTTTCGGTTGGATTTTGTCACAAAATGGGAGGAGTGTCATTAAATTTGACATGCATTGAAAATAATATACTCAAATGATATAGTCTTGGTACTTTTCCGCGCATTATTTCATATTTCATTAAAATATGAAAGACAGCATAGATCTCAGAATAGGAATCGGTATTTTGAACATGTGTAACCTCTAGCCCAAGTAATAGACAATTATGCTGGAAGAATAATGAGAAGGATACGGTAAAATATTACAGCAAGGAATAATAATTGAATGAAAATATATATGTGTTGAGAAAAATAAAATAATGGAATAAAAATATTTTATGCACAGGCTGTCCTAAACATGTGTTGAAATTGTTGTTTTAGCCTCCTCCCAGCCTTTCATTTCCTTTTATACCTGTACACATCCCCTTTCGCTTAATTCCAGTTAAATCATTCTCTCCCTCTGGTCCCCCAACCCTATCAGAAATTTTCCAAGGCGAAAGTGAATCCGATGGGTGATTTCGACAATGATTATCGGATTGATGTCTCTGGTCGTTCATTTGCAGCACAGTTCAACTCATCATTTTTCCGCCCGCCTACTTTCGCATGTGCTGTGGAAAGTAGTCCCAGGTTGGCTGGTTTAAACGTGAAATGTAGTTTCATTTGGCTTATACTCACGGCTGAAGTTTGAATGAAAGCCGAATGACAGCGTAAATATTTCTTAGTAAAATAAGCTCAATGCTATATTGTTTAACATATCTAAATAGCCAAACATTTTCATGCTCTACCTGACGATCGTTGCTTATCAAAACACCGCCGAGCATAGCCTTTATTTGTATCCTATTCTAATTACTTTCCTTGTGCCAATCTACTCTTCCATTTTCAAAAAAATAGGGCATAATTTTTAAAGGAAAAAATTCCAAGTTTCTACGAACTGTTTCTGATAAAATGTGATAACAATAGTAATGAGGGAATTACAGTACATGATTCACGCTCCAGTTTACTCATCAGTTTTTGGACGCTGGTGGCGGTGGGGTAACGTCCTTCCCTGCAAATCCAGTCGTGGGTTCGATTCCCACCTAGGTGAATTTTCCGCAACCTGGGCCTTGGGTATATATAGATGTCTTCAATGTCTTCAAGGGTTACGTGGAGGAAGGGACTATTAGTCTTAATCTCGCCAAATTAAGTCGATATATAAAATAAATAAACCGTAGATAAAAATAGCTCTCTAGAAACAATTAACCCTCTATAACTTTCTAATAAACTTAGATTAACTTTCTATAAACTAATCACAATTGTATTAGCCATTTTGTACCGTTGTGTTGTATGATTGAGTTACTATACAGTCGTGTTGCATACGCAGCTTAATGACTGTGAATTATCCTCTGTGGTGCACGAATGACTGAGTGAATATGCCAGCTATTTTTAAATTAAATTTTAAGAAACTGCGGGAGATGCCGCAAGAGTAACTTTTAAAGGAGTCATCCGCTAACATGCATTTCAATGCAACAATATCAGAGTGTAAAAATAATTCGCCTTGACCGGGATCCCGGCCAAGGCGAATGATTTTTACGCTCTGAAATTGTTGCACTGATATCTTTAAATTACTTAAATACTTACACTCATACTCGGGTATTAAGAGGACACGTAAAATTATTTGATTCTCTCAGTACCGTGATTGCTTGGCCGAGTATTTGTACACCTAATGAAAACGGTTTAATATATAATTTCCTCCAATGCCAATGAAAATTTAATACTAGATTACATATTTGGGTAACAAAATGATTCAAATCAATTCACCATATAGTCGAAATATTTGAACTAAATTTTTCATAATTCGAATAAATAATCGAAACTTCAAAGTATTGGATTACATAACGATTTTTAGTGGTTGAATTATATATACAAACACTTTTTCCATAGCCCTACGGAATTTGCAAAAAAAAATATAGCAAACCTCTAAAAAAAAACTTTTCTTGCAAAATGTTTCTCACTTCGAAGTTCCATTGGCTACTTAAAAATTCGGAGTGGTGTAATCTTTAATCCGGTTTTTCGTGAATAGTACTTTAAAATGTAAATTATCACTTTCGGAAAATGTTCAGAAAACAGTATTCTTTCCGAATTGAAAACACGAGGGACAAATGTTAGAAAGATAAGAAATATTGGCATTATTTTATAACTAGAAAAAAATTAACCAGTTTTACCTAATGTGTCAACGTTTAAACACAACTTTTGAATTTTAAAAAACGTAGGCTAATAAGATTTAGGCTGTGTAATTAAGGTTTTCCCCACAGTTGTTCGAGAACCTCAGAGATATTTTTTTTCCAAAATTTTGCGTGAAATATTAAAACCCGCCATTTTCTAGCTATTGAAAACAGGATCAGTTACGCTTGTTACATAACGAAATCGAAAAAAATATGGGTATATCCTTGTCCACTGGATCGAATGCGGTCACCAAGGCAAACAAAGGTCCTTCGACTTAATTGTCCAATTCTCGACCTCGACGATTCGACACGTGTAACGTTGGAAACCTTGATATTAGATTGCGGAAGTTCTTCCGTCACCCCGAAACCCTTCCGAGATGATCTCCTCATACGTTTTTTGAATCTTCTTTCTCGTGCTATGGGGCGCGCAATGATGAGAAGATCGTCCTTGGATCCGCTGTGATTTGGCGGCAAGAGTAGACTCGGGTGTATGGTGAGCCGTTGGGTAGGGATGAGCCTTTTCGTCGTCTTCGTAGACGATGGATATTCATACTCCCCCATTCGCTCCCGCTCGTCGGACCCGAGATCGACCGTGTCCTTCGCCATCCCTCGCTCAATCCCTCATTCCCTCATTCAACTTTGGAGTTTCAGAGCCGCGACAGGCATACGTGTTACGCTCCACGGCGATCAGGCATCGAAGACGTCGAAAGAGTGGTTCGACGAGGGAGCTGTAAGCCGCATTTACCTTCGTCGTCTCGCATTTGTGCACTTATTTTTTTCCATTAGTCTGCTCTCGTGTGCATCCAACATCAAATGGTGATCTTTGAAGGATTTTTGGAATCTCTACGGAGAAACGCCTTTGGAGACTCACTCCGCCCCAAAGTGGTTTATGAAAAATCCTAATATTCACGTTTCATGTGGACTGGATATCAAACCTTTTTCACGAGATGGGAAATTGTAATTATTCATGGCTCCTGGATCAAGTTAGCTCCCAGAAACCTGTGCGGAATGTGTATATTTTTTTCGAGATACCTCATGTGGCGACGTAAGGACCAGTTATGGAAACGTCTTTCCACTTTGGGACCGAAAATATCAATCCTTACATTATGGATTGAAACTTTCGCTGATAAATTTGTTTTTGCCTCACCTTAATCTCAAGAAAACTCCCGTTCCATTTCTGAGAGTCAACACTTAGTGGATCCATGGTGCTTAAAAATTGGTAAAAAATTTAAATTATGTACGTATTTAAAAATGATTAATTTAAATTTGTTTAAAATTTGATTTTCGTGTGCTGTGCTTCGAGGGGATCGGCCTCGGACTTGTTTCGTAGTTCTCCGCATCTCCCCTCCAGTCTTCGTTCCCAGAGTCACCATCTCATTGATCTTCGATTGTTTCGCAGTTCCGTCCACCCTCCTTACCGCGTCGGGCGATGTGGACGAGGCCAAGGAAGCAAAGGCTCCTTTCACCACTTCTCCTGCTTTCTCTTCGCACCTCCTGCTGCATTTTTTTTGCAACGTTATATAATATCTTCCCGAGGTCAGACGTAAGGAGCAGCCATGGGCGTCCCCATAAGAAACAGGTATGACCAGATGCGGTATTTGTGCAATTTTTGCTTAGGTTCATTGTACCTTATATCCTTTCGTCTGGTATTCGAGGTACAATCGGAGGTTTTGAAGAGATCGTTCATTTCCGTACTACATTATTTCCTTATCCTTTTTTTCAGAAACCCACTTTTATGCGGGCACGAAATGATGAGAAATGATAGGGAGGAGTACGGACCTTTCAACTCAAAGATGGAGATTCTTAAAGGCCATTATAGTGAAAGATATTTCTGCCTCAAGTAAGTTAACCCAAAAAAACCAGTACGGAATTATTGAAGATTATTGGCACACATGTATCAAATGAAAACAGATGAGTTCAAAATTTTGATGTATTTTTGAACTGTATTTTCATTTCATTTTCCTTTTAGTTTGATGTAGTCAAGGTCATTGATTTGTCATAGTACTTTCCCTATTAGACCTATCATAACCTGTAATTTCATACAAATGCTTAAAATATGTACGTCTTAAAGGTTAATTCTAAGTTATACTGCATACTTAAGTTAATTTTATGGGAAATGAAAGTTAAATGGTATTAGAGAAAATCTAAGTCTACTGCCTATTTTATTTTGGATGATAATTCCTAGTAAGACCCGTTCCTTACCATTTATAGATGCTTATTTATTGATAATATTTGTAGAATTTTAACGGCCTTTGTCTCTAAACTTTAATGGATTTGCGTCAAATTTATTTATATTTCAATCAATTCCATTTTTTTAATTTTGGTCAGTCATTTCCATTGATATTTAATTGTTTTCTACTCATTTTGTCCTATTTTTGTCAGAATTAGATCTGTTTTCGCATATTGGAGCAAGCTTTAAACGGATACACATATATTAAATACATGTTTGAGTGTAAGAGAGTAGAAATAGCTGTAGAAATGTCAATAAATCAATTATTTCATACGTTTTAGCTGGTATTACTATTTCAAGGGAATTGAGATGCACGTTATTGACAAATATGTAGAAATCAGTGTGAAAACAATTTCTCTTGTCCACAGCATTAAAAAAAACCTCTAATAATTTAAGATCTTAGTTAACTTTTGTGTATTATAAGGAATGAAAAAACTCCACATTGAATAATTTAAACCATCAAAAATGTACTCGTATTCCTGTCCCATTGAAATATATTTTTCACTTGAAGGCCTTATTTATTTGTCGTGGAATACCTGTAAATTCCCGAAAAATGGCAAAATTTAATACATAGGTGTATTATGTGATAATATAGATTACTTTATGTAAAATGTATTTAATATACCTCCTGTATTAACAGATAAAAGATTCTCCATCTCAATATTTATTGCTGTCTAATAGTGTGAAATTTCGCTACATACTTACACCAATGTTTCTAATAGTCTTTAGTTAAACGTTCAACTGGATTCTGCCAAAATAGCTAGTTTTTTTAGAATGAGAATGGACTTGCAGGAATATGTCTTTTATACGGCATATATTATCTCATTCTCTTCGCAGGAAAGAAATTCAAGTACTTGAAAATTATTGCACCGTTCTTAGTCTTTGTCAAAATTTAGCTCGTTTACCATGTGACATAACAGCAATAACATGCGTGGCATTTTTGCACACAGGAAAGTTCTGTGTGGAAATATATGCTATCGTATTGATTCAGGGAAAATCCAATTACCCCTTACGTGCAGTTTAGAAAAATCTGTTTAGATCAAATTTTTCTTTCAAATATGTGGGAAACAGATGTGTTGGATAAAATTGATTCGTATTATTCTATCATTGAATTATAATTCAAGAAAGTATCTCCTTCGGTAACATGAGTCAAAGCAGTAGGATGTCGGTTACAAATTTTGAGCCTTGGATTGTTGATGTAGCTGCTCCAAACATTCATCCCGTTTCTCGAGAAAATGAAAGTTGAAGAGGTAGGAGAATTCAGAGCTGTGAGAATGACCGGAATGGAGTAGGAAGAAGCATTGGCTGAGAGAACGCGTTTCGCGAGAGGGGCTAGGTGAAGATTATCTCTGAGGGCTGTTCATAAATTACTGTGAACGATACTGATGTATTTTTTTTACCACCTTCTGCACTACTTGTAGCGCTTCGTCACTCTTTTCAGAGTATCCTCTACCCATTCGCTAATTTTTCACCTGAGAGCATCCACGGATCGCGTGCGAGATTAATGTGTAATTTATATAGAGAAGAACTTCATCACGATTTTTTGTGGAATTGGTATCGTAATAACTAGCTATATAAAGATAAATAACAGATTATTGGAGCAAATAAAGCCATTTAGCTAGCTTATACACTTTCATTGATGCATTGTAGAGAGATTTCGGTTCTGAATGATGCAGCAAAAAAATCAAAAGATTAACTTAAGTAGGTATTAAACAGTTAAAAAATGAGAATGTGAAATTTATGGTATTTTTTTCAAATGGATTGTGCGTGCTACAGTTTGCAGGTATTACAGTAGGAATATGTGTGATTAAAAAAACGTCGTTTTTCTTACATGTAAGTACAACTAAGTACATTAAAGTAAATTTTCTATTTAACCAAAAATTATAACATTTGAATGACTCTCCATTCTCGAGATTTCACCGCGTAGGTTGCTTTTCAGACAGTCCGAAAAACAACCTACGCGGTCTCATTCCGAGAATGGAGAGTCATTACTCCGAACGCCGCAAAAATCTACGATCCGATTATAATACGTGTTGTTCCCACCGAAAAATGTTTCACCAAGAATACTGAAAATGCACAATAATATACTCTTTTGATTTAAGCAACCATTCCTCAACTTTCCAAAAGATTACACTTTTAGTAAAAAGATCTCATTTGAATAAAGGAGAATTAATTATTAATCTGGAAATATGATAAAAGCTGCGTGAAGAATACAAAAATATTGGATATGATATTGAAAACCCATCCCTTTTTCTTTATATCTATTTTCATGTGAATGTGTTTGCCATATGACGGAATTCCGTATTAAAATGTATATATATATATATATATATATATATATATATGTGTGTGTGTGTGTGTGTGTGTGTATATATATATATATATATATATATATATATATATATATATATATATATATATATATATATATATATATATATACACACACATTTACTAAGGGGGTACATTGATTTATTTGATAAATAAGTTGCATAAGGTGTTTTTAAGTAAAGTAAGTTTGACTTTGTATTTAATATATTTTTACTCCCACTTACTACTACGCAGAACTGAAACTTAGGGAACTCAGGAGAAGCAAAAATCGAAGGAAGGTCTCAAGCGAAAGAGCAAGTAGGGCGGGGCAAAGGACAAATTTGGAGGTCAAGTAGGGTGGACAATAAAACGAAAAATCCTACAAGGCCTACGAGAAATTCTCTTGACATTGAATACGGAAGAATGGAGAATTTCATCCTGCAAATCATCGTATTGGTGTTATATAAAACTATTTTAGGCGTATATTTCCATGGATATTTGAATTTAGAATGATTCTATTTTCATGATCAATCATATCTTGCGACTGTTCTTAATTTATCTAAGAGCCAGGGCATTTTATTGGTCAATACAGCAAGTTTTGGGATCCTTGTACCATGGTGACTATTAAAATGTATAATACGTAAGGGATTAATATTCCATGAAATTTCACGCATAACTTGAGATAAATCACTCTATCAATTTTCAATATACAATAGAGAGTTTGGATAAAGATCATGGATGTAAGTAGAATATTAGGATCCAGCCCTTAACTGTCCACCATAAAATAAGATCATTTACTTTAATCATTCGCCAGGACGGATTAATCAATAATAAAATTGGCAAATAACTTAACGTGCTACAACTTAGACTATAATTTGTCGAAATGAAACGATCGTTTTTGCTAACGACGAGGCAGCATGACAAGCATGCTTGTGTACATTTGTATATCCCGTTTAAGAAATAAGTCCTTGCATGATTTCATTCTAGAAGTTATTTGAAACTCTCGACGCTAAGAAATGATTTGAACTGGGAACTAATGAAAAACGAAGCGGATTTATTTTTCAACATGTCTAGGTATACGTGTATCTTCTACTTTTTACTAAGATTTGTCTAGTTTAAGTACATGCGATTTTTATGGCGGTAATTTTGCTAGATGCTTAATAGTAGAATGGATGACATGAGTCACAGTACTTTTTAACGGTGAGTTTAATTTAAAAGAAGGATGTGCACCTAGGCTAAGTCTTCTACCCGCCTTTAAGAAGGTTTTCGCTATAAACAGAAAAGTTTATGATGTCGTTAAGTTTTCCTGGTCCATAAAAATAACAACGTACACCCCCGATCCACTTCCCCTCGTGTAGCACGTAGAACCGTTGTCGAGCTTCATTCCTCTTACGCTGAGGACGAGATGAGTCCGCGGCAAAGAACTAATAGCCAAATTATCCGAAAAGAAGAAATATTTGGCGTATTGACGACACGGGGAGGAAAAGTGAGTGCGGCCGGAGAAGTAATGAATTTTTCTGGAATAATTTCTCCTTCCGGCGGTATCACTCATTTTCACCACCTTGTCATAAATATACTTTGCCACTCACTTTGTTTTCAGCAGGGTAACCATTTTCTCTTGCCGGTGATTAGCAGTTTAGAAAAAATGAAAATAGAATTTTTTTCCGAATTCACCAACTAGTAGGTATGCGTACTCATTTTGTGAGAGTCAACCATTTGGATTTTGCGGTCACTTCTTAGAAATATATGGCTTTTTGTGTTAAGTACTTCGTCTTCCCTTACCACCCAGTTAGAAAATATGTAGCAAAAATTATTTCATTTCCAAAATAGCTCATTTGTGATGTATCGAATACTGTTGAGATATGAAAACGGATATCGTGTGAAAGATCTTCGCAGCAGCTGTCGAAGTAAGAGAATCCCTTCTTATGCCCTCTTGTAAATTATTTTATTTTCCCTTTTTAGCGAGTTAAGATGGTCGCATTTCCCTAAAATTATCGCTTGAGATTAGACCTCCGAGTATGGGTGTGAAAGACCCTCGAATGAATGGATTGATACTTTCATGAAATCTGTGCTTATGTTCACTTTTAATTAAAAGACCTTCCACTTCGAGATATTCATGAGTCACGTCATTTCATGATTCCATTGCCATGAAGAAGAAGGAATTCCTTGTATTTCACCGATGATTTGGGTTTTTTCGTTACTGCCTGTCGTAAAAACTGAGATACGTTTATGTGTTTGGCAAAGAGATAAAACAAGACCCACGCGCGTTTCAAATGCCGGGGTTCTTGAGATATGGACCTGAGAAAAGACAGAAGATAAGAAGTCAATGAATGGATATGGATTCTTTTCGAAAATAGTATTTCTTTCAGCTTCAAAGTGTGGGATAAATGGAAACTTCTTTTAATGATGAATAAATGCTTTTTGTCAGAAGATTTTTGTAATAGTTTAAGTTTTTATCAGGCCACGTTTCTCTTATATAAAAATATGAAAATTGAAAAAACGCTAAAGTATAGGTTTATTATAAACGTTAAATCTGAATATCTTGGTGTCGTTGATGGAATTATAGCATGTTTTATAGTTTGAAATGATTTAAATAGCATGTCAACTGAAAATATTTTCTACTCTATCAACAGTGAAATTTGTTCAGCCTTGTTCGAGAATGATTAATGTCTTTAAAATGCTTCAAGGAGAAACTGCCAATGTCACGGCTCCGTGTTTAGTCTGATCCGGGTGTTCGGTAAGAGAATCTCTTATTCTCAAGGCAAATATATTTTAACATTTCATTGATTTTATCATTTTAATGTTATCTTTATTTAATAGTTTAGGGATGAATAAACGGTAGTTTAATTATTTTATAAACATCCTTGAGGTCATATCCATAATTGAACCGATTGTGATGTTAATGGTGAGAGAGTAATGTTATGAATTATCAAGTGGATAAGGGATAAGTTGGATTACTTATGTTTGAACACTCGAAAAAGTAACAATCAAATACCTATCAGTAATCTGTGTAATCAGTATCATTGCTGTTATATAATATTTCCTTCATTTGCTACCAAAAATATTAGCATGTTTAGAGAATGGATCAAAATCTACTCTTTCAGCGCGCTTAATGTTTCATATTTTTTTTATTATTTGACAACCGAACAGGGGAAGATAATCCAAAAAGGAAAAGGGATAGAAACAAATATAAAGGACGAACACAGTGATTCAGCCTTCTCCACCTCTACTGAGTTTTTCCTTTATATATGTTCCTATCCCTTTTCCTAATGTATATATATATATATTCTACAGTGTGAGTGTCCTTTTACGTGTTATCTGTTTTATTCTGTGTTCTATTGTGCCGTCCAAAAGTTATATTGCTCTCGTGAGTACTTCCGCATCATCGATATATATATATATATATATATATATATATATATTTAGGTAATCTACCGGTTAAGGTAGGTTTTTGGATGGACACCACTATCAAATAAACAATATATATATATATATATATATATATATATATATATATAAAACCATAAACACAGTAATCAACCCTAATAAGGTCGGTTTAGTAAGTGATGGTAGAGCTCACCCATGTACCAAGCCCGACGGCGTGTGAATATTCACACATCAGGGTAGGGGGGCCAGTTCCTTTCCCTGTGCCGGTTATGGTTTCCCAGGAAGATCTGGTACCCGAAATAGATATAGAAATAGATATATTATATATTATATTATGTATGTAATTTATATTATATTATATTATAATATTTATATTTCGCGTCTTAATCTCTTAATTTCAGATTTCTTCAGTTCATTCGTTATTCTGCGTACTTCACCTTACTCGATTTATATAGTGATTTACCTTGCTTTAATCATCACAAAGCAAAGCCGTATTCCTTATGTTTTCCAGAGGATGGAACATTTTTATCGATTTATTTCTACCATAATCTTTCTATTTCTCATCACATACCTATTTGCGTTTTTGTGTCTTTGCATACCGTTTTTATTTCTCCGAAGTCTCTTTTCTAACTTTCGAGTTATGTCGATTTAGGCATTTATTTCATTTGCTTCTTTCCAGGAGCTTTTCCATTAACTTTCTCGCGCGTCTTTAACTCTAATATCCTATTTCGTAACTCCCTTTAGAGGTTCCTCGCCTTCGTTTACTACATTTTTTTTCAAATTCTATGTATGATATCGCTCAAATTCGCCAATAACACGAGCCATATGGTGTCGCCTTCTGCGAGATATTTTTTCTGCAACTTCGACATGCCTTCTTCAGGTCAGTCCAACTTTTCTCTCTCTACATGTATTCTTATGATCGATTGTCATATTACCGCCTCTTTTTTTCACTTTAAAGCCGGTTAACATTGAAAGTATGTCCCTAGCGTGAGAACTCAACCGTAAAGTACACAAGAATCGGTGAGTCGTTTACGTTGCTCAAAAGTAAGAGCTTCAGCCATTCGAAGCATATGTTTGCCTTCTATGAGTTCACCAATACAAACAATCCGTCCATACCGGCTCCAGCATGTCATATATACTGCAACAACTGGGGTAGTAATAGCGGTAATATTTTGCACATTTATCTACATCTTCAGAATACCCCCTAGCAGCCACAAGGGTATGGGGCGGGGCACTTTAGGATACCACTCGTAAAACAGAATAAAATCACATGCAAACAAATGCATGCCTATTCATGCCCGCAGAGACGTATGCATGTATATTCACGCAAAAACCATTTTAACTTACCCGCATACAAGTACATAAACTAGCAACTAACATAAGGATTTACCAACTAATATACCTGATGTTTTCCTTTCGGAGATGGTGGGTTGATGGATGCTGGAGATGGTGGTTGAGGAGAGGGGTTTTTTGAGAGAAATCCTATGGAGGTAGGAAAAATGGATGAAAGGCGTATTGAGCGGTAGTGGAATGTTGAAGAAGGTAATAGAGGGGAGAATGTTGGGCAAGCGAGGAAAGGGCAGGAATAGGATAGGGAATTTGGACGGGATGTAGGGAGGAAAGAAGTACACCGAGATGAAGAGGGACCTGATGTAGATGAGGTTGCTGGATTGGGTTTTGTTTGGAGTTACAAAATGTTTATTTGATAGTTGTGTCCGTCCAAAAACCTACCTTAACCGGTAGATTACCTAATAATAATAATAATACTTGATGTCTACGTAGCATTTAATCTTGTCCTCAGTTGTAAATCGAATGTCTAGACTATTTATATAATGGCTTTGATTTCTTACTATTATGATTCCTGATTGTCAGGGGAAAGGATGAATATATCTGTACTGTATTCTATCTAGTACAGATAGGTACACATTTTTGAGGGATCGGGATGGTGCGGCGGCTAACGTACTGGCTTCCCACCGAGAGGGCTTAGGGCCCAGAGAAGGCAAATATTTTTCAGTGGTGTCCCGATCCCAACTTGAGTTGCTTTGTGGATAGCACTTTGAATAAGTTCCCCGTCCGTCGGATAGGACGTTTAACTGCGGATCCCTTGGCGCCTTTCGTTAAGAATAGGCTAATATCGGCGCCAGGTTTCTCTCTACCCTTCCTCCTTTCCCATCATTCCTCAATGGAGCAAATGGCCTTCGCTTTTGATCGCCTTCCCTAAAATTACTTTTTTGCAAACGGTGCTGCCAGGTTTGAGCGAGTTTATAAAGATGACTGAAGACTTTTTAAGATCTACTTAGTTTTCGACATTGCAGCTTAGAAGCCTAAATTAGTGAAACATTTGAGAATGAAAAACGTTATCCCAGAAGGGTGCTGTTTGATAATACCTGATTGTGCTGTGCCTTCCCCAAGGTAGGTTATGTTGAAAAGTCTACTCTTTTAATTCTAGATTATTTTTAATTTTTCCATCAGTAGAAAGCATTGAGAAAGAATACTTTTTAAGAATTTCAAATTTCAATAAAATTTCAAAGGAACGGAATTTTATCGTTTTTGAAATTGTTTTAAACATAAAAATAAATATGAAACATTTTTATCACGGTTGAAGGGATTGATAAGAATTTTTCAAAAATCTGTCCATCGAAGGTGACAATTTTGACTTAATATTAAACAATTAATTCCAAACAACGGAGCGGATCGTTTGATTAAAATTCTTTATAACCTTGTGGTCTTTATTAGTTTAAAAATTTTCCTGTTTCTTTTTACTTTACTACCATGTACTCTTTTGCTGAACATGGTTTAACTGAAGTGGAATTTTGATTCCCATATCTTTCCCATATCTATGTGTGCCTTTTTTTGTGATTCGTTACTACCATTCTTTTAGTCGCTCACTACTCCTATTATAAAAATTAAATTTCAAACTCTTTTCAATCCTAAATTCTTAGAGTGTAAGAAAAGTTTTCAGTATTAAAGGTGTCCAGTGTTTATTGCCTGGTATGTACGCTAAATAAAAATCTAAGACCCCTGGAAGGGATCGAGAGGTCGTCATTTTCTTCAAAAATGGCTTTTTCTTGGTTTTAAGATCCGCCCTCTGAAAATTACTGATTGACGGTTTGAAACTACTATAACCAGTATTGTTATACAGTATTTGTACCTAATATACCTTGGAACGTGTATCAGAGAGATGTATTTTCAGGAATGTGTACCATGGCCACTTAATATATATTTACATGACATTCTATCATACTTAAGCTATCAGTAGGCGTTAGTAATGATCATAAGATATAATTGTTCGATGATATTTGGAAAGAAGTAAATTAAAATGAGAGTTTAATTTACTTTTGCATGCTGTTGTTCCTATCCTCTCCTCTTTCCGGTGATACTTGGCAATAGAATTACTGTAGACTGGGATGTTGTATATTGCAATCCATTTGATTAGGGTGATGTGTACCTTGAGAATCTTTTGTTCGAAATACTACCGGAGGAAGTTTGGAATCAGCCATACCTAGAGCTCTAAATATCTGAGTAATTTAGTTTAATTACCTTGACACTCTTCATTGAATAATTTATTCATATTTCGTCAGCTTGCATAATGAAATTCGTCGACAGTTAATATTTTTATTGATTTCTCTCTAAAGAAATATGTTTATTTAATACCTACTCGTTAAATGCCTCAAATCTTTATTGTGGATCTGGTTGCCTTTTCTGGATAAGAGGATCGGGAGAGAAGGGAGAAATGGTTATTTAAAATCCAAACAAGGGAGGAATGAATGTGCGTCCAGAGAAGAGTATATTAGTGACGGTAAGATTTTTCCTGCTGGAATTGTTTCCATCCTAAATAAAGCGTCGTCCTTGTTTCTTTTTCATCAACAAATTTTTGCGTTTATGTATCATTATAATTATTTTTGCTCCAATTTACTTAATTTGAAAAAGTTATTTGGTCTTGTTAGAGTTCACCTAATTTTTATTTGCTTTCAAGCTTTATTGGAAGAGTAGTTTTGGTGTGTTCCATTTTTATTCCTCTGTATCTACCAAGAATCGTGATGATACCAATGTTATGTCTAAAACTGTGCTCCATAATTCAAAAAGAAATGTCCTCACCCATTGGCCCAGGATGTGGAGGAAATATGCAGAGGGTTTTCAAAGAAGACAAGATAAGTGATTGGAGGAAAGTTTGAAAAAGACATAGAGAGAAAGAGTTAGGTACTGATCACTTTAATAGAGACGAGACTCTTGGAAAAACAAGATAGAGAAGAGTTCAGAATGAATGATTTCAGTCAAATGACCAATGAATGGCATTCTGAACTGATTTTAGGGAGATAAAATATGATCAAAAACATTGTATCATGATGCAGGATGATTTTTTTTTGTTTGGTGAAGAGTAGGTAAGGGTTGATTAGCAGTACTTAATGGCATCATTTAAAAGTAAATGTGCCCATCAAAAATACGTAAAAAAAAGTGTGGAGGAAAAGTTTATATCCCAATCATCTAAATATTGGAAAATTTGAACAAGCAAAATTTTAAATGCCTCAAACTTTCTGCAGGAATGAAATGTTGATTTTTTTTCGGAATCTCATTTTAAAATGATAAAATTGCGAGATTTTCTATTTCCCTTCCTCGCACTCTTGCCACCACTTTTTTTTAAATAATTCGTAATACACTCTTGGCGGAAATATGGAAAGCTATCGCTCGTGTCTTATCAGATGCTTGTTGGGATTTTCTCACGTATCCAATGCGCAGCTCACCGCTCCTGAATATAAAGAGCAGTGAACTGAGCTCGGTGCATTTCTTCCACGGCTGGCCATTTAACTGGAACGAGATTCTCGTCCATTGAGGATGTAACCCACGCCCTTCGTCCACGCGCCCTTCTCTTCGGCTCGACTCCAATACTGACGGCGATGGCCAAGCAGGTGGCCGCATAGGTGCCGTCGTCACGCGCATATCTCTACATGAACATCGGGCGGACAGGTCTCGAAAGCGTTGTACACTTCCAGCGAACGCATGGCATCTTAAAACGTTCTTCGCGAAAGAGTACATTACACCAAAAGTGGCCTTCAATGACCCCCGTGATATTTTTAGGCATTTTTGAACCTAAATTATTTCCATGCATTATGGACAGCATTGATCTCCACCTCCTGTTAGGTAACTTGCAACTTTTCTGTGGAAGACTTTATTTTTTCAAAAATTAAGATCCGACATGCGAGATATTGGTGACTATTACATTTAATACGCAGAAAATCTACATGCTTCACGATGCTTTTCCGTTAAAAAACACAAGTGCGTACATAAGGTAAGGTAATCTACCGGTTAAGGTAGGTTTATGAATGGATACAACTACCCAATAAATACGTTGTGACTACTAACAAAATACAATTCAGCAAACTAATCAGGTACCTCTTCATCTCTGTGTACCTCCTTCCTCCATTCATCCCTATCCTGTTCCGTCCAACATCCCTATCCTGTTCCTGCCCTTTCCTCGTTTTCCCAATATTCTTCCCTCTATTACAGTCTTCAACATAGAGTTTCCCACTATTACAGTCTTCCCACTGCCGCTCAATACGCCTTTCATCCGTTTTTCCTGCATGCATAGGATTTCTCTCAACAAACCCCTCACCTCGCCAACCAAGTGCGTATATAATTATCGGAAAATAGACCATATAAGTCTCTGAAAACAAGGGTACGTTATGGTGGAAAGTCTTTCATTTGATATCAAAATGAAATACACTATGTTATCCCACATACGAGCTTTATTGTACGACCCGGGTTTCTCTAAACAGTCGAGCTTGAGCCCCTTATTTTCCAAATGTAAAATTTTTGGCCTAAAATCACTATGATGTTCCTCTTCAAGGAGGTGTTTCGCGAACAAGGAGGCGGGGTTCTTATTGCGTAAACACGCTTCATGTTCCTTGATCCTTTCTTTGAATTTACGCCCTGTTTGGCCAATGTATATGGCAGAGCACTTGTCACTGTGTAACCTGTAGACCCCACTTTTTTCCATGATATCCACCCTATCTTTGGTGTGGCAGATCATGTTTTTCAGATTGGACCGGTTGTAGAAGGCGAATTTATATCCGGGCATGAGTTTCGTAACTTGGTGGCTAATGTCTCCTAAATAGTTGAGTTTTTGCCATTTATTATCTCTATCCCTTGTCTCCCCATAGATATTATTGATAGCTTGCCTCCGTAACTTTTTCTTGTGAAGGTTGTCTATAAGACTAGAAGAGTACCCATTGCTAATGGCTATTTGTTTAATAATCCCAAGTTCTTTATTCTTGTTTTTTTCGGATAGGGGGATAGTTATTAGTCTATGTAGAAGAGAATGGAAGGCTGCATGTTTTTGTGTATGGTGATGTCTGGAGGTTGCGTGGATGACTTGATCTGTGGATGTGTGTTTTCTGAAGATATCGAATTCTAATTTTTTACCTGAACGCGTGATTTTTAAATGAAGGAAATCAAGGGACCCATTTTGCTCTAATTCTGTAGTGAACTGAATAGATTGGTTGGCTATATTCAAGGCCTCATTGAATATACTCAGCTGTCTTCGGGAACCACTCCATATACAAAAAATATCATCTACATAGCGGAACCAGCAAAACACATTTTTTGCCAGTTTGTCATTAGACAACAGTTCCCTCTCAAAATTGTCCATGTATAACTCTGCGAGAAGCGGCGAGAGAGGGGATCCTATGGCCAGCCCCTCGTTTTGCACGTAAATGTAGTTATTAAACGAGAAATAGTTTTTCGAAACACACGCGTCCATCATGGAGCACAATTCACTAATCACTGGGGCCGCCACTCCCTTTTTCACTAGGGTGGCTTCAGCTAACATGACTGCTTCTTTACACGGGACATTGGTGAACAAATTGTTGACGTCGAAAGAAACAAGCATACACTTAGTTGGGATGGTTAGTTTCGCTAGTCTTTCAGCTAACACCTTTGAGTTTACCACTCCGTATTAAGAAAAGAAATATTAAGAAATAGTAAGAAATATTAAGAAATGTGTCCGGGCCAAATATTCTCCTTAACGATGTTATAGACTCTTCCCATTCCCCCCTCCTTAACTTAGCTAAGTACCTAGGTGCTTTGCCACCTGTGGTGCCTCCCCTACCCTCACCGTCAACCGCCGTACCTTCCCAAGTTGGACACTCATCTCCACTCCCAAACCCTTTCTCCCTCTCATCCCAATCACCTCCCAACGCTTTTTGCAAACCTCCCTCTCCCCCTCCAGCCCCCCCCCTCTCGAAGTTTGAAAAATGTATTTAAACCTAGACTGGAAATATTCTGTACCTGATGATGTCGATCTTCGACGAAACCCGGGTCATACAATAAAGCTCTTATGTGGGATAACATAGTGTATTTCATTTTGATATGAAGCAATTCCACAAAGTTACTATGGATACAATTAACCAAATCTTTCATTTGCTTTCAAAGCCGATTAATTAATCCAATATCCACAGTTTATAGGCAGACCAGATCATTGAAAAAAATTGTGGATAATAAATACTCTCGAAAAGTTCATATTTGGGAAGGAAAATGAGGGAAGAGTAACATGCAGCAACTTTACTCTACCATTCATCATCTTCTTCTAAAGCGGATCCTTGTCGTTGCAGCCATTGGTCTCCCTCCATTGCCGTCCTTTTAGGTTCAATGTAGGACTGAAAAAATATACGAAGTATATTTTTTTAGTCTTTACGACTGGCCCCCAAGAAACCCTGTCAAATGACTCTGTTTCTGCTTATATGCTTGATGTAGAATCTCTTAATGCATATCCACAGACTACTATGTTAGTGTAAACAAATTAAGTGACATTCTAGAATCTAGGTATCTACAAAGTAACCAAAAAAGTGTTTTGTATAATCTTCAAGAAAAAAGTGGATAAATGCAACCATCTCGTAATATTAAAATATGAATGCCTATCATACGAAATATATCCATTTCCCATATTGATTCTTTCTACGCTTCTAAATTGCCATTAATATCGGTTACCTAACATTTTTCTTAACCCTAACAGCTCGGTAACACACTTAATTCGACATCGGTCATACATTCCCACCTCCACCTAAGACTGTTAATGATAACAGAAATTCTCTTCTAGCTAACATATTAAACATTAAAGGTTTCATTCTAACATTAAAAATTGCAATGTATGGACATTGAATCAAGTAATCGACTTTGGGTGTCCACTAAATGTTCGGAAATTCGGTATTGTTGCAACCCTACCCACTCGTATATTTGAAAGTCTTCCGACATTACAATACATAGTGTCACATTATGTCCCCAAAGAAACGCAACGAAACGGTATATTAATCCATATTTTTCTTTACTTTCGCCTGAAGTATTATTCTCTGTTACCTCTGTAAATTCGGATCCTTATTTTTCTTCGTCCATTGGGTTTCTCAAGGCTGCTCAACAAAACAATTCATATTTCAAGTACCGGGATTCGTTGTCGAAATTCAAATATTTTCCCTACTTTTGAGATTTCAATAGATTTTTATTTTAAAATATTAAATCAGCAATGAATCAACTATGTAATATTTACTATTTTACGTGTGATAATTAATATTTTAAAGCATCACTGACCGAAACGTCCTTTGCCGTTACTTCCAAATTTAGAAGGTTGAAATACTTAGCCTAGTAGTTGTGTGACTAGTTTTCGACTGATATTTTTAACGTATAAGAGTTAAGACATAACGTATAAACATTTATATGAAGTAAGTTACCAAAGTTTTACACTGGATTAAAAGCTAAAGTGCATATTATGGTTTTTCACAATACAGAGTTGATAAAAAACGTTATATATAGAACTATCTTACAATTTCTAAAGTAGGAAAGAAGTGTGCAACAACATTTGGGCTGAACGAATTTGGACATGATGCAAATGTGTATTAAAGGACTAATATATAGTATGATCCTAAGTTCAATAAATTTGATACAAATGATACTTGATGATACAATTTGATACTACTATTTAATGATAAAAAATGAACAATTACCTTCAGGTACTATTGTGCAAACAGTCCTTGATCCTATTGTGCAAATCCTTGATTATTAATGTCTCTGCTGAGGAAACTTCAAATATCTCTCATATAATTAGATGTTTTTTAAAGCCATTTACAATATATTATACTTCTATACCATACTGCTTCTTGACCATCCATTTGTATTGATATTCTTTATCCTCAGAATTTTTCTGTATAGTTCTGTACATATATTTCTCTTCTAAGAAACATATTAATTGTTTATCATATACTAATTGCAACTCGTTTCTGAATGCTACAGTTCAATTCATCTGCAATCATTCTTAAGCAAAATGCAAAAAAATCATTAACACGGAATGCGGGATATATTCAGCCAGTAAATGTGCTGCAAATGCGTGTCATCGGCAGAATTTAAATGCCTAAAGTTTGATATGTACCATAAATTGGATTGTAGCGTTTACAGCTAGGAGAAACTGACATCTGGAGGCATTCCACTGAATTCATTTGTATGAAATTTTTTGCACGAGGTCAACAATTGGAATTTTAGCATTGTTCTTTCTCGAAGATCTTAATCAATCTGCAGGTTTAGAACTTTGAACCTATGACCAAGATATCCACAAGAAATTCCGAGTTTCACGCATATTTTAGTAAGTATTCTTCATTCAAATCAGCTTTACCAAATTATTTCAATATTTTTGCTGAAAAGCGTCTACGGCTCAATTTGAATTGTAGACGTTTGCCGCCGTTCGCTCAGCGATGAAAGTCGTGAAGGTCGTCCAAAATCAGTTGTTGTGCCAGAAAACATTGATGCTGTGCAAGAACTAGTAATGAAAGATCGTCATGTGACTTATCGTGAGATTGAGGCATTCTTTGGGATTAGTATGACAAGCATCAATAAGATATTGCATGAACATTTAGCTGTAAAAAACATTTGTTCGCGTTGGATCCCGCATAATTTGACGAAAGCTCTGTCTCAGGTGATGATGACGTGCCACGTCGAAACCTGGGTCGTCCGTCTAATAAATCTATGTGGAATTATAAAGTTTCTCTTTTCATTATGTTAAGTCGATTCCATGAAGTCACGCCCGAGACAACGAATTATACCAAATGACTTCTTTTAATTCCCGTTTTTCGAGAAAAAATTGCGTGGCCAACATTTTTCGGCACCTGAAGAAGCCATTGATGCGATCAAAAACCATGTTTTGGAGGTACCTCAATCGGAGTGGAAAAAGTGCAACAAAAATTGGTTCGAGCGCATACAAAAGTCTATTGATTATATTGGAGAATACTTCGAAAAACAATTTTGTTATTTTCGAAAATAAATTACTGTCTTTTCATTATTAGTCTGAAAATATAAATATCAACCCTCGTATAAGGGACTTTTTCTCGGAGCTCCTTGCTTATTGTTAGATTTAACAAGTAGTAGTAGTAAGCTTTTAACATATCGAATAGTGGTTCGCAATGAATGGAAAATAATTAACATGATACATTACATTCAAAATGAGTAATAAGGAGGAACCGAGAAATTTCAGAACCCTCTTCTTACCAACATATCGTATACGATTTACACGATTGAGTTTGATTTGATTTGAGATTTGATTTGATTGATCCTGTGATACGATTAATGCAAGAAATAAAGTGGACAAGGATAATTTACAAACTATAGTTACTTGCTTCGTTATAGGTCATTCAAATATCTCTGTCCCAGCAAAAATTGTTAAACTACTAATTTTTGTATTCATTGTTCCCAGAAGATAAGAGCAACAAAAAAATTCTCAAAAATGAAACTTAGCAAAACTGGACGGCAGTACCTTAACGTAGTATCGCCCAAATTCTTTTGAAATTCATTGCAATATCTTCAAAGTCATGGTTTTACTTAAAGAAACGGGAAAACGTCGGTAACGTATTTAGCTATTTTTACCTTCCGTGCCCTCTATTATACCTAATTTCAGAGCGTTATGAAATATTAAATCATCCTTTTCTTTCTTTTAATTTACCTTCGTTGTGAACACAATGGAACGGCATTTTAATACCGTCCATTTTGTCCTATTTTATTAAATAATAAATTAATGACCTAATTGTTCTGGTCGGTTTAGACAGGTGAACGACTTACTCTCTCGCCTGAAACCCCATGGGTTCGAGTACCGGCTCGGGCATGGATATTGTGTCAACTCTGCTGGTTCGACTTCTGGGGAACTCAATGCTGAGAGAAGAGCTTCCCGGGATTCCGAAGGGGTGGACGGAGCACTAGAGGTACCCGGGGAGGGAAAAAATAATATCTCTAACCTGGCATAGTGCTGCAATGTTTCTCATTCGTGCTCGTGATTCCTAAATTAAGGAGATCGTGCCATATTAATCGACGTACATATTTATTGACAATATTTCAGTCAAAAGCGACTCTCTCGAAAACACCCAAATTCGATCGAATCTCTCCGCCGCACGACACGATTTTTTCCAGCCGGTCCAACGTCGTAGTATGACGCTGTTTGAGGTTAACTTAACCCCCACCCCCCGGGGCCTCTCCGCTTGCCGAAAAATTCATTGTGGGACGGATGAGCGCCCCGCTCGATCGTGATACCGGCGGGGCGCCCCATTTTATGATAATTTCGTGGGTGAGGCCGTTCTCCGTGGGTCGGGAGGGAGGGAAGGGGAGGGGATGATGAAAAATGGAAACGCGACCGTTGGCTAATTCCGAGGAGATGATGCGTTCTGAAGCGTCGGCTGCGAATGAACTGGCTCCTTACAACGGGTGGGGGGGTGGTGGAAGGAGCGATCGAGGGAAAGAGGATGGAGAGAGGCGAGGGAGTAGAAAGTTTCCCCGGTCCCATCCTTCTCTCTTCCTCTTTGCGACCACCAATCCCACCGCTTCGATTTTCGCTGCAAAAAGAGGGCGCGCCGTCGTTGTCCCTCCTCTCCCCCCCACGTCCTTTCTCTCCCCCTCCCCCCTAATCTCCCCCGTCGCCACGAGCCGATGCTACTCTCATTCACTTTCCCCACTTCTCCCTCTTGCCCTCTTCTTGCTTCTTCGCCAAAATCGTTCTACCACGGAGGGGGAGAGGGGTCACTTCTATTCATCCCTAACCACATAAAGAGACCCAAATTCACCCCATGATGGCACGGCGTTGTCACCCATTGTAAACCCGCTGAAAAAGCAAAATAGCTTTCGAAAAAAGGAGGTTGTTATTTCTTTAACGGCGGTGCATGCCAAATCGTTGCCGTGAAAGGAACGACGTTCTCTCCTCTTACGTCTGGATGCTCTCCAGAGAGTTGACGCATGTTTTCCTGGCTCATATCTGCCTGTTTTCAGCGGGAAGGATGTCAAGGATGTTTCTATTGTTGATTCTATGGTCTTCTTTTTTGATATTAGGGGGAAATATTACATGAGGGTGATAATTTGAACCGATTAAAACAGGACTTAAACTACGCTGCAGTTTCTTTTTCAAGTCTCAGCATCTGAAGTCAGTGATAATACTGAGAGTAATCGCTTTCCTTTAATGTCTTTTCCGAATCCCATCTCACTTTTACTGCGCTATGCACTTTTGGAAATGTTACTTTCTTCTTTCGTCTGCATTTTATTTGTTGTAACTGGGATACATTCTGAAGACATAAAAAAATTGTACACATGCTACTCTGCTAATTTTATACTCATTCCTCATGATGACTGTAATTGCTTATTTATTGGCAGGTGGTTTTATAACTTTAATCTCCAGTGAACGAAGTGGTACTCACCCTTCACTAAAGCTGCTTTTAATACCACTGAGTTCTTTGCATGTGTTTTATTGGAGCAAGAGTGGTTGTAACCGGTATTGAAGTCCTGATTTGATCACAGCATTTACTGTGAATTACAGAATAATTATGAAAGAAAGGACATGTTTCCCTTTGATCTCCTCAATTGAGAGTCTTGTTAATAACCACCATGAGCATGACAGTATAGTTGTGTCTTGGTCAGGAAGTTGAATATTTAGTGGAATATTAAAACAAAGGATTTCCTTCATGAGAAACTTTGACAAAGTAACGTCGCAAAGTGTCAAATTCGAATGCATTTTTTTCCGGGTCTTTCGGGACTTTCTGAATTAATGGGGTGGCCTTTTTTGCTATAAGAATAAAAAATATGCCCAATCTTTCCCATATGTGACATATGTTGTTTTATATGTTTAATCTGAAAAGGATTTTCGGTCGACCTTAGTATTTGTAATAATAAAGGGTTTATCTAATCCCTATGCTTCAGCGTTCATGTTCCAAGTATATGCATGTCCATCACCCCCTGCTCTTAGTCACTCTAGATGAAACTCACGTGAGGGAAACAATAGTAATCGTGTAGGAAGTTAGGACGAAGTTCAATGACCTTTTTCTAGCCTGAATTACCTACTTCAAGAAAACCTTTTTATTAGTAACTACCGAAGTCCGTGGAAGACAAAGGAAATCGCATCGGCGCGCTCCACCCAAGTTAAAAAAATGAATTCAAAGCCGCCTCGAAGTCACGCGCACGCCTATCGAATCCGCGAACGACGCCCCTTTCTTTGAAGTGTGGATTCAATTTTAGTTTTGTAGAAAAGTGCTTGACTTGTAAACTTTGATCGCCCTTCTGAGTATAATTATTATACTTAAACTTGAGGTGATTTTCACTCGATTTTATGGTTTTACATGATGAATTTTACAAATTTAATCGATCTTCTTGCTGAGATATGCGCCGCGCAATGTACTCATGAAACTACTTGTGCAATTTGGATTTTCTGTAACCCTAGGCTAAAAATTGTCGGGCATTTATTGCTGCTTATTGCAATATATCTGCAAGAATACTCATGAATAAATACAATTGTGTGTTCTCTGTTCATTTATACCTTCGGGTAGCTTTGTCCCTTCTTGAATGCAAGAACTCATTGATAAGGTAAAAATCCTTAGGTTTCATTTATAGCAGTACTTATTAGGGAACCAACGCTTGAGTAATTTTGAATGCAATGGAAAGATTGATACTTATGTAGTGTAGCGAATGTGATTATCGTTCCATTTAAATTTAGGTTAACGCTCAAAGATAATGAATTTCATAGTTTATGAAGTCTTCTCTCCCAACTGCATATGAAATGTTCTTCGTACGGTACTCAATTATGAACGGAGTATGCAATAAAAAATTATCCATCGCTGGAATCCGAAATCAAGACCTGGAAATGGAAAACCCGGCAGTAGCCACCCCAAATACCCGTTACCATCATGGATGAAACATTTGAAAGTACCATCCAAGTATTATAATTACGTGGTCTCAGTGGTTATGAGATATTAGAGGTGGCAAACAGAGGAACTCAATTACAAAATCTACTTGGAAGATTTTACGCCAACCTCCTCCCACGGAGCAACATTGATCACCACCATCAAGCCGCGACTGTATAAAGAAAAAGAGAGGAAACTATAGGGCTTAAAAAATATAACAATCGGAAAGTTAGCGAGTTAGAAAGTGGAGTGAAAACATTTGTGTTACATTCTAAGGGTAGCGATATCCAAGAATCAAACCAAATGTAATATATGTGAGTGTTTTGGTGCGAATAAAGAAAGAAAAGAAACTCCAATTGTCATAAAGCGAAAATCGAGGAGGTAGATGGAAGAGCAGAAAAGGACATTGTCATATGAGGCATGTAAAGTATATATTTGGAGCAGATGAATTTTTGAACGCGAGACTATAATGGCTGCTTCCTGATTCAATGGAAAGAAAGCATGGATGGGAGGGTTCTGCGATGTGGGAAAATGCATGCCCGATTACCTGGAGTGGAGAGAGGGATATACGAGTAAAAAGAGCTACTGTGAGAGTATTAGTAATTTGCCAGGAGGAGAAAACTAAGGGTTGCAGCTAACAATCCTTCTGTTTGAAAAACTCACCGATAGGAAAATTTCATTGCGTGGATAATATTTCTTGGCCTAGACATTAGTGGGAGGAGAGCTCATATAGTGAGAGGAGCGGAAGGTTATTTCCTGAGGTCAATGCGCCACGCGCTGGGTGATTTGAGAAAGATAGGAATATTGAATGTAGGAAGCTTAGACTAAAACCTGTTTGTGAAAACAACCCACGCTCAAGGGAAGGCTTTGTATGGTTGAACGGTTTGGTTTACTGGATTGATTCTAGGTGTTTTGGTAGGAAGGGGCAGCTGGTATCACTGATACAATCGAATATAATCAGTTTTGCCACACCAAAGCCTCCTTGCCGCGATCGTTTTACTCACCGCAGTGACCGAAGAACCGAAATAAGGTTTATGTCCACGGCTGAACACCCTATCCGATGAACCGCGAATAGCGGTTAGCGTCACCTGAAACGCCTCCCACTAAGTGCTCAAACAGGTACCGGAATCATTGGTGGCTCCATCTCGAGTAGAGGAAGAAAGGAAACTCCCTCTCCCTCGTAGGTTCCGTCGTCAAACGAAAAACCAGTCTTCGAACGATTTTTCGTAACTGGACACCTCATTTCTTTTTATTATTGGAAAAGGTTGTAGCAATGACTTTTCGGCAAGATTATTCCCTTATCTCTTTCAGGCTTTTTAATGCTGATACGCTTTTTAAAATGTTACGTACATTGCCATTCGAGATGCCAAAAATGTACGAGCGTAATGATTAAAAAAATAAAAATAATAATATATGGAACTCAGATACGCACACATTCATACTTTATGCGAATGTTCCCTAAAACCTTATCCTAGTGACACCTGTCCAAAAAACCAGAAGCGACCTAAGCACAAGGGGAATGAATTCCAGGTCCATGGAGAGGCTCGCACATTAATAGCAATGGTACTCGAGGTATTGATAATTTATTCAGGAGGATGTGTATTTTTATGAGTTGCAAAATAGTATGGTTGAAAGTGGTAAGTTCGAATTCACATGCATGACAATTGTTAGGCTTTAGAAGGTTGCCAGAGAAAACAATTAGATGTCCGCGCTGTCTCAGTACAGCCGCGACCGTCGTCACGTACCATTTGTTCGAGGGAGGGGGGGGAGTTGTCGGGGCGTTTGCTCTCACCTTGTTGCCATCATTCTCCGAGTCCTTGCCCCACCACCCTCTCCACCCTCAACTTCCCCACCACTTCTGCCCCCTCCCTCCCCCCGCCCCCTGACCACTACGCTTCGCGCACCCAAGCTCACGCCCGTGTCAGCTACGGCCACACTTTCCCAGCGAACGCCGAACACAAAACCGCAGTTTCACGCCTTCTTGACACATACTAGGATTTCATTTTTTTGCGGTACTTCATCTCGTTCGCTCGCTTCATAAAATCAACCGCTTCTCCATACCTCAGACCCTTCATTCCCTCCTTCATTCCTCCCATGCCCCCAAACACCTCGCTCGCTGAACAAATGACGTTTAATTCCCACGACTCCTAGACGATTTAGGTTGGGATTCTCTTACACAGCAGCGTTTCCAATATAGATTAAACTTATTAAAAACATTTAAAGATGGGCCCTTTTCCGATGGCATCAAGGATATAGTATAATACGAACCCCAACGTATTACGGTCGAAGGGATCACGAATATAAGACTAGAGAGATAGACTGCAAGACTGACAGGTTTAAAATGTCATTTTTTCCAAGAACGATAAGGGACCAGAATGTTTGTAGCCGAAATTCCCCAGGACATAGTTCATTACAATAAGTATTAACGTACAGGTTAGGGACTGCGCGAAGATATGTGTGTATGTATGTATGTGTATATATATATGTATATTTTTATATATGTATATATATATATATATATATATATATATATATGTGAGCGTGCATATATATATGTGAATATGTATATATGTATCTATTTTTTCTTACAGGTTCCCCCCACATTTCCTCACCTAACCCCAACCCCCTCAACCCTTACCCTTCCCTTATGGTGCTACACCCGCTGCCAAACACCTTGTTGGTGGCTCGCAGGGTATTTATGTAGATGTAGATGTAGACTCCCAATTCGCCCCGGTTCCTCAGATGAAGTACGTAATTCCTCCCCGTGTCTCTCTTCATCCCTGCTGGTTTCATCCTCTACCTTTACGCTCGCTTCAGGCTTTGCGTTTCAAATGAATGACTTGTTTCCCTAAGGCTGTTTTGGGAAGAGTAGAAATTATTGAGATGAGTGCCATGAAAGTATTTTGGTTGATGCTGTGACTCCTCAAAATTGGAACTGACTGCGTTATGAGAATGAAATAATATGATGATCATTTTCACGCAGAATTAAAGCTTCATCCACTCCGCTTTTATGGCAACACTCACACGGGTTTTACTTCGTTCATATTTGCCTCCGATGTTGGTTTAATGGCGTCTAAACCACCCAGTCTATATAAAGAATAAAAAATGGAGTCTTTCATACTTCATAAGTGGCTCTAATACGATGAGCGTTTCGGTTTATTGCGCCGTCGTCAGGTGGGTGTTGCATCATATAATGGCTTAGTAAAAAGCGTAAACTTCGTATGAAAGCTTATTAGGATAAAAAGTGAAAAATAATTACTCTTCCTAAATGAATTCCTTCACTTTCTTGGGAATTGTATTGCAAGGGTCAAGGAGCTTTGTTATTTCACGTTAAATATGCTCCAAGTGTATGGGATCCTCATGAAGTAGGCTTAAGTTTATCACAAGATCGAGTGCTACAAAGACCAGCTAGATTTGTAAATATTTACGAGTTATGAACATGATATGCAATGTCACGACCCTATTGGAAGAATTAGGATAATAGTCATTAGTTGACCGTAGGCTTTCGACCGTCGATATTTTTAAGTTACCTGCTTCTCATAATTCATCGTTGGCTTACCTCATAATTATTCCATTCTACGTTTACTTTAAATATCTTTTTCGGTCACCTATTTTGGCTCAGAATTAGTCAAATCAGTTTCCCCTTTCATCTCATAAATAGCCTCCATCGGTAAATTACAAAGTTTTAGCTGTAACATGGTGGAAATCCTTCATAATGAATTAAGGCACTTTGGCTATCCACGTAGATTAGAATTCATTCTATGTGGAAAAGCAAATTGCCTCCTTTTGTCCTCCAAAGGTTTCATTCTTCATTCCCTCCCGAGATACTTTTTCGACTAGTGATCTGTTCATTATATTTTCATCATTCTTCTGGGAATCCATAATTTTCATTACTTACTGTACTTTTCTTCTATAGAAAGCCTTCTTTGTAATTTATTTCCTGATTACTACGGCTTCTTGCCTCTCGACGCTAATTATTTTACTACCTAGGCAGCAAAATGGTTCTTCTAGTTTCAGTGTGTTTCTCTTAAACCTTATTTGAAGATCAAAACATCTACTTGCCGGTAGACCATCACATTGGTATTATTCTTGTTTATCTAGAATTGTCCGTCATTTCACTACTAGCATATTTTGAAGGTACTCTTCCACTGCATGTACAGCTGTTTCGTTCACAAAACTCAGTATACTTATTCATTCGTACAAAGGTCTGCGTCTTCGACCTGAAGACACAGGCAGGATGGCCAGTGAAACTGTAGTCACCAAAAGGCGACCAACGAGGATAAGGAACCAATAAATGCAGAGAATTCTCTAAACTGAGAGCCTCGCCTCAGGCTACTCTTCTTCTTTAGACATATTCATTTTTTAACACTTAATGAGTACTTTATTGCTTCAAATATAACTTTTTAGGAATTCCTATCATTTATCAAGAGTATAGAGCAATAACTAAACGACAAAATCGATGCATCCTGATGATTTAATAACAGATGGCGTGTCAAGTTTTATACATCAGATTACAATCTATCGTGTATTTGAAATTACATCGGAGTCTCGCAATAAACCCAGGAAATATATTGGTCACAATGGGATTTTATTGACAAACAAAGCTGATTCTTTTTTATCCAGTTTCCAACTCCTTATTTAACTTATACCGTCTGGAAAAACATTACTGGATACCATTATATCCATGTTTTTTTAAGGAAAATACTTCTTATACTCTATACTTTTTCATTGATTTCATGTGTAATTAATGTTTTCATTTAAATTTTAAGGTACAACTTTTTTTATCATGAAAATGACGAAACTTTGAAATAAATCGTATTCAACAAGAAATTGTTTAAAATTATAAAGTGTTTACTTTAACAAACCTCGTTTAAATAACTCTTTGTATTCATTCGTTATTTTACATGATGCCACTTGTGTTTTTCTACCCATACTCTTACCTTTTAATGTTGGGACATATTCCTAATGATTTTCTCATTAAATCCATAGTTACGAGAAAAAAATTAATTTCGTCCGGAGTTATATCCCACATGACCAACTTTGAAAGTGAAAGAGATAAGTATTCATGATTTGCACTATTACCTTACATTTGACACATTTAATTCCATTTAATCTCCACGCTTAATCTATTTAAGGGATTGATTGCACTACTATCTTTGATATACATAATCAAAGGTCAACTGATATACCAAATACAAAAATCTATGTTATTACTAATGGGCTCGATTTCAATATTCCTTCAATTGACTAAAATAATTATTGCGATGTTACCACAGTCAGAAACCGCGAACCTTGTGTGTTGACACATGTTAGGTCTCTAAGTAATAATACTAACTTGGTAATAGTGAACTAAATAAAGAAGGCAATCAGAAAGTCACTTTCAGTATGCTGGATTATAAAACAAAAGGAAGGTATTGATTATAATCAATACCTTCCTTTAGTCTTGATGCTAGTAGTTCGGATGCTTCCTTCGATTAGTTCAGTTCTCTAACAAGATCGCTTAGTTCATCTTGATTAAATAGTTGAGGAATTGTTGATACCCCCTCGTAGTCACTGCCACTATCGTCAATAGAATGAGAAATGTTTTCAAATAACTCAAATTCTTCCTTAGATATATCTGGTAACGTCTGAAATATTGGGATCGGTATTTCTTCTGAATGGGGTACCGGGCGTCTAGCTGAAGGCAAATCTGGATATGTCCACTTGTGGCGATTTTTTCGATTAATTCCCGAAACATTTGCTATGCAAAAATAACAGTCGTCAATATGGTTCACAGGTTCTCTCCACACCATTGGCACACCAAATTTTAGACTTTTCCTTTGTTCTGTTGTCCATTGCCGCAGATGTTCAGTACATGTTTTACATACAAAATGCGGTGCCCATGTTTTATCTTGGTCACCAAGCTTAACACCAAAATATCCCAAGTATGCACGTTTCACAAAGTTTGTAATATTTTTCCTATTTTCTTTTACCATATATTCCTATGCACACTTATAGATTTATTTAAATTTGAAAATTATTTTCCGGAATATATCAAATATTAAAACAACTAATCGTAAGATGTGCCATATCTAAAAAAGTAGAGCTGTTAAATAAAAACGGATTTCATATTTATATTCAGCTCTACAAATATAGTTAAAATCAACACAAAGATTCCCGGCACCAAAAAAAATTTCTTTTTGTAGGCCTGTGTTATTCATAAAGTTTTCTTAGGAGCTTTAGTAATACTTAAAAAGAATTAATGAAATAATAATTTTGATAATGTGAAGCACTATCTCTAACAATTCCTGAATGTCATTTCCGGAAATAATTGACTTTGTATTGGCATGTATAACCCGAGAAAAAAAAGAACCCGGAAATGAAAACCATCGTTACAAAACCAAGAAACGATTTTCCCTATTCAAAAAGCACATGTAGTTCTTCGAAGGTATCATTACAGATAAATACAGCAAAAGTGCTTGATCCATAATTGAAGCAGTACCTTACTTTTCCGGATAAGTTTTTGACGGACTATGACACTGCATTTCGCTGTATTCTTTAAATCCTAATTTACATGTTACGAAATATCATTAAATCCCATACTTTAGGCTAAAATAACTCATCTTTTAGCTCTTGGCACTTTCTACCTGCCTCAGTTCCACCCAAAATGCCTATTCCTTTTCTACATCTTAATATTTTTTCCAATATTCTGCCCTCTATTACCGCTTCTACTATGCTATTTCCTCTCAGTATTTCCTGAATCCGATTATCTTGCCTCAGAATTTCTCCCAGCAGCCATCTTCCTTCCTCTACCATACCCAGTACTTCATCTTTTGTTCTCCTTTCTGTCCATTGTATTTTTTTCATTCATCTCTACAACATCTCAAAAACCTTCAAACTACGCTTACCTTCTTGCCTCAACGAACCAATTCTTCTTTTCTAACGAAATTCCTCTTTATGTTCTCTACTTTTCTGCTAACCCACCTACAAAACACTTCCTAAATAGGTGAAATACCTTAGTTCTTCTCTCCTTCGCTGCATTAGAGGAAAATATTGCACGAATGCATAGAAATTTTCCGGAAATGCTTTCATCTTACGTTGGGTAAATGCAGGGTAAATATCTTATTGAATAATATCATGTGTGCCATACGGAGATATAGTAACAATAACGTCCTCTAAGGTCCCCTGGATTGAAAGAAACCTATTGTAATCACTACATTTCGGATTTGAAATAAAGAAGCTTCTGGATTTTAACGAATGACCAACTGTCGTGGATTTTATCACAGTCTACACTTTGCGCATATTTAACATCCAAAATGGCTTTATAAGAAACGATTTATTCGAAACAAAGGTGGGGATTTACATGCATAATATTGTAAAATCAGGGGAAAGGAGAAAGCAGACAGGGGTTTTAGTTATTTTTAGGAAATCCTTCGATAAATTTTCTCATATCAAATTGAAGTTTAAAAAGATAGGGTTTAGAATGCATTAAAAAGATAATGAAACTACTTCACGGAACTCTCTCCAACCGCAAACCAAGGGTAGTAATGTAAGATTCCTGTTCCCAATGCTCACGATAAATTCCCCTAATGGACTCGTAATAGGTCCTTTACTGTTTTCTATGTACGCATATTATATCGATTTAAACCACGAGCAACACAAGTCTTTTCACCGGCGGTATTGGAATTCACACAGAAAAAACGAGCAATGTAGCTTACTAATTACTTTAACGTGATTAATTCAGCAGTCAAAATAGCGGCCTTTAATTGTATACTTAAAAAATGCATGGCAACGCGCTTAAAAAAAAGAGCTTTCGACAAGATTTACACTTCCGCACTCGGACGTATTCAGTTAAGCGTTACTGTGCGGGTTAGATACATGTCTAGTACGTTGCGCTCCCATCACATCTGGCATAGAATGAAGCAAACTCCGGCCATTATTATTATATGTTGTTTTACCGTCGAATATCATACTTAAACGTATCCGAGTTGGGATTTGAAAGAGATATAATATTTTGCGTTATTTAAACCCTCCACGAAATGGCGATTGGGACTAATTTAATGAAAAAGTTAAGCCGATAATTTAACCGCACAGAAAAGCGGGCGTTTCGACTCATGGATGGGATCCAAATGAAGACACGAATCATATTAACCAATGCCAACCGATACCAGAAAGAGGTTAATCTACGATATCAATTGTACAATTTAGCCTAAGGCATCGAAAACATAGATATTATCGCTCTTGACCTTTATTGTCTAAATTGAAGGAGCCATTAATGATTAATTACTGCAGCTTCTTGCCTCTTAACGCTAGTTATTTTACTAGATGCGTGGCAAAACTGGTCCTCTTGTTGCACTGTGTTTCTCTCAAACCTTATTTGAAGACCAACATCTCTACTTCCATGGAGACCATTACACTGGTATTATTTTTGTTCATCTAGACTTGTCTGTCATTTCTCTATTAGCATCTTGTGCAAGTCCTCCTCCCATGCATGTACGGCTGTTTCGTTCGCAACACTCAGTAATCTTATCCATTCGTACTAAGGTTTCCGCGGCGTTGAATTGCTTGGCTCTGCATTTCCGGGTTCTCCATCCGCGTTGGTCATCTTTTGGTGACGACAGTTTCGCTTCAGGTCGAAGACGCATACCTTATGTCAATCCCTTCAATAGCTTACGCGTGGAAATTAAATGGAATTAAATGTTTCAAATGTAAGGTAATAGTGGACATCATGAATACTTATGTCTTTAACTTTCAAAGTTGGTCATGTGGGAAATAACTCCGAACGAAATTATTGTTTTCTCGTAACGCTGGATTTAATGAGAAAATCATTAGGAATATGTCCCAACATTAAAAGGTGAGAGTATGGGTAGAAAAACACAAGTGGCATCATGTAAAATAACGAATAAATACAAAGAGTTATTTAAACGAGGTTTGTTAAAGTAAACACTTTATAATTTTCAACAATTTCTTGTTGAATACGATTTATTTCAAAGTTTCGTCATTTTCATGATAAAAAAAGTTGTACCTTAAAATTTAAATGAGAACATTAATTACACATGAAATCAATGAAAAAGTACAGAGTATAAGAAGTATTTTCCTTAAAAAAAACATGGATATAATGGTATTCCACGATGTTTTTCCAGGCGGTATAAGTTAAGTAAGGAGTTGGAAACTGGATAAAAAAGAATCAGCTTTGTTTGTCAATAAACTCCCAGTGTGACCAATATATTTCCTGGGTTTATTGCGAGACTCCGATGTAATTTCAAATACACGATAGATTGTAATCTGATGTATAAAACTTGACACGCCATCTGTTATTAAATCATCAGGATGCATCGATTTTGTCGTTTAGTTATTGCTCTATACTCTTGATAAATGACAGGAATTCCTGAAAAGTTATATTTGAAGCAATAAAGTACTCATTAAGTGTTAAAAAATGAATATGTCTGAAGAAGATGGGTAGCCTGAGGCGAGGCTCTCAGTTTGGAGAACCATTCGTACTAAGGTTTCCGCGGCGTTGAATTGCTTTTCTCTGCATTTATTGGTTCCTTATCCTCGTTGGTCGCCTTTTGGTGACTACAGTTTCACTGGCCATCCTGCCTGTGTCTTCAGGTCGAAGACGCAGACCTTTGTACGAATGAATAAGTATACTGAGTTTTGTGAACGAAACAGCTGTACATGCAGTGGAAGAGTACCTTCAAAATATGCTAATAGTGAAATGACGGACAATTCTAGATAAACAAGAATAATACCAATGTGATGGTCTACCGGCAAGTAGATGTTTTGATCTTCAAATAAGGTTTAAGAGAAACACACTGAAACTAGAAGAACCATTTTGCTGCCTAGGTAGTAAAATAATTAGCGTTGAGAGGCAAGAAGCCGTAGTAATCAGGAAATAAATTACAAAGAAGGCTTTCTATAGAAGAAAAGTACAGTAAGTAATGAAAATTATGGATTCCCAGAAGAATGATGAAAATATAATGAACAGATCACTAGTCGAAAAAGTATCTCGGGAGGGAATGAAGAATGAAACCTTTGGAGGACAAAAGGAGGCAATTTGCTTTTCCACATAGAATGAATTCTAATCTACGTGGATAGCCAAAGTGCCTTCATTCATTATGAAGGATTTCCACCATGTTACAGCTAAAACTTTGTAATTTACCGATGGAGGCTATTTATGAGATGAAAGGGGAAACTGATTTGACTAATTCTGAGCCAAAATAGGTGACCGAAAAAGATATTTAAAGTGAACGTAGAATGGAATAATTATGAGGTAAGCCAACGATGAATTATGAGAAGCAGGTAACTTAAAAATATCGATTTAAACAACTAACGCAGATTTGGCAGGTAGTTGAATTAAGTAGCTTGGAATGTTGACAAAACCTTTGTCCGATTTCTAGGAAGGCACAAACCCCAACCAAAAACCAACAAGAAGAATATTACTCTGGGATCAATATTCGGTCAGTATTGTTGACCATCGAAAAAAGGGAATATTGCGTGAGGAGGCTTGGATCAGGGTTAGAACATTGCCCTTGCATGACTATCCTGATTTAGCTGTCACACCTTCGTAGAATTCGTGAAGTCAACAAACTGAAACTATTTCTTGAAATCTCGGATTGACAGGACGTGGTTATGATCATGAATTTACTGATCCAAGTCCCAAGCTGCATTATCAGTTCAGACATAATTGTCAAATTTAGAAAAATGAACTCTTGAAACAATGGGTACGATTACTTCTCACTTGAACTTTTCGTGATCTAAATGCAAAGATAGGGGAAACTCCCCGTTAAAACTTATCGCTCCCATCAAACTTCTTCGTGGCCATCTTTGCGGCGGCTTGAGTTTGGTGCTGTGCAAAATTGGTAAAATATGAAGTTCATTAACATTTTAAACTTGAGGAATGTTGGCCAACTAAAAGTACACACCTGAAAGCTTTTCTTATATCAGATCCCTTAAAAAGATGTGAATCCTTCCACAAAGAGCTGTATTTTTCATGGCTGTTGGTTTTGTTTTTATGGAACATGATCAGGTAGATAACATATCTCTTTATGAAACTCAATAAATCTCGCTTCCAACTGTTTCAGAGTAATATTTAGAGTAGTCCATCTGTAGAAAATTATTTTAACTATCAAATCTCTTTGGGCCATGTGAGTGAGTGAGTATCATGTAATGATCCCTTGCATGGTAATTTCCATTTAACCCTTATTCAATTCCTACCGTGTGTAACCAATTTAAAAATTAATTTGTACCAAATTTTTAGCTGGTTTGAATAAAGAAATTATATAAAGATTAAGCGATTTCTGAAAAACATATCTACATTCATCAAGGCATACTTTTCAGATACGTAAACTTCTCCAATTCGCAGTAAAAGATTTTCAGTTTATCTCTACCAATCATTAAACGTTTACGTTTGTGTTGTGTTTACGTTTACGTTAAACATAAACGTCATTGTATTTATTTTTGTAGCCAAAATTAATAGAATCCATATTAAGTCAAAAGTGCTGTAATTAAAGGATTTTCAAAGTTAAATTTTAATAAATTATGTCTATTGGTGGTCCACCTTCGTCATCCACACTCCTTGAAATACATTGACCTTTGACATTTCATTCGGTCTCCAATTAAAGAACGCTCCACTGGAAAAATGAAAGGAGACTACAGAAATATCGCCAAAATTTAAGAACTTGATGAAAAGAATGTCGTATCCGGTTTTTCGACGTTCTTAAGATTCGTGGCCACCTCTTAACATCTGTCTGAATTAAAAGAATGAGAAAGCATTAACTAGCAGTGCCATTTTGAACGTACGCCTACCGGACAAGTTAAAGTTTATCTTATATGTTTCCATTCGACATCTGTCAGTGCCGAATTTATACGGTCCGAATGACAGAGTTAGTTGCCTTTTTTATTCTTCCAACTGGTGTATATTTTTGGCACACTTACTTCCCACGAGTTACTCAGAGATCACGTTTTGGACCTACAATTTCAGGTCCATGGCTAACACATTTTATTGCATAACTTTTCTAAGGCTATTTGTTGAATTAGTGAATTATTTAAAATTCTATAAAAACTATTTTTACTAAAAGTATTCTTTCTTGAGGGTATTTCCTCAGTGGCCCACATAAGTTGATGTTTCGGAGCATCACTAAAGTAACTCTAGTTCTATCTGCAATTCCCGTGCGTCGTAGGTTATCCTTCGTAGGGGGTCCTTGAGGACATTTCGTACCATATTTGTTGTACTATTATTATTAGTATTTCCTGGTTTTGTAAGTGTTATTGTTGAACCATAAGTCATTCATACTTTCCTTTAGATTTTTTGGGATAAAATCTGTCACTGATGCCAATTCCGGTAAAATCTCGACATCAGTTTGTTTGTGTAGATGCTTCATTTTTTGAGCTGTAGCTAAGAATTTTAGCATTTTTTCATTATATTTCTTCTATATATTTTGTGTTTGGTATTGCTACTCTGATTTCGCATATTTTTACTTTCTTTTTCCATGAAATTAATATCTGGTTGATTACTAGGAATATATTTTTCAGCTAGAATGTACCTTCCAGTTTACTACTTTTGTTTTTGCATTTTCCAGTACTATTCCTTGATTGTATTTAGACCACGGACTGACTATATTATCTGTCAATTCAGGTTTTTTTTAAAGTTTAAGATATAATCGTTTATATAAGGGCATATTGTTGTGTTTCTGGGAATACTCAATTATTATTAATCAAGTCATTAATTTTATTATTATTGCTTTAAATCTTTCACTCCGTACGGGTTTTGACATTTAAAATAATTAATTTTCAAATTTAAATTAAGACTGAAGGATAAAGTACTCCGGATGAGGAGAACGAAGACGAAGACATTAAAACGTAATTTGTGTATCATTTCATTGTTATCTTATAGCATAGGTGAGAGCAAACAGTTTTAGAGGGAGATTTGTTTTTCTTAACATTGTAATCACGAAGAAACTCGTTTCCCTCTAATGAATTTGAAATTGAAGTTATTTACGTTAAATTTCAAAGTTAAGTTAAATTTCAGGAAAAATCCAAGAGAGATGGAAGGAATATATAGAAACACTGTATGGTAGAGTACTTAGGCCGACAAGGTTAGACATAGAAAAGGAACATGACGTAGAAGAAGATAGCTTAGGTCCAGGCATACTCGACGATGAAATATAGTAGAAAGGGCATTAAAGGAGATGAAAGAAAATAAGGCTGTGGGGGTGGACAATATTCCTGTAGAAATGTTGAAATGGTTAGGGAAAGGTGGGAAGAAGGCCATATATGGACTCATTCGTAGTATCTATGAGGAAGGAATCTGGCCGGAAGATTTTGTGAGATCGGTGTTAGTTCCTATTCCAAAAAAGGCAAAGGCTTCGTCATGTGAGGATTACAGAACAATAAGTTTGATATCCCACGCAGCTAAAGTTATTCTCAGGATCATCAACAAAAGGATAGAGAGTAAGGCAAATGATTACCTAGGGGATGATCAGTTTGGGTTCAGGAAAGGAAGAGGTACGCGTGATGCCATTGCAGTAATGAGATCACTAGTCGAGAGGAATATAGGATACAATCAGGACGTTTTTGCCTGTTTTGTAGATTTCGAAAAAGCGTTTGATAGAGTGATTTGGGAAAAATTAATGCGTGTATTGCAGAAAATAGGAATGGATTGGAGGGACAGGAGACTGATCCGCAACCTGTACATGTCTCAGACTGCTCAGGAGCGAGTGGGGAACGGGGAGTCCGGATGGGCAGTGTTAGGAAGAGGTGTAAGGCAGGGTTGCCCATTGTCACCGGTACTGTTCAACGTATATGTAGAGGAAATGATTAAAGAGGCATGGGAAGAACTGGAGGTAGGAATGAAAGTCGGAGGGGAATTCGTAAAATCGGTTAGGTTTGCTGATGATCAAGCATTAGTTGCTCAGTCAGCCAAGGGGTTGCAAGCATTGTTGAGTGAATTGGAGGTTCAGTGCGATAAATATGGGATGAGAATCAATATTAATAAAACAAAGGTTATGCGATTTTCCAGAAAGAAAAAGGCTAAGCTAAATATTAAAATAGGCGGGGAAAGAATAGAGCAGGTAGAGCAGTTTACATATCTCGGAAGTGTTTTGGACCAATACGGTCAAAGTGGTAGGGACGTAAGGAGAAGAATTGCGCTAGGCAAGGAGGCTTTCTCAAGGAGGAGGGAGTTGATGACGGGGACGTTGAGTAGGGATGTTAAGACAAGACTCGTAAAAACTCTGATATGGAGCGTAGCTATGTACGGCGCGGAAACGTGGTCGCTGAAGCAGGAGGATAGACGTAGATTGGAGGCTTTTGAAATGTGGGTGTGGAGAAGAATGGAGAAGGTGAAATGGACCGAAAGGAAAACAAATGAGGAAGTACTAGAAATGGTGGGGGAGGAGAGGGGTTTGTTGAGAGAAATCCTATGGAGGCATGCAGGCAGGAAAAATGGCTGAAAGGCGTATTGAGCGGTAGTGGAATGTTGAAGAAGGTATTAGAGGGGAGAATGCTGGGCAAACGAGGTAAGGGCAGGAACAGGATAGGGATGTTGGACGGGATGAAGGGAGGAAAGAAGTACACCGAGATGAAGAGGGACCTGATATAGATTAGTTTGCTAGGTGGGGAGTCACAAAATGTTTATTTGATAGTTGTGTCCATCCAAAAACCTACCTTGACCGGTAGATTACCTAATAATAATAACTATATATATATATTATATTATACATACTATATATATATATATATATATTATATACATATATTATATATACATATACGTGTTATTTTTTTCTATTTGATTTTATCATTTTGCAAAATTCAGCTCTCAAGAAAAAATCGTCCTATTCATAATGCAGGAAAAAACTTCTTACTTAGAAAGTTTCATGTATTCTTTGGCCAATTGATGAACACCTTAAGGTCTCCTCATTGGCATACAGTACATCTCGCTCACGTGCCTTCCTAGGATATAATGATGCGGCAATTCGATTTAGTAAGCGGTATAAATGCGAGTTGCAAACTCACCCGGAAGTCGTAGTCGGCAATTTGCACCCTGGGCAGGGCACTTAATCTATGTATAGGTCGGCACCCCGCAGATAGCCGGCACCTTTGTGTTCTCATTTTATCCGGACGTGAAAGTTATAGGTAGAAAGGACCATCGGGTATAAGCAAGCCATCCGTGCTTCAGTTTACTCTGCGATTCCTCAATCTATTCGTTTGAAACCTCCCTTCATTGTGCAGCTCAAACTCTTTGCCGTACCGGGCGTGACAACTCCGTTTTAAGAACATGGGCAGGAGGAAGGCGACGCAGGTGGACGGCCGCGGCTGGAAAAGGGCCAGGTTTTTTGCGTTAATAAATTTAAAAAAAACAGCAAAATGAGCGAACGTCCCAACTTGCGTCCGACGTGAGAAGAAAAAATGATTAAATCAATGAAACCCGTATCGATGAGGGCTACTTTCACCGTGGGGGAGAAATGGCGGGAGAAGAAATGTATGGAAGAAGAGCGTTCGCAAAAACTTAACCGTCGAAACCCTTTCACTTCGCTGACTGGGAGCACCCGCCTCAGCCCGATCAATTAAGACGAAGGGAAGTGCCGTTCGAAGTCCCTCTTCCTTACCTAGCCGTAAACCGTGTTAGTCTCCGCACGAATTACCATTAATGTCGAAAATATTCACGACCGCGTTCCATTGCTAGTCTACTCTCCCCGAACTGTGCGTAATCTGAAGATTAGTTACATTATCTCCGGCTATGCTGGAGAGCGTTTCCTTCAAAATTTTTTTTGTTGAGCTGTACGTAATTAGCTCGGCTAAAACACAGCATTCAATCACCGTCGCATACACCGAAATATACGCTTGCTCGACAGGATACGATTATTCACACAGGCTAAGTTAATCTGACTGAGACAAAGGAAAACTGTAGCATTTCAGTTCGTTGGTATATTTTTCAAAAGGTGACTTTTTCAAGCTTAACGTGATTGATGACGGAACTCCAAGCGTAATTGAATGCTTTAAATGCGTCAACTACAGGATTATCTAGTGAGAGTAATTTTTTTAGACCAACTTAGCATCATGGGAACCGGTTATTGTCGAAATGAGATGGTGTTATTATGTGCGAATTAATTTTTTTGTGAAACAAAGCCTATACTTTCTTATAAGATGCCGAAATCGTGTTCTCCTTTGGATGGTTTATAACTCTTCAAAACTGCTCCATAAAATTGAGTCGAGTACCTACACCGATGGATAAAACCGAGGAGTGGTGGCAGCTTTCAAAAGCATTTCTTTCTCTCCACTAAGAACTTTACGTGAGGGTAAATGCAATTTCGAAACTTTTTAGAGCATTTTCGGAAAGGGGGTGAGAATCGCTCATGATTTATCATAATTTGTAGTATCTCTCAAATCAATCCTCTTTCCTTTCAACTTGCTCGTATTTTATTGTGACTTGCACTGACACCTTCATCTCTTGACTTCTTAATTTTCTTTAGAAAATTCGTGTACGTTTATAAATGAGAATTGTTCTAAAACTAAAAAAAAATTAGAATGCCTGGAGTCTATTGGATAATTTTGTTCTTTTTGTCCTAGAATGATTCGAATAGCGAAGGCACAGTAAAATGAAACTGGGCCCGCCGGTCTGTAGCCAAGCGCTATGACCACTAGAAGAGCACGCCCGTTGAATTAAATGAATGTTTATTTTAATATTATCACTCTTCTCCACTGTTAAATATTGATTTAACTGATTGGATAAAATCATCGTTATTTCACATTTATGTAAGTTACTAAACTTATATTGTCAATATTCGCAAGAATATAATGTAACACCGTGTTAGTTTAAGTTATATTAAAAACGCAAATCCATTATCCAAAGAACGAATATGAATGAAAACGTATGACTCAAATAAATCCCTAATACAGAATTATTGATTGGCAAGTCTTGGTCGTAAGTTGATCGAACAATTAAAATGCTTGCGTTGAAATTAAAATGCTCTCTCACAAAATGAGAAGTAGGAGTTAAAAAAAAAACAAGAATTAAAACGCGCACCGAGTTATTTGGAATTTAAGCACACTATTAAAAGGATTAATTTTGTTCACCTTTTGTATATGTATGGTATGGTTTAATTTTTTATTAACTTTAGACCTTAGCCCGCTGAATTTTGGAGACCATGTTCTGGATATTTGAGAAAATCGCGTTTCTTACGTTTCCCATACATAATCTCTATGCTAGAAGTAATATTCCAGCTAATTACGTATTCTTCTGGTGATCTTTTTTCTAATTAGCATTAAAAGAGGAATTGCATTAGATAAAGCTTTTTACCTGGATAAGGGATTTGATCATATCGGCTGCATATAAAAATGTAAAGACAATATTAATGAATGTGGTACATAATTTAGTGTGACTCCGAGACTTGATCGTTGTGGTATGATAATAACAGTTAATGTCAAGCTTAAGAGATAAGAGTGTTGGGAGAAATTTGACGGCCGAGCGGCTTATGCACGGCATATAAACTGATAGTGGAAGAATGAGGAAGTAAGTGTGTGAATTAAAAAATGTTAGATTGGAATTTGTGTTTTAATTGGTCGTGTAGGACGTGACCTAGAAGTGTGGCTGTACTTAGTCCATGGACCTATCACGGACTCTCTCTAACCACTGTTGTTAATGGCAATTAAGTAGATGATCATCAATTATCAATAACTACGGTTACCAATTTTGCAAATTGATTTTTTTATGCGACCCATTTAATTCTAACCCACCCTCATTCTTTCCGATTACTGCCCATCACATATGTTAGCACCAGGAGAACATTTTGAGAACCATTTTTATTTGGGGATCATCGGAACTCGGAAATCGGGGATGCGGGGAACTGTGAGGAATGCTCGAATATATCGTTGATGGCAGACTAAAAATCTTCAATGGCTTGAAAGTCAGGAGGCTCAGAAATTCAGGTTTCTTTCTTTAATCATCTTAACTTTACAAACTCAAGGTTCCACTAAAAATTTTAATTACGGTGATAATTTTAAGAGGTTTGGTGGGCATTGCTCTTATTTCGAGCAATTCTCTTATTTGGTAGTCTACAGTTTTAACTAGGACTTGGATGGACAGAGATTTTACATTGCTGCATGTCTTAGCCTCACCTAACAACACAAATTCAAACAGCCAACACTATAATACATTGTTCTTTAATTCCCCATGCATTCTAACTCCCTTCACTCCCTAAAGTATCCCTTTCCTTTTCCTTTCCTCTCCCCGATCTTCATCATTCCATTACCCATCAAAATCCTCTTCATCCATCTTTCCTGCCTCCGTAGTATTTCTTCCAACAATCTTCTCCACTCCCCTACGATACCCACCACCTCCTTACCTGTTTTCTGTTCTGCCCATTTCACCTTCTTCATCCTTCTCCACACGCACATTTCAAAAGCCTTCATTCTTTCTACTCCTATCATCTTCCTTACGCGATAATGTTTCCGCACTGTCCAAAACAACGCTCTTTTTAAAAGTTTTCACGAATCATTTCATAACCTCATTATTCCATGTCTCTGTCATCAATTCATTCCCCCTTGTGAAATCTGCTTTTCTAAACGCATTTCTTCTTTTACGTAATAGCCTTGCTAATGTAACCATCTTGGTCCAATACGGTCAAGATGGGTAACCCGCTCCAACTCCTTAAGTTTATGAGCTCATACTTTAGTATTTTACTTAGATTTTCTTTTTCTAAAATCTCATAACCTTTGTATCGCTTACATTAATTCTTATTCCATCCATATCACTGATTTTTTAATGCGCTCAGTTGTAACTGAAATCCAAGACTGACTGGCTAACTAAAGCTTCATCATCCGCCAAATTAACTGATTTTATGAATTCCCCAACAACTGTCATCCCTATCTTCAGCTTCCCTAATGAGATTGGGGAAAGAATGAGAAATGAGTTTGAACTTTCCATAACTATCCGTAAAATATATTCAACATTTTCAAGAGAAAACCTTTATTGAATTATGTCTTTATATTTCGGAGGTAAAATGCAAATTTCGTAGGAATTTATGTATACGGAGTTATACCGTGAGAATAGAAATGTGAACAGCGAATGGTGAACTACGGCTTCTCGTCTTCCGTTCCCTCCGAGGCTATGGTTAAAAACGTTTCTCCCGTTAAAGAATTTTAGTCGGGCAAAACATCCTCCCCGATTAGTCGAAAAACAAAAGGAAATATTCCACGCTCTCCTCGGAAGGAGGCTTGGCAGCCACTACGACGTTTGGGTGGGAGAGATCGGATCGTGGACCAGCAACTGAGGCAGAGGAAGGCTCCCCGGACTGATTTCCATATCCACCCCCCTTCCTCCCCCGCCGCGCGTTTCTCGGCGACAGTTGGGGTCGGAAGATTCGGGAACAACTGGGTTGGGAGGGGGGATAAGGTTGGAACCAGAGGAACGGGCACATTCGGACAGGTTTAGAGGGATTGTTCCGCATTAAATTCCCTTCCCAATTTTCTCTGCCAACTTCCAAACCTCCTTTTATTGCATAAACATTTTTTTCCAAATATTTTGCTTCATAGTTGACCGTAGGTTTAGAGGAAAATATTTTTCATTTCTATTCATACAGCATCGTCCAACTGTATGCATAAAGAGGGAAATCTCTTTAGTCTTACCCTCTAAATCTAAATCAATCGTCGCACCGATCTGAAAAAACTTTGCGTAGTGGCACCCTGAGGAAAACAATGACCACATAACGTTTGGGTGTCAGTGGCATGTGCCCAAATTTAGTGGTTTTGGCACGTGTGAGACTTTCTTTCAATCTGCGAAATATCAAAAATATTATGTAACGACCGGTCGTTATATAACATTCTTTAGCCTGTTAAAGCGTGAGGTAAGACGTTAAGGTTACTTGGGCATACCGGATACTACGTTTCATATCCTAGCATACTCCGATTCCGATAGCGGCCAGTAGTATCACAAGTATACTCGATTAGCGTCCCCTCAGAAACAGGAGTATGCAGCCAGCTTATCTTTTGTCATATCCCTGTAATTATCTGTATTTTGATGGTGTGTAATGTGTGTATATCTAGCAATTGCTAGATCAGAATCAAGATTCATGTAACCTAAAAAATGGAAGCAATAAATCATACCAGGGAAAACCGGGGTGTATTTCGAGTAATGTAATTTGGAAACATACTTATGATAATTCAAGCACGGGCCAGCAAGATCTTACTCTTTTATTTTATATTTATCTCATTTAGTTTTGAAGCCCTCACATTTTTAAATCCGCAAACTCCACAGACTTAATTCAGTAATGATGTCTTTCTCTTTTAAACGTGAGGTGTACTTTTTGGAAATTTAATGGGATTGAAATATTGCTTATTCTATCACTATTGGACCACAAAAGACCTCTTCCACTTATTGGGACAAGACGGACAAGATGAGGATCTTATACTATTTTCACTTATTTGCGGTTTTCAAATACTAAATTCGCCGTTGGTCACCTTTAAAAGCCCAGAAAATAATAGGACTTCATTCTTCAGATGTGACTGACATTTGGGAACTCCTGGTAACTGAGGATTATTGGGAATCAGGCTGGACGGTAAAAAGGGTTGATACCCCGTTTACTTCCTACACAGGCCAGAAGAAACCACTGTTTTTAATATTGAGTGCTTTCAAAATCTGAGTTGCCATTTAATGCACGTAATAATATTCGAGTGAGACTGTCTAAAATTACAGAAGTATATAAAACCAATCCTTGTGCTATTAAACGTGTTGATTATAATTATTGCATGCCGACTGAAAGGTTTTCTGGATTATAGGTTACTGGAAATGAAAACTGGCAATCATATTTACGACTGAAAAATTACGGGAAGAGAGGGATATTGCATATCCAATGTTATCACTCTGAAGAATGATAAATTACATGATGAAATATATTACATTACCTAGTTTGATTTTTACTATATAAACATACGTGCGTAAATAGATACCCTTTACGTTGTTCCCTTTGCCTTTTAGTAAGCTATCATCGGCGTCCTAATCTCTTAGTCTCTGTAAACCCTTAGCCTCATAACTTTACCATGTTATACGGTTAGCACGTTGGATTTTTCTTTCCCTCACGTTTTTCTCTCCTTATCAGTTCCTCTTCTAAATTTATAATTAAACCCCTGCGTTCTTCTGCCAATGCACGGGGTAAATTCTCTCATTTCCTTCTCCCACTTATTTTCCTAATCGTATATCCTCGGATCAATCCGTTCAAAATTCTTTTCATGTTTACCGTTGTATTGGATAAATTACAAGTTATGACGTCGATATAGATACTCTTGATAAAAAGTAATCACGTTTATAAAGTGTTATTCACGGGAATGGGCTGTTCTGGGAACATCTTTCACCAGAATTAATTCCTCTCTTCTAGTTGAATTACCCTGTCAGTTGTTCATTTACTTCATTTATTCGCGGGCTAATTCATATTTTGTTCATTTTATCTTACCTGCGCTTGCATTCTTCTCCTCATTCCCGCGTTTGAAAATACCTTCATCATCTTCAAATCTTGCTTTTGAGCAAACAGAATCTTAAAAAATAAACGTCTCAACTTTCTGTCCCTCTGAAAGCGGTGAAAGGAACCCAGGGCATGATTCCCTTTCCGGGAGAGAGCACCTGAAGCCTGGCTCGCCTTTAGTCGCCTGGGACGTCGAGGGGGTTGACCCCATTATAACATCGCGACCGCAAGTTCCAAGCAAGCTTGAACATCGTCCCCTCTTGTAGCCACGGAGAGTTTTGTCGTTCCGTGGGACATCGTAAATTTTCAAAAGGTTTCCGCTAGATAGTTTAATAGGACCGAAACCATAAAAACAAAATCACTGCTTTAAATTAAAAGGTTTTTTGATAACCTCTATCGCTTTATCTTTCTAAAATATAAAAAAGTATCTTATGTTTGCATGGGTTCTTTTGTTGCTTTTATTTTCAATTAGCAATCAATTTAAACCCGTAAATAGAGACAAAAAAGTATTAAGGCAGGCTTCAACGTGGAGATGGGCGTTTCTCAGTCACGAAGCGTGTTCTTCCGAATAAGAAAAAGGCGGTTTAATGGTAGCAATTGAGAAATGAATATGAAGGCGGATTGAAAACCAGTGTCGGTTAGAGATGAGCAAACAAGTTTAGGTTGAAATGTGTTAAGGAATTGGGTAAGGTTTTCAAGAAGTTTTCTCGGGTTTCCCACCGGGTCAGGTTGATGAAGTGCACCGACGTTTCGAAGGCTGACGCCTGCCATCGTCTTCACCCTGAAGACGATGGCAGGCGTCAGCCTTCGAAACGTCGGTGCACTTCATCAACCTGACCCGGTGGGAAACCCGAGAAAACTTCTTGAATACCATACGCCGGGAAAACCTGAGATCCTTCATTGGGTAAGGTGTTAGAATAAATTCTACTAAAGCAGATGAACTCATATTGTTAGATAAGAAGACCTTCAAGGTTAGTATATTATTATGATATATTATATTATATAAATTGCATTTGTCTGGTCAACGGTCACTCTTACAATGCACATACGTACATAAACAAGGAGAACATACAAGTTTATTATAAGACAAAATGCTCTTACATAAAATGACACTTTAAGATTGCCAACCACACCTTTACTATCATACAAGGGCTGGGTTCACACCCTACCTGCAACTCCGTCCATCGCCACACTCCGCTCATAATCACGAATTCTTCATTTTCATATACCGTTCAAAATACGCACCGTTAAAACTTTTCGCAATTCACTTTTGCAATACAACTTCTCACGCTGTCCACATCACATATATACAATATTTTAATTCGTACAATAATATAATAACCACTGATCAATGAAGTTTATCACCAAGTGGCTGATTTACACTTTTTCTTGAAACTCCTCAAATGGGATGGAAAGGGCTCAGACAAACCTCCAGTCAGCTGGATCAATTCAACAATAGGGCTGTTTAAAAATGATTTTTTTCTATTTGTTTCTTGCGTTCTTATTTTTAAGATAAGAATGAAGAAGGAAAAGCAATTTAATCGTATCAGGCTCAACTTTGTGGAAGTGCATGTTCATAAAATGAAGAACAATACATTGAAGAATAAATGAAGAAATATGCATTGTGTTCTTCATTTAATGAATGAAAAACAATATTATTTAGGATGGAGTGAATATGATAGAAGGCATGTATAGCTAAAGAAAGCAATATTATAGGGAAAAAACTACTTCTATTGATTGGTCTAAAATTCCACGGTGATGTGTTATGGTTTTCAGGGTGTGTTCACAATCTCCCTTTGCACAATAGATTTCAATTAATAAAAATAATAAAGCACTATTACACTCTCTAAATCTATTATTTATAATGACGATCTATATGGCAGATCTATTCTACCCTGGAATTGAAATTCACATAACGATATGTTTCATACTGATGTTTAACTGAAGGTCTATCTTCACAATTAACATAAGAAAGAAGTCCATGCGAATTACTCCTCCATGAAATTATTATAAACAAAGAGTGGGCATCACATTTTAATTCCACGGCCTTGATTTGGGGACCATGGAAGAAAAAAGTGTCGGATACAAACACAGGTAAAACTTTTAGAAAAGAGAAATTATTCGAGTTTCATCCTGACACGGCAGTGATTATCCTAGCGCCGTATTACATTTGTTGGTGAGACCGCAGTGTTAAGGGAAGAAAAGTTCAATGCCGAGCTAATTATTTAGAGGAATCATTTTTTCCTTGCATGATTCGAGACTAGCTGTAGGAAACGTAATTTGCGACATTTTATTCTACTCCAACGGCTGTTGACCTTACAAACCCCTGCCATACGCCCCTATTGCCAACTTTCTAGTTAAGACATAGGTGTGCATTATTTATCTCAAGAGTCTCTGTAATTTTCATATGAAATGTGATTGCCTGGAATTTGTGAATAATTTAGAGTCGATTAAGTTTTGAATATTGGTATAAACTTTGGCAATAAACATAGTACGCAATAAGCTAAAAACTTTTTTAAAACATAAGCTAAAAAAAAATTCTTACGAATAATATTACCCTTATTCGACCTTATCCTGCCGCGTTGATTTTGTGAGGCGTTAGCCTATTTTCAAACATTTAAAAACGGCACTTGACCAGCACATTATCTCTATATATTATAAAGACATATTAAGTAGCAAATTATAGTTAGCGACAATTAGAAAATTTTATATTATGCCACTTCTTTGGGTGAATACTTAAAAAATTCCACTGCGATGATTATAGTGTAAATACCAAGAATAAATTTAACCTATTAACGATAGCTATTTTCGTCTAAAATGCACCTAGAAAGAATTCTCTTTTCATGGACACATATATGTCGTAGAAAATAGTGCAACCTCCATACTAATATTTCCTTCGATAATTACAGGTATTTTCCATTCACCACAAGACTTGAACTCATACTTGCTAAATGAATCAACATTTTTCCGATGGACCTAATCTCGTTAACCTTAGGCATTGTCTGAAAAATTCATTTTCAACCAATAAATTATAAAGTTTATTTCATTCTATCAATTTTAAACAGTGTAATTTCCTTTTTTTAGGTATGTAAGTACGTTGTTTACGCTTAATACTGATGCGTTAAAAATTGATCAACTATCTCTAAATTTTTACACGTGAAGGGAAGGAATTTGATGATTAAGCATAAGCCATAGGTAGAACTAAAATTCACAAGCCTGCCAACCAACGATACTAATTCACTTACTTCGGTATTTAATGAATTTGCTGCCTCATTTTTTGTAATATGATGTATCTTTCTGTATCTTTATGTATCTTATCTTGTATCTCTCTGTGTCAACATATTATGAATTAATTTTTCAATAGAAACCCAAAAAAATAAAAAGCTAAAAACACAAGTAACGGTTCATATTTCCAGCTGTCATCCTGAACAACTCAATCCGAGGAGACTTTCCCTCGAGAAGGAGTAATCGCATAGCTTAGTGTTCACCCACCTCAACGACTCCTTAAAGCCACCAAATGGCGATCTCGTTGAAACGTTGAAATTCACGTACGATTTAGCATATTTAGGCATATTATATTCACGAAAATCTAAGATGTGTACACATCATAAATTTGATTTAGAGATGAACAAAACCAATGCACAGAAAAACTATTCCCATTGTCAAGCGAAAACATTCGGTACTGTTAGCAGATGAATCTTTATTTTCCATAAAATGACAGAAACTAATTTATCACGGAAATTCATTGTCTAGATTGAAATTTTACCCAATGAAGGGCAGTAAAAACAGAACCAGCAGTGGTCAACTCAAGTTTTCAATACTAATTGGATACCAGACAGTAACACCTTCAATTTGACTGAATAAAATATGCCTGAATTCGCTAAAGAAGGCGTACTAGGTATTGTGGGGGAGGAGAGTGGATTGTTGGGTGCATCAAAAGGACGAAGGATGGGTGGTTGTGGAGCATTTTAATTAGAGGTGAAATGTTGAAGGCCATGATTGTGCGAAGAACGCTACGCAGGCGAGACAGGGGGAGAAAATGGGCGAAAGGAGGGGAGGTAGAAAGTATGCGGAATTGAACAGTTTAATGCAGTGTAGGGTGTCAGTTTGTTTTGTTAACGAGGCTGAGAAATGTAGCGATGTCCCATCCGTGTCCATCCAAAACCTAACTTAAACGGTAAATTACCAATAATAATGAAACTAATTATCGTCTAGCCCTCTCGCTGGGGGCTTCAAATCACCCCTCCATTTGTCGGACAACGGGCGGACGCGCGTGCAAATCGGTTACCGTCGGATGAAACAGTCTTAAGGGATCCGCTTTCGGTGCATCAACAGGTTTTCCATCCCCCGAAGTGCGACCGCCCGAAGGTGACCGTACTCTCTCCCTCCCTGCCACCTCCACCCTCCTCCTCCCAAAGTCCTCCGACGTTCCGACCCAGTTGGGGAAAAGTCGCCTGCTTCTCTTCGCCCTTCCCTCTCGCGACTCCGCCCCGCCGAAAATAAATCCACTGCCACCTCCGCCATAACGGTTGGTCACGTACAACTCACCTGCTCCATTTAGGCGTCACTCTAAAGGCACATCAAATGAGCGTTGAGTCCCGTTTCCGAGAGAGGTCGGGGGAATGGACGCAGGGAGAAAGGGTAGAGGCCGGGCGAAGGGACTGAAGCGGTCGAAGAATGCGGGAGGCGACCGAGATGGTCCGAAAAGGAGCGAAGTTGAGACGGACGGACACAACTTTCCTCCAATGTCAAGTGTGACACATCGTCCCTGGAATAAATGGGAGCGACGTAAACTGTCTAATGCTTTAGGTTTAGAGAGAGGAAATCATCGCTGGCAGTTGTTTCGTTTTCAACAAATTTTGTGAATCCGGGCGTGATAAAACTTAAAATGGAAACATAATATTATTATTATTATTATTATTATTGCCATTATACCGTTTAAGGTAACTTTAGGATGGACAGAAGACTAAACAACGATACAGTTACGCGCATCTCCGAGTAAGTCATAATTTGAAATCCGACGCTACAATAAATCGCTCTTAAACTCCGCATACTTCCCTCCTTTTCTCATTCCGGCCAACATACTTATTCTAGTCGTACCCCAACCTCGTTTTCCTAACATTCACCCCTCGATCACAGTCTTTCACACCTGCTTTCCAAGCAAAATGGTCGGTCTTTATATTTTCAGCCTCCTTTCGATTTTCCCTTCGGCTTTCCTCCCCCGCTATGCCTGGCACCTCCTAGTTTGTTTTCCTTTCTGCACAATTTTCCTTTTCCATCTTTCTAACAACCCATCTTTCAAAAGCTCTCAATCTACGTCCAACATCTCCCTTCGACCACCATTTTTTTGTTTCTGAACATCCTTAGTCTATCACTCTGTCATCAATTCCCTCCTCCTTGAGAAAACTTCTTTCTTTAATGCACCTCTTCATCTAATGTCCTCACTACGACAGGCTTAGTCCGTACCACTTCCATTAAACTGTTCCATCTGTTAAAAATTTTGCCTTACACATTCTCAAAATTCTCTTAACCTTTGTTTCGCTTACATTTGGTCTCATCCCATACCTGTCGCACTGATTTTAATAATGCGCTCAGTAATGCTTACAATCTTGGCTGAGTGGCTAACTGAAGGTTTATCGTCGACAACCCAATTGGTTAAATTAATAACTTTCCTTCCTATGTCTATTTTTTCCGATGCAATTTTTTTTACCAAATTCTATGCGTATAATTTGAAAAGTACGGGTGATAATGGACATCCCTGTTTTACTCCTGTTCCTAACATTGACCATTCCGAAATTACTCCCTCCATATGCACCAAAGTAGTTTGACACAGGTGAGGGTTGCGGATAAGTCGTCTATTCCTCTAATTTACTCCTATTTTCCCCAATAAATTTATTCTTCAATCCAATTTATACCATCTAACGCCTTCTTGATATCTACGAAACAAACAAAAGCATGCTACTTGTATTCTATTTCCCTCTCTATTAGTGAACCCTTTACTGCAATGGCTCCAGAATGTCTCTCCCTACCTAAATCCTAACTGGCCATCATTTATAAATTACCATCAGTCATAAGTAATCATTTTCCCTCTTCTTCTTCCTCTTATTGATGATCTTAAATAATAATAAAATGCCCCTCGAGCTCAGTGCAAAATCATGCTTCATGTTCGATTGTCCTTACTCATGGCTACCTTCCCCTTTTTTGGGGTGGTTACGAACACTGATATTAGGAAATCATCCAGTCAAACTCCTCCACAAATGCTGCAAATTAGTCCATAAAAACACTTCCCCTCACTTCTTTCCTAAATCCCTTTGTAGTTTCGCGGGAATGCTATCTACCCCCACGACCATATTTAATTTCAAATCCCTTAAAGCCCTTTCTACCTCTGGGACATGACATAAGCTATCGCCATCTACGTCAATTACTCTTTCTTTCTCAAAACTTGGTAGCCTACTATCATTACCATTCTCGTACACGCATAGTTCGTTAATTTATTCCTTCCGTCTCTTTTGAAATTTTTCTCTTTCTGTAAAAATGTTTCCGACGTAACTCTGATGTGCACGGATTTTCCCTTCTTACTTTTCGACAGCGCTTTCACTTCCACGCACTGAAAACTAATTTCAATCTTCCTTTATGAACTTTCCTAGTAGTTGGACTGAGCCTTCCACCACGCCTCCTTCACCCTTATAGTACGTTTCGTCCATTACTCCTTTGGTGTGTAAAATAGAAAATGAGTCACGAATCTTTCGACTTGCAGGACCGATGCACTTAACCACTTGAGTTACCGAGGAGACGTAAATCACGCTGAAATATGCCTGTGGTTTATGCAACCCATCACTACGATTCTTTGGACATGAGTAGGCGTTCGGGATGTTTCACTAACCAAAGGAGACATGGACGAGGACACATGAGGAAAGGACAGTAGGGAAAGCAATTCTACTATGTCATAAAGGATAAAAACAGTGGGTTTCGTGGGATGCTTAGCCAGGAGAAGAACACGAGCCACATTGGCCAAATACATATTCAAACAAGGACATCCGCAAAATGGCAAACAAATATTGCTGTGCGAGGATTTCATGAGGTGACAAAGGCGGAAACCTTACCTTTCCCGCTGATGGGCTGTGGATGGGCACAATGAACTGATTCCCATAGTTGCCAGGACTTTTATTCAAATCTAGCCACCATTATTTCGTTGGATAATTAATTGAGTTGTTTTTCCGTTGTTCCTCCATCAGTATTTGTGTGACACCATCACTCTATAGCCTCTCCAGTGGGATCAGATGCCTTTGCAATTAACCTACTAAGGAACAGACGCTGTCGGGCTATCTTTCGTCTGACTCTTGCCATTCGACCTTACTGACCTTACCAGGAGCAATTGCTCCCGCCAATACAGCTCTAGCGGTCATCAGAACGCACATGCCCTTTCACCCCGTTAAGTTGGGAACATAATTAAAATATGGAAATGTTTTTCATGAATGTAATGAATATGGCAAAACCATTGGTGTACAAACTAATTTAGTCAGGAATTTAAGAAATGCACAAATTTATACTGATTTTTTAATACACCAGTTCCTTAACTTATTCTCCAATTTTCTGCGGTCTTCGTTTCCTAATTCAGTTTGTTGCAGGCTTTTATTTTCTTCTCCACAGTCAACCTCTGATGGAGTGGTTAAGAAAAAATTATTTTACCTGAGAGAGTGATTAGGGCGGGGAGAGGTCAAGGGACCTTTGGTTCTCGTAATAAGTGGATGATTATGCAAAAATTGTGCGATGGACGAGCTTGAAGTAGCCGGCGAATGAAGAGAGTTTAATCAGCCAGGTAGCCGGTCCGAGAGCTCTTAAGCTATCCCCTTGCGGTTTGCTCTAATTTGAACTACCTTTCATTCATGGAATGAGATTCAATCTAATATCGCCGAAAAATGACATTTTGGCCTTTATTTGCATAGCTTTTTTCAAACCCTAGGGGTCCAACATCGGAAGTTAATCCATGAAGCCTTTGGTTCTCAAGCAATAGTTCCCCCATTAATAGTTTGCAATGGAATAATTAAATAAATCCTTACATATTTGAATAATAAAGATTCTTCCAAAAGTAGTTTATCTTACGCTGTGATTTTATGCATAAATATAACGCCATATTAATTTTTTAAGATTATAACGTTTTTTTAATGAATGGAGGAGAATTTCAGGTTGCCAACATCAGATTTTATTACATTTATTTGGTTTTGGGTGGCGTATTTTTTAAATTAGCCATTAAAATTGATTGAGATGTCTTTTCATTTTAAGTTTTTTGCGCTAAATTTTCGGAAAGGAAGCTTTTGAAAAGTTATCTTATGCATACATTTTCACAGAAGCATGATTTTATTTCAGAAAAATAGTAATGATTATTGATAATATTATGGACGATACGCTTTATAGTAAAGTAATATGCATAATAAAACAAATGGAAGAAGGGTAGGTTTTTGATGGACCCTTAAATATGTGATAAAATGCCTTGGTGGTGAGAAACTAATACTTTTTTACCATTATCTTTTAAAACTATTTTTTACATTCCTTGTCATCCTTTCGAACACTTAACTTTCAAAGTTCCTAAATGCCGTACAAAATGCCTTTAATTATGTTAATTTTTCACTGTGCTCTCTCAATATACCTCGATTTACCAATATTCTCCCTTCTGTCATATTCTTTCGGAACTAGTCTTAATATCTCTTCCAACCAACTTCCTGCCAACTTTGAGGTACTCCCATTATCCTTCTGTATTCTCCTACCAAACGCTTACCTTCTTTTCCCGCCATTGCAGAATAGAGGTTGAAATACCTTTAATCTGCGATGATCTTTTTTTCTCGAATATCTAGCTTCGGTATCATGCAACACCAAAATTCATGTCAGGTTTCATACGCATTTTATTTTTGTATTTACCTGAAATTCCTGTCATTAACCAAGTCTTCTTTTGTGCGTGCATTCTATTTCTTCATTTTAACCAAGAATTTATAGCTTAATATGCGTCATTGCGTCAATATCTCAGACGAATACTTTTCGTGAATATTTCTTTGATACAGAGGTTGAGGAAGAATCATTTTCCACAACATTTAATAAAATTTAACCATTTTAAAGATAAACCAAACAATTTGATAGGAGTATTTGGTGAATTCTGTCAAATTGTCACTTCTTGTTACACGTTTTTGTCCTTAGTCCAATCAGTTGTGCTCTTGATAAAAATGTTCAATGCACAATTTTGGGTTGCTCCCATTAAGATATTTTAGTTTCCACGTCCACAAAATACCAATTACACGCACACATACCCTCACGCAAACACATGCGAGCGGAAATCAGATGTGAAAATGGTCCGAACGTGTTCAGGTGTCTTCGGAACAGAAATTTTCGTTTGTAATCCTGAGATATATTTTTGAGAACACAATACCTTCCCATTCTTGCAGACGGACAAATAAAGAGAATTCTTAGAGCCATCAAAGTCGTCAGCTAACGACCACAAAAACGGCGATCGAGCTAATTTGGTAAATGAGAGAGCTAAGAGTGGAACATCACGCTACGGCAATTTGTTGTAACACTTTGGGTAACCGCGGTGTGTGGATTTTGAGAATGGGAGGCTGGATGTGGCGTCGGCGGAGAAATTGGACGATGGAATGAATAGCAACGAGGACCACCCGGGTGACTCCAGCGGACCTATGAATCATTTATGAAGGCCTGAACAATGGAAAGACACGAGATCTCAAATGCGGATCGCATTTTTTGATGCGAAGTGAAAGACACTTTTGCACTTATGATGGAACACACTTTTGGCCGAAAGAGGAACATCCGATACCCCGTGGGGAAGTGGTCACTTCTTCAATGGAGTTGGACTGAAATATTGAAAAATATCCGAATAAATGATTCCGCATTGTTATCTACCATGATATGTGCACACAAATGCTGTAATCAACTCAATGTATATTGTTGTACAAGTCAATTTAATAGTCATCCAATGTGATCATCATGTCTAGGTATATAAATTCCCTTGAATTTATACGTTTGTTAATGAACTCTCGGGTAACTTTAGCCTTTTGATTTACTTGCATTCTAAGCGTAGAAAAGCGTAATAGGTCAACGATGTTGAGACTCCAATGTTTCGAACATGGTATTCATTCCATGAAGATTGATCACTTATAACATCCCGCTTTATTATTGCCTCCCTAATTTCCTCCGCAAAAATTTCTCTTTACATAATTATGAGCAGGAAAATAAAGGAACACGCACGCATGCATTTCCTCTTATAATTACAGAGTATATGTTTTCACTTGTGGTCTAGGACAATCTTTTCCCTTTAGTTGCAGTCACGGGCAATCTACTCCCGCTTTCTAAATTCCTCCTCAATCATTTGGCTGCCGATGCAGTACTTATATTGCAACCACCATTTATTTAGCTGGTACGCTTGCTTGAAATTTTTTCTCCGAATCTTTGCCAAGCTAAGTGAATATATAATATTTTTCTTCCACTAATGGGTAATTTTAAATTAAAAATGCATGCAATACTATATAAAATATAGTATTGAATTATATACGTATTGAATTATTACGTATATGAAATTCAATCTACTGGTCAAGATAGGTTTTTGATGGATCAAAAAGCTAAGTTCAATTTAATACCCCAGGAAATTCATTAACAGCCTTCATTTAGATACATATAAATTTCATCTCCTTTCATCCAGCCTATTATTACCAATCTTTCTTTCCCTCCACGACGCTTTTCCAATAGTACCCCGAATCTCAGTCGTACCTTCAAAGGAATGGACTTTGACTTCATTGGAAGAATTGAACAGGCGGCCCGGAAACTTCCTGGCGAAACAAGAGAAGAAGTGAGGAATGAAGTGACCATGCTACTAAAAAAAGGGGCCTTGCCGTCCAAACATACACCTAAAAGGAACGAGTAGCACTCCAAGCTTTGAGTAGGAATACGACCGTCATGGTGTTGTCTGCGGACAAGGGAAACGCTGCTGTGATCATGGACAATGAGGAACCGAGTAAGGTTACCATAGTAACCTTACTCGGAACAAACATAAATGAAAGTTAGCGAAAATAAACTTACTATGGACCACAAGCTAGCAGGTATAATATGAGACAAGCAGGTGAGAGGGGAAGCAAAAAAAAATAATTGTATGCTCGAGTTAAAATGGCTAGGAAAGGTCCGCGATCCTCCGTTCTTAGCGAAGAAGGGAAAGAGAGTCATTTTTCGTCGGCAGTCACAGGTGGCAGCTGATTAACTATAGAGCGCCTCTCGTGAGAGGCGGGTGCATCCCTTATAAAAAAAACAAAGCAAGCGAAAAGCGATGATAAAGTAAGTACTTAAAACAAAAAAACGGATAATTAACTGGTATGTTCTGACTTAAATTCGCTGTTTCCAAGAGATATACGCAATGCTTCATGTTGAAAAAAAATTGTGTTATCTCTGCTTCTTCACTCATGTCTCCATGTAAGAATACTTCTAACCGTGGTAGATCGTCTTTTACTAGCACATTCTTTTCCCTAAGTTCTAAAGCTGTACAAGTATATCCACTTTAGCCCGTCTTTTGATGTACTCAGATATAAAATGTTTTACCAATAACATTCCTTTAGTTTTTGAGAATCAAACGTGTGAATCGAAGAGGATGTGGTCCATTTATATGATTTTTATGGTTAAGATTGTGAGACCACAATGTTCACGGGGCGTCTTTGTACGTGAAATCACGTGTAAACCTTTTCTCATAAAAAATCTTCCCAGAAATATAAGTCAAGCAAAAAGTATACTCAAGTGTCTTATCAAGCATGAGGTGCTTTACTTCAGATATGTACGAAGAGAACAACCTGATAGAATCGAATTTAAATTAGTATTATTATTATTGATATTCCACCATTTAAGATTAAGGTTTTGCATGGACACAGATTATTATAAGGTAATCAACCGGTTAAGGTAGGTTTTTGGATGGAACCAACTAACGCATAATTAACTTGTGACTCCTAACAAAACACAATCGAGCAACCTAATCTACATCAGGCACCTCTTCATCTCTGTGTACTTCTTTCCTCTCTTCATCCCGTCCAACATCTCTGTTCTGTTCCTGCCCTTCCCTCGTTTTCCTAACATTTTCCCCTCTATTACCATCTTGAACATCCCACTGCCGCTCAATACGCCCTTCATCCATTTTTCCTACCGGACAAAGATTACGCAGCGTTGATTTTGTTGATGGTTACAAAATTAAGCATGGCATACAGATGTGAAATCAGATTAACAACTCAGGCTGCGTGTGCACGGGAGAATTTACGAAATAATACACAAACAATTGGAGAAAATCATCGCACGAACTGATCAGAATTGTTTCTCGTTGGTAGATGCCGAGTTTCAGCTCACCGCTTCCTCACCACATTGTCGTGGAGAATCGTTTAGTTCCAGACGCCGCTACCCTTTGAAATATGAAAGTACAATCCTTTTACAGTCATTAGTAGCATACACTTCCAGTACTAGTAGCGTCCTCTTAAGTGGCCATATTTTTCTAGGATTTTTCAAAGATGAACGAGATATTGGACTTACAAAGCGTTGTTCGTTTTGTCTAAAATACAATCGCTCTCATTTTGGCCCCATTCCGAAACAGGGTATTTCACTTAATATTTTATTCGTTCCTTATTTATTATATCAACTTGTTTTTCCATAGAGTCGCATATGAATTAATGAGTGATTACGCAACTTGTATCGCATTGGTGGTTCTACGTCGGGGTAGATTTTAGAAGTAAACTTTCGTAGCATCGTAAAATCTCCCATAAAGTCTCGTGCATTCCTAGTCCGAAAGTCATGAAAATGGTCATGAGGGAGAAAACCAATAATGAGCTGGGATATTACAGTAAAAACCATTTCCTTGAGTCGGGTATGAAAGCCAGTGAAACGTGGACGCTCACTTAATGGGTTAATGTTACACTTATGCACGCAAACATTTGCATTAAAATTATGTCGTTGATCAAATTAGCTCTTTCGCCAGCAGTTCAGAAATATATTATTTATATATTATATATATATATTTATATATATATATATACAAATTACGAAATACGAATAATAATATACGAATACGATTATATATATATATATATACATATATATATATATTTTTTTTTTTAGGTAATCTACCGGTTAAGGTAGGTTTTTGGATGGACACCACTATCAAATAAACATTTTGTGACTCCCCACCTAGCAAACTAATCTATATCAGGTCCCTCTTCATCTCGGTGTACTTCTTTCCTCCCTTCATCCCGTCCAACATCCCTATCCTGTTCCTACCCTTACCTCGCTTGCCCAACATTCTCCCCTCTATTACCCTCTTCAACATTCCACTACCGCTCAATACGAGGCAGGACAAATAGATGAAAGGCGTATTGAGCGGTACGCCTAAAGCGTATTGCGTACTGCGTAATACGTAAAGCGTATTGAACGCCTTTCATCTATTTGTCCTGCCTCGTATTGAGCGGTAGTGGAATGTTGAAGAAGGTAATAGAGGGGAGAATGTTGGGCAAGCGAGGAAAGGGCAGAATCGGGATAGGGACGTTGGACGGGATGAAGGGAGGAAAGAAGTACACAGAGATGAAGAGGGACCTGATGTAGATTAGCTTGCTGGATTGGGTTTTGTTTGGGGTTACAAAATGTTTATTTGATATTTGTGTCCATCCAAAAACCTATCTTAACCGGTAGATTACCTAATAATAATAATAATATATATACACACATATATATGTACAACATAATATATATTATTATTTACTATTCAGTCTATTATTCTTTCAAAGAATCTTAGTTCAATTGTTTAGATGATTCATGTATCATAGTTATTTAACATTAAATAACTGTTTTGTAAAGAATAAAATTTAATATTTTTTTTCTTTTTCGCTCCACTAATTTGGGTACAATGGCATCGAAACACACCATGCCTGTTTGCATGGTGTGTTTGCTTGTCTTTATCCGAGGCCTTTTGCCATGGATAAAGACAAGTAAATTCAGATATTTGATTTATTAAAATCGCCTCAAATATTTACTAGGTAATCAACGTCAAAATCTGGTTCTCGTGACCTCTACGACTTCCGAATATATCCGTTAGAGATTTTTTCGGCGCAAAGAACCACACAGCTGATATTATATTAGTTGAATTTATCGGTGGCTTGCAGATTGCCTAGTTTATCATGTAGATGAATATTTATTTGCTGTCATGGTATCCTAATCCAAAATTACCGGACGCGGCCAATAAGTAAATCCTACTTTCTCTTGCAATGAATACTCTCGCGTGCTCACGGCTGGTGTGTTACCTAAGCCGCCTGGGTACCCCCTCATGACGGACATCTCCTTGAATATGTATCCTTCAGAATAATTACTCCCTTTCCAAAGTAGCCTATTCATCTTACGGTCTGTATCTCAATGTTTTTCGCCCTTTCTCCTAGACAGTGTTTCCCTTATCTTTTTCGGTAGTCATTACGTTAGAAGTTGTCACTTTAAATTCCCCCTCTCCGCATATATGGTCATCTTGAGGAGTTATGAATGAAAGCTCACATATTTTTTCCATGATCGCAAATATGTTGAAAGAAACTTGCAAGACTGGCGATTGGATGTTAAAAAAACTTTGACAAGGGGTGACGGTGAGGGAGATTTTCTTTCCCCCACTGGGGATAATTTTCCAACGCGGGGATTTAGACATTGCTCCCGCATTAGAATCTAAGTTGCTGCTCTATAAATCCACAATAACACGCCAACCACGCTTCACCAAGTTTTTGCCAAAGCTCAGAAGATATTTCTTGTGAAGGAGGTGGAATAGCCTTGGGGAAAAGGGTTTCTGCAAAAATGTCCAGTAAATTTGTTAATTTGTAAAGTTGTCTTAATTTGTCTGATCCTAAGGTGGCTTTCGACTGGTGCTTAGTATTTAGCGTTAAATATGTGGCTTGATTTGAGTTTGTGATTGATATTGAGTAACCTTCGAAGAGGTCAAAACATGTGCAAAGATATCTCAGAGCACTCTTCTGAGCATAGCGCTAGGCGTCTAAAAGTTGATAAAGATGTTAACTTCCTCCCGCTATTCTTAGTTAAGAAAATAAGCATCGTACATTATTATTAAAACACGAATGGAATTTATACAATTTATGAAAACCCGGGATTGACACCGCGAGGAGTATTTGAAAACTCCTCCATGTCAGGGAGCAGAAACATCATGGCAATTCTTTAACCATGGCAATCGGAAACGGATTCCGCACGAAATCAAGCGCACCGAAATCATTTCCTGTGGTTAAATCTTTTAACGCCATCTTTAAATGCATTGTCTTATCATTAATAAATTGCCCGTACATTTGGAAATATTTTTTTTAATTCCGCGAAAAAATGATGGAAAAATAAAAATGAGTAATAAATCAAAAATGAAAAAGCCTCATTTTTCGAGTTGCACAAAATAGCAAGAGACATACATGCACTCAAGAATAAATACGAACTTGAATGCGTAGCACGTTAGGGTAAAATTTTCACCTTTTATTCTCATGCTTAGATGTAGATGAAAGGCTTGTCTGTTAGCAGCACCGTGCCGACACGATGGTAGTCACTGCTCGGCGGGGTGCCCGGACTGAAAAGGGACGCACACAAGATTATCGAAGTGGTCATAAGTCAGAGAGAAAGGCGGATGAAGATTTCAAAACCTGAATAGAAAAAGAAAACGAAATCTTAAGTGATGGAATAAAGAAAGCACGCCTTTGGAGTCTATGCCTACTCTTTGTACGAAACCGTGTTAGTCACTGTAATTTTTTAAATATTCTCTCGAAACAACTCTTTCAAAAAATAATTACTAATGCCTGGCAATATTTTCATTCGTAAAGTGATAAGAAAAGACAGACGATTTAGATTTACTCAAAAAATTTGTCAAGAATTGACCCTTTGAGATTATCGTACGAGAATTTCGGAGCGCCTCATGTTCCTCTTCTTTTGAGGAAGCAGCTAAAAGTATCCTTAAAGCTCCTTTAGGAAATACATTTAAACTAGATCTTTATTGTCTTGAATAAAATATTTCTATGCCAATATACACACAAGTATTGAATGCCGCTCAGCCGCCACATTGCTCGTACTAATTGTTTTAAAAATAATCTAACCCTCATAAATCTGGCAAATTCTGAATTTCGATTATATGTAATGAAAATGACTCTGATTTACATTTAATCTTAAACAGCTATATCAGTATTTTGCTTGGGAAATTATTTCATTTCAATAGTTATATTTCAATGAGGGTATATTAATTTCCGCCTTTCTTTCTTCTGTAAAATATTCAAAGAAATCAGAACATTTTTATAAAATGAGAGCTTTCACATTTTAAATCTCAGGTCTAAAATAGATTTCCACAGGGTGTTTTAATGAGCAAATGACCCATTAGTTCGTCTAAAATTTGAAAGCATCAGTCGTGGTTCTGTAGTTGGCGTGTCTATCAGCATATGTCGAGTGTTTGTCCCTCGATTGATCCTTTTGATCATGAGTAAATTTTCGTATTTCAATTTGCATGTTGCAAAATGAGCGAGATGTTGTCCTTTTACATTGCTGATAATTTCCCTGCAGTTTCACTTTTTTTTCGCGGCACTACCTCAACAACTCGAACCCCTCCACAATGTGGCGGTCATCCACAGCTTCTCTCCCGCTTTGCAGAATTTGAACTTTCTCATTCCATTCCTCCAATCTTCCCCTCTCCCCCTCGGAAAGCATCTCGCGCCCATTCCACTTTCTTCCCCTCCCTAATTCCCCCGAGGGTTCCCATCGACATAGCTGCCCCAGTCCGTGCTGTCGCACATAAAGAGCTCTATCAACGAAGGGCATTGTTTCTTTATCTCATTCGTTTGACTGCGTCGTTGGTCCCTCTCTCCCCCACCCCCAATCCCGGTTCTCATCAGCGTTTTAGTGTCGAAAAAGGTAAAAGGCGGTCCTTTCGAGAAACGTTTCGGCTACTTTCTCTCGTCGAGTTTTTTGTTTTTCTTCTTTGGCCGAGCACCCCCTGTCAAACCCTCTTCCTCCCTCCCTCCGCCCTGAATGCGACCCTAAGAAGGAGAAAGATTCTTCTTTCCTCAGGGGGAGCGCGGTCGTTGCTACTCTCGTGTGTAGCTCCACTTAAGTCCTGGCACGGTTCTAGTCTTTGCTCCTGTCACCTGAGTCCAAAAACGACGATTAGTGTGCGACGTTGATAGATTACGAGCCAAGAATTCTCATATATCAGCTACAGAAATAGCCTCGATAGCTAGGAACGGTTTATAAAAAACATGTGGGGATCATATTCACGGTTTCACTCATGTCGTTTGCTTGTCCTCGGTGAGATTCGTGGGTGATGACAACAACAAGGGATGCGATGCTGCCCGGGATTAATCAAAATAAAGTAGATGAGCCATTTAGCAAAATGATGACTCCTTATGGGAGTGGTTGAAGAGTGAAACCTGTGGAAGGCAATGAGGAGAACTAGATGAAATAATTCTTAGACATATTTGGTTATCCGGAGGCCATATAAGAAGGGGCCATGGAGGGAAAGAACTTCAGAGGAAGGCCAAGGACTGATTGCGAAGTGAATAGAATTGCCAGGAGGAGGGCTGAAAACTAAGTGCCAAAGTAGCAGTTTTGAGACTTTGAGCGGTTTGAACAAATGAATGCATCTAAATTTTGAATTAAAATATATTTATTTATTGTTAATTATTTCATTGGTATTTGCTCTTCTTATTCAAAATTTTCAAATATTCCTACCTTTTGAATACGCTTGCATTTTCCTCAACAGGTTTGTTTTAATGAGCTCTGCTAAAGAGCACTTAAACATGCTAGTTCATACCTTAGGGTGTGCCACGTTCACAATCCTTTTATGCTCTTGAACGTATCCGTAATAATGAACTTTATATCCATTTCCAAAAAACTCTATTTTACAATGTGATTTCAATAATTTAATATCGTTATTTCACATGCACAATAATTTCCCTAAGCTACAACGTTAATGTTACCATAATTTCATCATTTCTGCCAAGCGACTGTCAAATCTGGCAATTTCTATGGTTCTTTCCGGAGAGACCATGATGATTCATAGAAAACTATCGAGCTATGGATAGATAATGATGAGGAATATAAAATCAATACAGAGGAAAGGAAAAAAAGTCAGCATTTGATAGAACACAGGGGAAAAAAGAGTTTGTGATAAATTGGAGGTGGAAATGAAGTATGATGAAGGTTGTGTTGAAAGGGAGAATAATTAGTTATCATCCCATCAATACAAGAATTGGTTTGTAAGGAGCTCTCTAATTTTCACTCCTTCATAGTTCTTTGCGTTTGCGACTTTCATTACCTGCCATTCGTCATTTACCCTTGAGCTTCTTTGCAATTAATCTCCCCTGTTTCCTTCAATTATCTTTTTAGCAAGCTGTTTTACCACAGAACGTGTGTAGTTAGTGGTCCTCTTCTCCTTGCGTGTACCCTCCATTGCCTTTTCTCTGCGCCCACTCCTCATAGTAATTTATGTGTCAGTCTGTCCAGCCATTTTATTGTCAGCATTCCCCTATAACACCAAATTTACATTGCTTTTTATCTTTCATCGTTCATGTCGTCCAGCCGTAGAAAATTAGAAGCTAGATTTAAATTTACTCGAACCGTCTTACCTTATTAAGTGCTGTTTGGTGCCATTTCTGGCTTTACTTGTACTTTTTATCGTTTATTTTCAAAGAAGCATCTTGTCAGGAAAAGAATAAATATTTGAACGACATAAGGGAGAGCGGAAACAATGAGAATCTGAAAAAGTGAATGAAATTATGCAGGCTAATTTTAAGGTAAAGTATCATAGCTTTGGCGATATCGCCCTGAATGTCTCAAATATCAAATGTTCTATTTTTATTACTTGCTTGGGACTTTTCTCAAATCCCTTAATCGATTGATAACTTGCATAAAACAATAAGTGGACGGCTTAGTACCTCGTGTGGGTTGGTAAAAATTTAATGCAGCCTTTTTTTAAATATATCTGTGAACATCATCATATATAACGGATTTTTGCCATGTTGCAAGAAATTGGGAAAAGAATTTGGGAAGCAGTTTGCATATTGAAAGGGATTTCTTTATTTAATAAAATTTACGATAGGTTTGACAAAGAAAGTCACATGCAAGAGGAAATACTGGTATTGCTTGGAAAAAATATTCTAGTTTCTATTTGTACGATAACAGCATAACCAAGAAATGCTATGATTTCACGTTGTTTAATAGAAAGGGTTCCTTTTTTAAAGACTTCCAGCTTTCCGCTAAATTGACGTATGCCACTGACATTGCATTGTTTTGATGAGGTGCTACCTCTTATAATGTTACGAAGATATAACCACATGGATCGTTATGAAAAGGTTTTTTCATATAAATCCTTTCCATATCTCAGATCAAACAAATCATAGATTCATTCACTTTGACAAATATATCACGGCAAGGTAAACAAAATTTACTCGTACTGTAGAATCGATTGGATCTTTATTGGGCGCAAGGAGGAAATGTTGGAGAGAATAAATAAAATGGTGAGACGTATTTAACTGGGAGATAATAAAAGTGATATACATTTCGCAACTCGTATTATTTAGTTTAGCGGTTGGTCAAATAGCTGCGAAAAAATGTACGAGTTTCGGGTCAGAAATATGTTAACCTAAGGATTCCGTGACCCACTCTGGAGCTAAAATCAAAGCCTTTCTTTGACCCACTTATTATAACTGGTAAGCTTCCATGAATCCTGGTTGTGAACGCGTATTTTTATCTTTGGGACATATTTTCTCGACCCTCCTTTGGACTTGAAATACTTCTTTATGGTCTCACGAAAGATTTGGTGGAAACGATAGTGGGGTTGAACAAGAATTTCAATCAGTTGTTCTTTGCCGAAATATGCTACGCTTTTTGTCGTAAGCAAACGAAGTCATGGGTTGTTTTTAAATCAGAATCTGGTGTTAAAAATTTGAGCAGCGGATCAGTTTTATAGCCCTTTTTTCAAAAGCGTGACTTTCATTTACTCACGGGATTCCAAAACGATGTGAATATTCAATGCAATGTGTACGTGTACACATTAATATGGGTGCATGCAATGAATATCCATTGCATTGCATTGTGAAAGTGTGCTTAGAATCACGTCCCATTCAGAACTCCTAGTGCATTGAGTAAGAGCTTGACAAAGCCATCTTATTGACGAGATTGTGTTAGATGGAGCCTCATTTTGACAACTATAGAGTGATTTTGATCGTTATAACATGACAATCAGTCATTTTCATAATGGGCTGGACCCAAAATTGTTTTCCGAATTTGGATTCATGTGTCTTAGACAAAAATTGTGGATACAGGGTTACAGACCAAAACTAGTCAATTATGGTGTATTATTACTTTATATTGCATAATACGGTTTATAATTACTTTATTATTGCATAATAATGTATCAAAATAAAAGTACACATTCATTCTAGTTTCTACTGGCATTTTCGCTTTACATACATATTAAAAGTTTCCGTTACTCTAAGAGTAACGGTAAGAATAACTTAACGCAAATAATGTAAAATCTTCTCTTTGAATATCTTGCTTGAATTCTCAACTCCTTATTGATAAACTGAATAGATGTTACCCATTTTAGTGGTTAGATTTGCAATGCCTGACGATATTCATCTGGAATAATTGACAGTTACACATGCATAGCGGCGCAAAGTAATAATATATTTCGATACATTATGTGATTCATCCACTATTACGCTTCTTTCAGACTAGCGTCACATTAAAATATTATGAGATGCCTACTATATGTCAATCAATTTCATTTCTGTTGAATGATACAATTCCTACGGATGTCCTTATTATTAATTTAGTCCCATAAATACCCTTATTTTTTATCACTTCCATTTATATACTTTGTCATGTTCAGTGTCCATTTCCAAACCCTTGAAAATGATATATATTTTAAATCTGGAAAAGAAAATTCAAGACTCATGATTTGGATAAACTATGTCCCTCCCTCCCATTTCCTATAACTCCATGTTCACAAAGAAACAGTACAGAAAATCAGGTTGATATTTTTCCTATGCGGCTTATTAAAATTACTCAGCTCTCGATCATTATCGGATAATCGGCTCTAATCAGGGAGCAGAAAGTTGATCAGGGATTTTCATTTAAAAAATCACTCATTTACATAAGGAAATAGGCTCCCGTCACTCACATACCTAATTGTTGCACTATGACAATTTGAACCCACCTCAAACAATTAAGAATCCAAAATATGAGATAGAACTGAGATAGTCTTTATTATTATAAATTATGAAGCTCGAAGTCAAATGCCGATGGAAGTTGATTTTGCATATTTCGACTGCTTCTGAATATTTCAACAGTGTGCCCAGAATTCTCATGTGCCTCAGTTCTGATTTAATCTCTTTTCTGTCTTTCTCTTTAACGGAAAATGCGTTCCAACTTCCATTAATTTTTATGTGTTAAAAGCATAAATTTACTGCCACGCTAGTCATCCCTTTTGCAAAATAAAGGATTAACATCTAGGAGAAACATTCACTCCCTTGAATATGGAAGGTAGTCACGAGCTTTCATTCCGCAAGAAAATGATTTGAGAAAAAATTTCACCCACTTAGGCGAGGTGTTTGTCACCTTATGTCCACGCGTAATCCGTTCAATTATTAATGCGAGTCCGGTTGGGACTCCATCCTATAACAGCTTAAGAACCAGGATATTTATTCTTCCAACGGAAAAATATCGTCTTACGCCACTTAAAGACTTAGGAGAGCCGATCATCGAGGAGAGAATACGATATAGTGGAACACTTATGCTGCGCGAAGCAGCTTCTACCGGTAAAAGTTTTGACAAAACTGACGAATTCGGCCAAACTCATTCTCCTGTATTTTATTTTCATTTCATACCTCATTTCCACTCCACTTAATCTCATAAAATGACATTAGGTCGAGTATGATATGACATATTCTACTTTATCTCACCCCAATCTGTAGCTCATAATTAAGCCTGGATGAGTTTTTAAAAATGTCACTTAACTTACTTGTACGTTGATTATGTCAATAAATAATAAAATTGTTACACCTAATTTGTACGTAATGTCCGCTTATTTAAAAAATATAATGTCACACGTTTCGACATGTCTGAATTTCTGTTCATAATGTTAATGCATACACACACACATATACATATAAATATATATATGTATATTATATATATATATAATTATTAGGTTATCTACCGGTTAAAGTGCATGGACACAACTATCAAATAAACATTTTGTAACTCCAAAAACAAAACCCAATCCAGCAACCTAATCTACATTAGGTCCCTCTTCATCTCTGTGTACTTCTTTCCTCCTTCATCCCGTCCAACATCCCTATCCTGTTCCTGCCCTTTGCTCGCTTGCCCAACATTCTCCCCTCTGTTACCTTCTTCAACATTCCACTGCCACCCAATACGCCTTTCATACATTTTTCCTGCCTTCATAGGATTTATCTCAACAAACTCCTGTCCTCACCTACCATCTCCAGTACTTCCTCATTTGTTTTCCTTTCGGTCCATTTCACCTTCTCCATTCTTCTCCACACCCACATTTCAAAAGCCTCCAATCTACGTCTATCCTCCTGCTTCAGTTAACACGTTTCCGCGCCGTACATAGCTACGCTCCATATCAGAGTTTTTACGCGTCTTGTCTTAACATCCCTACTCAACGTCCCCGTCATCAACTCCCTCCTCCTTGAGAAAGCCTTGCCTAGCGGTAATATAAATAAATACATATGTATATTTTTATACACATAAAAATAAATACAAATTTATATTATATTATATTTAATTTTTATTAATATATATTTATATTTATTATACCAGAATCAATTGCGAATTAAAAAAACAATTTCAGAAACCTTAGAAAACAGGTAGAAAGTGCCAGTAGATATAGATTATTCCCACAGTTACACAAAAGAAAGAAGTGACCTTTTACATGTGTTTAAATGGTAGGAAATAGTCGAAATCTAACTTTAATGACTTTAAAATATTCTTAAAATGGAAAACGAATATTTTTATTTTACCACAATCTATCAGAATGTTTCCGGTGATCTCAATGCTGGTTCAGAGAGGAGAGCTATCCGACCTCGAACCGAAGCACACACTAAATTCGCACTTATGGAGCATGGAGGTTCCTTACTTTATATCATCTGAGGTTTATCAAGACGTTATTATGCACACGAAATTTCTTCATCTGAAATTTTAACTCATTTAGATTATCGAATGTAGTCGTTCCAGTGGATTCAAAACCCTGGATTATGGCCTCGATGCCCATTAGTTATTACCGTAATGGTATAACCTCTATGGGACCGCTATGTTATAGGAAGATAAATATTTCACGAAATTATTAAGTATTCAGAGAACTGCGGGAGATGGCGCGGCAGGCACTTTTAACTGAGTCATCCGATAATACATGCATGCATTAAAATGCAACAATTACAAAGTATAGAAATAATTCGCCTTGAGCGGAATTCTAGTCAAGGCTTTCGATCAAATCATTGACAGCTATGGAAATCGCTGTCACATAAAGTTTCGAGCCTTGTAGAAAACCTTGCTCTTGAATACATCGCTTGGAGAAATCCAGGACGATTCTTACTGAAAACGTTTAATGAAGATGGGCATATTTTCTATGAAATATCACTGGTGTAGTGTTTAACTATCAAGGTGTTCAGCATGGCGCGCTGAACACCTAGAGCAAAAGCCGATACTAGACATACTCTGAAATATAGCCGCCAAGGCGGCAAGTCACTCGGGGGCCCTGTTCTCATTATCCTTTTCCCTGCCAAAGAAGACCGCAAGGATATGTCTTAAGAGGAATTTTGGATAAAGCTTGCAAGATGGTCGGCTGTAGACCGATTTAAACACTCGTATTTGACACATATGAAGTTAGAAAGGATGCTGCGTAGCTCCTGGTCCCAAAGAAGACGGCAATTTACCATTACTTTACATTGGCAACTAGTCAATAAATGAATGAATGTTCGATAATTGCCAGACATCTATCATTGTCGTGCTTTGGAGTAGATATCTTATCCTTCAGGTTTATCATTTTCGATGCCTATACTTACTGCTATCGTTAAAATCATTTGCTGGATAAGATACTCATATAATGAGATGGATTGAAATGTTATTAATTTTTTCGCCAAAACTTGGACGATATTGGACACAATAAAATATGTACATTTTCAATTTTCTAACCAGAATGTGCATAGTTTGCATTCAAAATAAAAATCAATATATCCCCTTTCATATCGCTATGCAAAATCGTTACTGAAATGAAATATTTTTGTAGTTTTAAAACTAATAACCTTTCTCCCTTTGAAAATACGTTGTCGTGGAACCGTTTATTTACTTTGCTTAGTTACTCATTTTCGGCAACTTGATCAAGTCATATCGATCATTCTGTCGGTCATATTTTAAACGTAATCTTTTCCATTATTTATGGTTTATGAGTTTGAACTTCAGCCAAAAACGTAATTGTAGTGGATTTTTTCTGCGTTGCTCGTTCATAATGAATGTTTAGACACGGTATAACGAATGTAGGAAATTTTCCCTTTAAAATGTGCTTAATATGTCTACCATCCTTTCAAAGGGGAGTCAATTAATGCACATCCGAGTGGTTTTCAAACCGGCATTCGCTGCATCAATCATCTTTTCTTGGTGGCAGGTGTCACAAAATCCCGTGCCGTGATTTCGCCGTCGAGGCGTTAAACCGTTTCCCGCGGGCGTTGGGAACCGTCCCCCCCTTTAATCGCTGAGATTTGACCAGAGCTGATGGACGGCTTGGGTGTGCCCAGAGTTTACCCCTTACATCATGTTTTCGAATAAATATTAAGTGCACTCACTTGCACATGCATCACTCGAGATGGCTTTCACCTTCATTTTCGAGAAGGCTTAATGGACGGCGGCTAGTTACACCGACCTACACGCCCCGGGGGTCGTCCCTCGTGCCCGGATATGGATGTTCGTCCGAGTACCATGATACACTTTTGTGCTAACCAAAGTAAAAGGTTCAGTTGTCATTTTCCCCTGCATTCATATGCTGGTCCGGAGAAGGGGGCGGTTATGGGAGGGCGGTAGAGGGCTGGAGGAAGATAAATGCCGGACGTGCGCGCACTAGTTACAGGATTTATGAACTGCTAGCAACAAAGGAGATGTGCATTCAGTGGACTCTCGATCTCTCTGGGATAAGCGCTTAGGAAAAATGGATTTTTTAAAAATGTTTTTTGACTTCTCACGTTGACTCTCAACTTGGAAACGTTTATGACTATATAATGAAAGTAGCACACTAAATCCTTCCGAATGTTTTTCAATTTCATAATTTTTTGCACATCGTACTGTATGTAAAAATTGACAAACGGAAGGTGTAGGTCTTCTCGCCCATTTTTCGCGTTGAAGGGCTGAAGTTTTCTAGTTTCTCAATCAGAATTTTTATTAATTTATCTACCCTGAAAGCCACCGCTAGGGTGTGTAGCAAGAGGTGAATACACACCAGACTAAATTTTACCCGAACATGACCCTACCGCAGTCTAACAATGCTATTATGATCCCCTATCGTTCGTGAAAAAATTATATCTTTTATCTATCTGTTTAAAACTTAATTTCACTAATTTGATTGTCATGATCCCTCCTACTGTAGTACGATGGGGGTAATAATATATTTTCAACTTCGGTGCCAAAGAAATGACATTCCAATTTATGCAAGAGCTTCAATGTGCAATTTAACCTTCGCTCCGTGAGTGATTCCCAGTCTACCTACTCTAATATTTTAAATATACTACTAAGTTTATCATAACAACGTTTTACAAATCTAGATCCTCTACGCTGCACGCGATCCAATTCGGTAATTAATCCAGATTCGTGAGGATCCCATACATGAACTTGCAGCCAATTTTTAATGAGATCTAACCAAAGGCAAATAACATTTCTCTTTGACCATGTCATCACATTTACCAACTACCCTTGTAATAAATCCTAATTTTTTATTAGCTTTCCACATATTACCCGTATGTATTTTATCTAGGAGAGGTTGTGGTTGAGGGTAACGCCTTGGTATTTACTTGAGTCAAGACACTCCATTTCAGTGTTCCCAATGCAGTAGGCGTTCGGGAGAGAATTGCTCATTTTCCAAAAATTCATCACTACGAACTTTTTAAAGTTTAATTCTAATTGCTAAATGTAATTATCAGCGTTGTTTGCCATTAAGGTCGCCTGATAAAGCTGCAGTGTCCTCAGGATCACGGATATCACGGTAAACTACTTCATCATAGACATATACGAGTAAACGTGTTTCACTGGTGACTATGCGGTCAATATCGTTATGGTAAAGTAGGAATTAAGAAGACCGATGACACAGGTGGACACCTGAAAAAAACTTGAAAACACACACTCTTCTAATGCATTTGAGCTAACTCCATCTATAAATGTTCTTCGTACCCCACCATTCAAAAAGTCTTTCATCCAACCCAGGATATTTTTATCTATATTATATGCTTCTAGCTTTGCGAGTAGTTTACTATGAGGTACTTTGCCGGAGACTACTTTAAAATGTAGAAAAATGGTGCCCACTGGAACGTTGATCTCCTAAAATGAGAATATCATGAACAAAAACCGCAAGTAGTGTCTCGCAGGAACTACCTTTCCGGAAACCGTGCTGATTTTTCATTGATAACTTCTGATCATCGAGGTGTCTCACAATCGAACTAGCAACTAATGTTCTATAAGCATGCACGAAATTGATGCGAGGGAAATAGGCCTGTAATTGCTCGGTTTCTCCTTGTCTCCGTTTTTAAATATTAATGTAATGTTAGCCGATTTCCAATTTCTGAGAAACTGGTGCTCTCAACTTCTTAAATACTATTTCTGGTATTTCATCGGGCCCGGAGGATTTATTAGGTCGAATATTATTCAGCAAACGATCTATTCCATTATATTAGATTTCAATTCTGGGTATCGGTTTACCGGCACGATTTGGTATTCTGTGGTATTCTGTGAGGTATTAGTGAACACGCTTTGAAAAAAAGGAATTTAATAAGTTAGCCTTTTCCAAAGTGCTGGTTACTCTTTCGCCTTTTGCATTTTTGAGTGAATTAACAGCTAACTTTTTTCCCTGAACTTCTCTGACGTATGACCAAAATACTTTTGGATTCTCTTTCAAATTCTCCGCTAACATTTTCCTTTTGAATTCACTTCACGCTTTCCGAAATTCCTTCTTAACATTGACCGAAGAAATCTTGTAATCATAAGTGATCTCATTCTTTTTGTCACTAGATATATCATTCCTAATGTCCTTCATCTTGGCGTGACATAGCCTTTGAAGTCGTAATGCCTTTCTAACACTCGTGCTGTACCATCTATGCTACGTGTTATATTTTATAAATATACTGTAAATAAACCTGTTGACTACTAAATGCGTGATTTAAAGGAAGTGATTCCACGTACTTTCAATATTTCGGTGAACACTATCTCTCTTAAAACTTGCAAATTGATTCTGTAGCACCCACTTTAGGCCATTGTATCCCCCTTCTTTACAAGTAAATTTTCCTTTTAGGCTTCTTATTTCGGATCCCATGAGAGCGAAAACTTCGTTTTTACTGTCCTGTGTTTACTAATTCTTTTTATAGTGTTTGGTGAAGTAACAAGTTGATTCAATGAGTTCAACGCAAATAACTCAAATCAGATTCGCTAATATCTTTTTCTTTAGCGCCCATTTTATAACTATATATGTTCCAGTCAATAAATCGGGCATTGAAATCTCCACCGATGAAAATGTCGTGATCATTGTGTTGGGATAAGAAACCTTTGATTTGCTGTTCTAATTTTATTATTGAATTGTGTCTGTCTACTGGTGGTCTGTAAAATGCGCATGCATACACATTCTTTGGATTGAGGACTTTTAATTGAGCACCAAACGCTTTCCAAACCATTACCAGGAATTACCTCAGCCCTGCTGACGCAAGAATGTTTAACTGAAAAGACACCGCCCCCGATTCTATTTGTTTTGTCATTTCTGTAAAGAGAAAATGATTTTGAGAAAATTTCACCGTCGGAAATACCTGTTGATAACCAGCTTCCTGTCCCAATAATTATACCTTCGGCTGTGCTTTGAATAGTGTGATGATATTCTGCGACTATGTTTTTTAAACTACGACATATAACTACCATTACAGATAATGTTTCCTTGGCATTACGGTGTTTTGAATTATTAACGGGGATCGTCTTCTTATTAAAATTGAATCCCTTATAAAATTTTCCGTCCGATGCTATCTGATTCGTGTTAAATAAACTATTGCTAGCACTGAACCTCAGTTCATTTAAAGTTACATAATTTGGCAAAGAAGACTTTAGAGAACCACTAATTGACTAATATTCTGACCTACACTTAAATCTAAAAAAGCCCTGCAGTTCTCGAATATTTGAGATATTATGTGACACTATCCAATGAGGCCTCATTTCAGTACAGTTTATATTTTCGTTACGAGTAGGTCAATTCACCCTTTCAGTATTCTCACATATTCCTCCTTTACAGACAAGCTCATTAAACGCAGTGGATTCATATTACTCTAAGGTTAAGTTTTTCAACTCAAAACTTGTTTAGCATTGAATATGGAAGGAATTAAGTTTAGTTTGAAGGGACGTGAAATATTCTCTGATTCCCTAGTTCGCAAGTTGAAAGTGAACAGGACCTTCGAGAGCGTATCCGTAACTCTAAGTTTCTTCCTAAATAATAATTTTCATCCTCAAAAATAATATTTTACTGTAACTAAAATAGCAAGTTTTACGTTATTTCCGTATTCATTCGCCCATAAATTTTAGTGCTTGACATCTGTTGGTGAGTCGAAAGAAACATGCATTACTTAACTTTGAATGAGGATGAAAAAGTCGGAGTGACCTAATCAGAATTTATAATTGCCAACTTTCTGTAAAAGTGTTTCGTGCTAGCCAGTAACGCGATATGCGTATCGCGGATATTTATATTCGGATACGGTCAGGTTTTGAAAGCCAAGCTAATATGTACCTTTAGTAAAAGTGAGCTGCTCTGCCCAGATAACCTTTGACTGAAACACTGTCTGTCTTAGTGACATACTAATTTCTCTATTCCGTGCTCCCGAGACGACCATCTCATCCCGCCGAAATGACCAGCAAGAAATACATCCCATCGTTACCGTTCAGTTCTTATGCGTGCGTCGTAAGTGCTTTCTTGCGCTCTTCATTACTTTGACTTTGAATTAGTACCATAGGTAAATGCTGAGAAAATAACTCGGAAATCAAAGAGCGACATGACATTTGTTCGCGAGGACTGGGGTATGTTATGCATCGAATATCATTCCAAGCAATAGTCAGTGTCATATTAGCATATAGTTGCTATTGTAGCCTTTTGGTTACAGTTTCCCTATAATTCTTGTAAGTGGCATTAAAAAGAAAATATCAGCGATAGATTCAATAGCTCGTATAGGCCAGCGTTTTTTTGTGTATTTAAACTAGATTTGAGTAATGGGATGTAATGGCTAATGATCATTCCGTCTAGTACAACAGTTAAATTGAAGTGCCGCCAGAAATGGAGATAGTATTCAATCACAATGTAGTTAACCAAACAAATAAGATATTGCATTCTGCTGTCGCGAAAGTAGGGCCAGAAAATAATAATTTTTGCTCCGAGATTTGATTGTCTATTTTCTGTAACTCTCGTGTGATTATTGTGGCATTTTAAACCACTATGATCACGCTACGTCATCGTGATAATTTACTTATAATGCTTGAAAATATTTCTGCACATTATGTTATTAATACACATGGATAGGATTACATAAAATACTGTGAACTCCTATAGATTAGGGGAAAGAGTCATTCTACCAGAAGTAAATTTTACTAAGAACTGACACGAAAAGCTTTTGCAGAAAGGAAACACTCCAATGGAGTATTGCTCTCTACGCTTAGGCGTGAATTTCAGCAGCAGTAGTCTTTAGAAGCGATGGGCACGGATAGAACTCGATGTGGTGCTACAAATGAATCAAAGAGATTAAATGGTCAGAGCGAATCACCATTGCGTCAGTCCTTTAATTGGAGACAAAATATATCGTTGAAAGCATTGGGAAATATGCAAGACTAACTTATTGGGCCTTGGAATAAAGAGGCAATCAATGCAGAATGAGCGAATTTAAAGAAGGGTGGAGAAGACAAAGATAGAAATTTTTTTCAAATCGATATCTCATTATAGTGACGAAATAAATATCATTTCATTGCCTTAAACCGTGCAGTGGGTTGGACATTTTTTTATACTACACGAAATTATTTCTGTGATTCTAGAAGGGCCAAATACCTTAGCCGTTCTGTAACTGAATGAAACCTTTCCTTGAAAATTTTGTAGTGGAAAGATTTTGATGGATTTTCTGCATTTGTAGAAAAATGGTATTTAAGGGAAAAAAATGTGCAAACCTTTGCACTCGTATTTATTTTTGGCGCGAAAACGTTACCCTAGCTGTAGTTAAGTGAAGAGGGTGCCCAGCGGACCCAGATTTGATTCCTGGGAGCACATTAGGCTACCCACAGCTTTACTCAAGTTGTGTGATTTTTCGGGTACCAAATCTTGTTGAGAAACCTCAGGCAGTACAGGAAAAGTAAATGGTCCCCCTCTCCCAATGTGCGAATTTCACAAGCCATACGAGGTTTATCTGTACAAGCTACACTGTAGCTTGTGCATGTATCTCAACCTTCACCTATTACGCCAAAATTCGGGTTTATTACTCATGTGGTTACGATAATGCACGATTTGCCATAGTTATTTGGATTTGCTTTTTACTTCTCATTACACTACATTAGCACATTCACATAATTTACGACGATCTAAACCCCGTTTCAGAAGTAGAACGAACGAGAAAGATAAGCAATAATTTGTACACCACACACTGGGCATGGAACGTGCAGAAAATGAGTACTAAATGGTTCGACTTCCTGACATGTGGAGCTCTTAAAAGAGGAAGGGTCATTGAGTATTCAGTGTCTGCGTGTTTATTTCCACGGAAAGAGGCGCGAGTCCTATCCCTCTAAGTCATCGCACATACATAAATGGGAGTGGTTTTACGGCCATGGTCCGCCACCTGCTAGACGTCGTAACCTGTTTCCACCCTACAATCGCTACATCTGAGTGAACGACTCATATTCGATCCATAAATTTGTGGTGATGAATGCAACGAAAAAGCAAGTGAGACTACCTTTTTCTCTTATTCGGTGCAATGAGGCCGTCTTGCTAAGGAAGCGTGATTTTCTTTGGGCGATCCGTCGTCTTCCTCTTTCTGAATTCCTGATTTTTTCTCGTCTCACTTCAGACAGAATTTTCCGGCATCCTTTTAGTTATCTCATCTCACTTTCCTTCCTTTCCCATCCAACCGATCAATTAAGGGTAGCGCAAGTCTTGCATAAATGTCTATTTCTTCGGTCATCGGTGTACCATTCCTATGCCCATAAGAAGGTTCTGTGTCGTCTTAAAGCCATCGAAGTTGCAACATTCTCAGTCTCGTATACAAATGAAAATTGAGCTTTCATTTGTATTTGCCATCAATTACAAGGGAAAGTGAAATTTTAAACAACAAATACGATTTCGTTGCATGTACCCAGGGATATAATTTATAGTTTCACTTCATAGTATTTGGCAGTCATATTAAAAGATTTTCTTTTTTCCACCGTGTTCCTTGGAAAAGTACAAATTCTTTTAATTTGGATTTACCCAGGTGGTCTCATTTCGTTATTGATCCTAGTTTTGATTTAAAAATTTTTGCTTTTGAGTTTTAGATTGATCGAAAATTAAATCTTACTTCAAATTATATAACCAGGATAACGTAACGCACCTTAAGGTTTATAATTCAATAATTTTGTCAACGAATAAACAGAGCACGGAAGTTCTCCATTGTAAAATAATTATTTATCCGTTTGTCCCTGCAAGACTCAGTCGTTGTGATTAAAAATTTCTTTTAAGGATTTGTTTTATTTGTCATTTTCATCTGTTAACAGGGAACAATTTTAATATCATTAAAATATGAAATGTTTTGAAATACTGGAATGACCTCAAGAAATCAAAAAAAACAGCAGAATAAAATAGTTTCACATTAATAATTTTACCACAAGCAATTTCTTTATTGTTCTTAGTGAAACGTATCAACGTTATAGTAATAGCAGATAACTCTGCTATATAAACCTATGCTCCATCTATCAGCGTTACAAGTCAGTTTACAAGTCCTTATAATATACGGTAAATAGTGGTGACAAAGCTATTTTTGATATGAATAAATAGCGAAAATTATTTTTTCACATTTATTGAAGGTTCAGTCATGCATCACAATAAATATTTCCAAAGCGGCAACAAATATTGCAAAAAATATTTTTAGTGCAAAATGCTAGATGCGAATGTTCTAAATTAATTTTTGGATTATTGCCTAGAAAATGTGTATATCCCCCATTACCCGCATTAAAAAAATATATTTTTGATATTCATTTCATTCAAATTTAATTAAGAGATGGAGGTAAATTTTGGATGGTCCCTAACGACCATCCCATTCTACTTCTCGCTCGAACCTACATCATTTCCTTCTTCAATATTTGTTTACAACGTGGACGGGATATTTTTTCAAATTAAATAAATGGTTAGGAAAGGATTTTGGAAATTATGAATCTATAGTTATTATTACATTATATCGCATATTTATAGTCAGCATTCCTTCGCACCTGTCCCCCAATCCCGCCCTTTCCGTGTCTCGACCTTTCCCTCCTCAACTTCTCTTTCGAAGATGCCCATAACGGCGTAGCAAACGTCCTATTAATCACGTCGTCCCTTCCTCTCACATACACATTTTTTTACAAAGTAAATCAGGTTCCGCGCCGCATATACCTTCCTGGGCCCTCACTGGATAAGGACGGAACTGCATATGCGAGCAGTTTTTAAAAGGGCCGACGAAATGTTACCCCAAAATGAATAATGCCACAATAAAAAGAATGGTGTGCATACTTTCCCAGGGTGGGTTCCAATTAATTACGCCGCCGCCTATTGGCGAGCTTCCTCTTTGAAAGGCCAAAATAAATTCGGTGCCGCCAGCACTTTTCCAATCATTTGCCTCCCCGTGAGGCATCCGGTTCAGCATGTACTCAAAGCGCCATGGGGGTCATGCTCCGCTTGATATCACGCAGTTTACCCCACGCATTTACGTCGGACCATAGCCATGGACGTTTAGTCTTCTTGAGCAAATTATCCTCTACAGTGAATCTCTCTCGTGATATATAGTACATCGCGTTCCTGTATTTGCGCACCCGTACACGAAAGCTTGGATTTATTTTCTTTTCGATTATTTCCGTATTTTTGACTTCCTCTCAACTTAGGCTTGTTTTTTTAAAGATGGTCTAAGTGTGTCGCCATTATTAACAGTGCTTAAGTCTTCTCCGAGGTTTTCAGGAATCATTATGCTTTTCCGAAATTTCCCATTTCAATTTTAATGATTATTACGAAGGAATTTTTGTTCTTCTTTTATTTAAAGTAGTACTTTCTCTCAATTAGTATGCTTACATCACCATATTATGCACCATTATGCACTCTATGCATTAACCTATTATGCACCTGCGGGTATGGCGTCAGGGTGGTTGAGGGGGGGGAGAGGGCGGTTGGGTATGGTGTTAGGGCGGGAGAGGGGCTTTGGAACAGAGGGAGGTCAAGTAGGGGGGAACGGGAGGTATAGGTCAGGTCATTAAGTAATATACCCTTCTGATGGCTTCTTTTGGAAATTTCCAACTGTTCCAATGTATCTAATCTTAAACCTTTCTTCTCTAAGTGAAGAATTTCGGGAACAAAGTCACTGGTGAGGTTATTGTCCATGAGGTGCTTGCCAAATTGAGAGGAGGGGTTTCCCTTATTAAGACAGGCGTGGTGTTCCTTCACACTTCCTCCCGGTTTGTCCGATGTAATAGGCAGAGCACTCAAAACGCTATTTGTAAACACCACTCTTATCCATGATGGGAATTTTGTCCTTGTTTTTGGATAATAGGTTTCCTAAGTTGCCAAGTTGCCAAGAAAGAGAATTCTTTTCCATTTCGAAGAGTCTACTTTGGGGATGGGTTTGAAAATTGATGCCACTGCAATTCTTTCTATTTTTTTCCGATACAAATTGTCAGTCAACTAATTCAGAGCGGAAACCGTTGTTTTCAGCTATCATTTTAATTGTGTTAAGTTCTTTTGTGTGTTTTTGGGGACAAGGGAATGGTGGTTAAGCGGTGGACCATTGCGTTGAAAGCAGCTAATTTTTGTAGGAAGTGGTGTCTAGATGTGGAGTGAATGATATGGTCTGTGCACGAATTTTTTCTGAAAATGAAAAAGTCCAGACGCCGTTTATTTTTTGTTATGGAAATGTCTAAAAAATTAATGGACTCGTTAAGTTCTTTCTCCATGGAGAACCTAATGTTTTTCTCCAAAGAATTTAAAAATATCAAAAAACTGTCGAGTTGTCTATGTGAACCAGTCCATACACAAAATACATCGCTACGTAACGGTGCCAACAGACTATGTTTTTTACCAAGTAGTTGGAAGAGGAGAACAGAACACTGTCAATCTGGTCCATATGTAGTCCGGTCCGCTAGTAGAGGGGATAGAAATGAAAGACCTGCCAACGCAATAGGTTTTATGGAAAAAAGCTAACGAAGAAAGAGACACAAACTCACAAATTCATGATTTGAAAAGGAATATTCTCCGTAAACCCTCCCATGGACTACAACCTTGACGTGATAGAAGGGCTTGTGCGTTCCGATGACCTCTAAAGCTGTGCTATCGGGAGTAATAATAATTGCTCATGATAGGGTCACCCATGTCAGATAGGTCAAAGGTTAGGAGCATTGAGTGATGGTGTCACTGTGGAAAATTTCCATATCATCGCACTGCGCCTACTATCATGCTTCTTTTGATTTGTCGCCCGTCTCAATTTATTATTTATCTCTTTGTACTTCATTTTGCCGAATGTTTATATCCTTCCATTTTCTTCTCTCATCCATTTTTGTTATTATCTCATCCGTGATCCATGATTTACTTTCCCTTTCCTTCTATAGCTTCTTTTGTGGCTTTCCATATACCATTTTTGACACATTCCCGTTTTTCCTCGATAGTACTCACCCTCATTCATGTTTTTCTCTAGAGCCTACTCATAAAATTTTCTTTTCAATCAATTTAATGCTTCTAAATTTCATTTCCTTACCCGCCGCCCCTGCCTTATCTTTTTGAAACGGACGTTACATTCATAACAACTAAATTGTGGTCAGAGTTTGCATCCGCTCCTGGGAAACTGCGAATTTATCACACTGTTCCTAAACCTGTGTCTAACCATAATATAATCTAACTGGTACCTTTCTGAGTCACCTGGCATTTTCCGTGTATACCTACGCCTTTTGTGGTGCCTAAACCATGTGTTGGTGATGACTAACCCCTGTCTCCTGCAGAATTCAATTGCTTTCTCCCCGCGTTCATTCCTCGTGCCTAACCCATAGTCCCCCACCTCACCACCATCTCTTCCTTCGCCCACCGTCCATTTCCAATCCCCCATCACTATCAAATGTTTCCCTGCAGGAACACACGCGATTATATCCATCGTATATCCTATCGACTTCTTCCTCCTAATGGTTGCTCGGTGGCATGTATACCTGAACAATGACCAAAATCGTCGGTTCTGCTTTAATCTCTACGAGTAAGATTCTATCCGTTGCTTGCTCTATGTTAACTGCGTTTCTTCCTACCTCTTTATTTAATATTACGGCAACCCCTTGTTGGCTCTTGCCCCCGCCGCTGTATACTATTCTTCTTGTATAACTACCACTCCAATAATCCTTGATATTCTTTCATCTCACCTCGCATAAACCTAAAATATCTATATTTCCTCTTTCCATCTCTCGTTTAGTATTCTCTACTTTTCCTGTCCTCAACATTGTCCTGACGTTCCTAGTTACTTCTCTAACTAAATTGGTCTTCTTCTCCTGCCTCTTATGTCCTGCTGCTGTAGATTTTCTTTTGCAAGCGTTTCCTGAGATGACGACCGCAGAAGTCTCGCCTCTCTCGCTGCCGGGCACGACACAAGGCTGATTTGGCCGAGTCTCGTAGTTGCCACGTCTCATAATCTCTATAATATCCATCATTTTATTCTTGGTAATAATAACTGAATTTGTTTCTCATTGACTTCCTCAATAGTACTATTGTAAAACTTTTTGTTGATTATGTATGGTTGCGACCAATTTAATGTGTTGTTCGATTTCCAAAAACCAAAAAACTTGTGTTTTGGATATAAGAACATCTTATAAATGTTATTATATCTAAGATCTTTCATAGAAACAATAAGTTCCGAGTGGAGTCAATTTTTTTCTAAAATTGGAGTTGCAATATTTTCGATATTCCTGATGGTTTTTAATGTGAATAGCAAAATGACGAAGCAAAGAACACGAAAATCATTAATATTCATATTATTGGAAGCACGACCAGGTTTATTGCAGAGATCGATGAAAAGTTTCAAAAAGACCCAAAAATTCCATCAAAATCATTTGTTTCTCAGAATAACAGCCAGGTGTACTCAGAGTCCATTCATCCATTAAATCCGGTTTACAGGAAATCCCTTCATATATTTTCCTTCAGCCCTGATGTTATCTACCTGTTGGATCTTTTTCCTTCCTCTCCATCTCCCGGCATCTCCGGGAGATGGAGAGGAAGGAAATGTTCCATTCAAGCATTCCTTCAATGTCACTTATTAGTAAGCAGTCCTTCCTCATACAGTGCCCACTCAATCTTTCTTTTCCTAATCATTCCTTTCATCTCCTTTTCTCGTCCCAATCTTCTTAACACCTCCTCCTCCCTAGCTCTTATCTTCCCAT